>CM061136.1:35802978-36048443 GCA_030789695.1 Scilla litardierei
TCTACGACAAACTCCGGTTCAGGTTGGTTCCCTGAAACGCGTAGAAACCCCCACAATAGCTGACTGAACCCTAAACTAAAAATCGTCAACTTGAACTAAAATTTATTTTCCAGCACCAGTAAAACGTTGTACGAACATAGAAAATCGACGGACGGACTTTGTTGACTATGCACATAGGATAGGTCGTCGATTATGCTGAAACATCAAAATGTGATTTTTGACGAATAGGATAGTCCCGATAACCTAGAAATGGACCCTAATAGGATTTGATGAATTTGAGACCTGACACCGTCACCGTGGAGATATTTCAGACGGACTTCCGCGGACGAGACGCTTGGACGAGACGCTTCGAGAGGACGACACACTCGCCATCCAGGCAAGTGTATCCACTTGCACTTTTGGCCGTGCTTAGGCCTTATTTGGTTAGAACTGATAACTGTGAACAAATAGAACCGGACGTGAAATGATAGCGTCCGGGACGACCCCCTGACGGCTCAAACTTGACGACGAAGTCTGAGCCTGACAACAACAACTTTTGATATCATAGGGCTATCATGTGCGTGCGTGTGTGTGGACACCCTAGAATAACTCTCCCGTACACTAGTCGTGTCTTATCCCTGTTACACAAAAAGCCTTCGGGCGTTTCAGATGCTCTCCTTGTGGGAGTGATCTCCGTGATACAAAAAGCCTTCGGGCGTTTCAGATGCTCTCCTTGCGGGAGTGATCTCCGTGATACAAAAAGCCTTCGGGCGTTTCAGATGCTCTCCTTGCGGGAGTGATCTCCGTGATACAAAAAGCCTTCGGGCGTTTCAGATGCTCTCCTTGCGGGAGTGATCTCCGTGATACAAAAATCCTTCGGGCGTTTCAGATGCTCTCCTTGTGGGAGTGATCTCCGTGATACAAAAAGCCTGCGGGCGTTTCAGGTGCTTCCCTAGCGGAAGTGATCTCTGTACTTCTTGTCCTGAGTTCTGGGGTTTGGGTAGGGTTGAGGGTGCGCACGGGGAGAGGGTCTGATCCCCCTCAACCCGTAAGGCGTGAACCCTTCGTGTCTCACGTGTCGTGTCGTGTCCGACTTGTCTTGTCTGTCTTCGTCTTGTCCTGACACCTTTAGGTTAGTCCCGTAGTCGGTAGCACACGCTACGACTACTACTTGCTACGCTTTACTTTCCTGCTGCGTTACTTCTTTTTGTTACTCAGTTATAACCCCAGCATGCTAATCAACCAGTAAATCGTTGTTTAAAAGTTGATACACTTGTAGCTTGGTCTAACCCTTTTTTTGTAGACCTTACCTAACGTACATTTCCTTCTTTTGGTGTTGTACGTCAGGTGTTGAGCCAGAGTACGTCGACGAGGCGGACTTGCCAGCAGACGGAGAGCCGGAAGACGTTGATCCGGAGTACGATCCAGAGGAGGACCAGAGTTAGAGGCCTCTCGTTGCTGATCCCGAGGTTCTTTCTCAGTTTAGATTGGGTGCGTAGCACCTGTTGTTTTCTTGTCTAGGTTGGGTGCTTGCACCAGTAATTCCTTTTTCTGCAGTTGTAGCCCTTCGGGCGTTTTTAGACTCTCAGTACTTTTGATGTTTTATTTGGAATAAAATGAAATGATATCTCTTTTCAATACTTTTGTTGTTCCGTACTAACTTGCAGGGACCTGTCTCCTTCATTTTGGAATACCACAGACACTTATTGGGTCTGGGCTCTCAGCCCCGGCCTAAGCGGGCCTTAGTCACCTTCGCCTCCGTCTTTTTGGGAAGCGGGGCGTGACATTATTGCATGGTAGATTATCCGCCACGAAAAAGTCCGTGGCCAAAAGTCCCAACAACCACCACGGTATCGGCCACGGATTTCCAACCACAGATTTTTTTTCTCCGTGTTCATTATGTTTCAGCCACGGATTGGCGTCCTTCGGCCATGGATTTGTACGTGGCCGAAGGCCCGATATGTAGTAGCGGTTGACTGTCAACCCCTAATAGCTTTGCGATCTGATCAACATCGTTCGGTCTTAGCTTTATCTTTATTGGATTATATCCAATATGCCTTGGCCAAGGATTTCTTCCAAGAATTGTACTGATTCTATGACATTAACTCCCCACAGACGAGAGTGATGAATTCTCTTTTGGCCACTACTCCCCTCGTGCGCTTCAAATACCACTCAACCAAAGATATTTCAACAGGCCCTGCCTCGAAGCTATGTCAGAGATCTAGGCTTGTACAATGACATCAAATGAAAGAACCCGCTTGCTTATCATCACTTGAGAGGGACCATTAACAGTTTGGTATGTGCATTCCATGTAGCAACTCTCGTTGGGTCGTTCAGTGAACTCATTCTCTAATGAGAACTTGTGTCTCGTCTCTGAGTTTCCCAAATCAAATGATCATGAGATCATTGATCACCCGTGAACCAACACCTAGAACTCACCTAGCAATGGCACAAACGCCAAGTGCTAAATGTATCCCAAATGCGAATCGCCGACACTTTACACAAGCGTACGGTGTCAAGTAATAGTATAAAAGATATCGATCCCACAGGGAAGGTATGAATGTTATTGTCTTGGATTATTTTTAAATCTCAGAATATAGGTAGCAGTCGATTTTGAAAGATTGGTTGTTTAGGATTGTGAACAATTAATAAACACTAGGGCTTTAGGACTCACCACTAGGATCGTCGGACGTCGATGCTTGGTTAAGACTCTTACGTTGCATTGGTTTTATATGGACTGTTGCATCCAAGATGTAGAATTCATGGTTCTAAGCACCATGAATCTAACGTATCGCATTAACCCGTAGGCGCACACAACACGTGCATTAAGAATCGAAAATATTCACGCCACTCTCATGGACGGAATGATCTCGGCTTACGCCACTCTCGTGGGTTAGAGCTTCGATGTATCTTGGTGGCTCTCATTGACGCAATGGCGGTAGCCGTCAATTAGTAATATAGTTTAGCGGTGGATCCCATCAAAACAAAAGCCAAGCATGGTCACGAGTCCCAATTGAATCCACCAACTCCCTAATTAAGCCTATATGATACTCCTTAAGCCAATCGATTCAACCGACTGTGGACACGATCTCAGTACAAGTTTTCCTACAAACTTTGCAAGATCGACCAAAATACTTCCCTTTTATTCCAACACAACCTAAAAATCCCAACTTTGCATCTTAATCCTAAAATCCATGGGCTAATCCATTAGCCCTACATGGAACTACTCACGCATCATAGAAATAACAACAAAAGATTCAATAGATGCAAAGGAATTCATCACGGTAATGGAAAACATCAAAAAGAAATTAAAAATTTAAAGAATCGTTACCAACGAGTCGAGATGCAATAGCAATCCAAAGAGAATTAAGAAGACAAGATTCCTTGTATGAAACAATAGTAAAAATCCAAGCTTTGCTTCAGACAAAATAGCGACGTCACAAATTCTCAAAAACCTAATTAAAACTAAACTAAGAGTTTCTCTAAAGTTCCTCTCTAAAATAAATCTAAAAACGTCCTTAAATACATAGGGGGAAGATCCCAAAAAATCTCAGAAAATCTGGGCACTTGGGCCCACAAACTAAGCTGGTCGCGTCGACTACTAGACCGAGTAGAGGAGCATCCTCGGTCGAGTCAGCTACATGCTCCACATGCTACTGCTACTGCGTCTGACAGATACAGGCTACTCGATCGAGTAGCCCCCTATTCGGTCGAGCTACAGTATATCCGAATTACCTCCAAAACGTCGCTCTGTTTCTTTTCAACTCGGGTCGAGCAGGTGAGCTGCTCGGTCGAGTTGCTTTGCTGCTCGATCGAGCTGGGATGCCTTGGAGAGAAGCTTGGTATTTTCATCTGTTTGGTGCTACTCGGGTCGATTCGGGTGTCTGCTCGGTCGAGCAAGTCGGAGCAGTTTTCTGTGCGATTTCAACGTGTCAGCTCGGTCGAGTAGTTGATGCTACTCGGTTGACTCACCTGGGAAACTGATCTGAAACTTGCCATTTCTCATTCTCTTCTCCTCCTCTCCTCCAATCTTCTTCCATTCCTCGACGAACTCTCATGGAGCCTAGCCAATGACGTCTCAGACGTGTCAGATGTGTCCATGTCCCAAAATAACTCCAATTTTCTTCAAAACTCCTGAAAATCCAAAAGGCTATACAAAGCACGAATATGGCATTAGAAGCGAGATAATAATTGAAAATATAGAGTTGGAAGTGGAAATGACATGAAATGATCTGGTAAAAACATGTAAAATATGGACACATCAAAATCCCTCAAGCTTACCTCTTACTTGTCCTCGAGAAAGACGAATACGAGGCTCACCGGTGATAAAAACAAAGAAATAGAAAAAGAATGGAAGATGGAGGGGAGTGCTAGAGTATTCGGTCAGATCTCAAGCCATAGAGACATATCACAATGCTTCGAAAAATAAATCACATGCTAATAAGAATTTCATATCTTAGCTAAACATATTACTTGCCAGCATTTAAGAATAAAGGAATGGATTCTCTAAATTCATGCAATCTATTCATATACACATCATGCAATCCATAGAGTCTAGTATAAACATGTTGGCGACGCACTTTTCTATCAATAGAGATAAATGAAGCATATAAGAGTCACACCAAGCATGCAACAGAGAATAGAATAAAGATCATGGCATTCACAAATTTATCTCAAATCATGAAAAATCTCTGTAGCCAATATATTTCGCAAAGTCTGAGCATTATCAAATATCCCCAAATGTGCACAACTCAACTCTAATGACGTACTCACTCGTATAATCAAATGGATTCACCCCCTCCCCCCAAGCTTAGCTTGAGGCATCACATCTAAAGATAAAGGAATTTTGTGGCTCTTTCCCAAGTATTTGTGTAGCTTCAAATATCAAGATATAGGAAGTATCTTCTTCTTTTTCTTTTTTGAATTGGAGCGATAGGATATACTTTTACTTTGGATCCTTTTTGGCTTTTTGGCTTTTTTGAAGCTAGCTTTTTCTTTTGGGATTTTTGAGAATAGGATGCAGTATATGTAGCTATAGAGGGGGTGAGCCCAAGTGACATGTAGAGAATAATAAGATATATGGAGAATGAAATAATATAATCACTCGGTTCACTCATAAGATGTGCACAATGGTTCAATAAGATAATACTCCAACTAAACTCATAAGCAAACACATATATTTTCATTCATTTCAACAAATAATGAAGTCATGCGGTAAAGCATACAATGATATCAGGCATGCAACAGAACGTGAAAAAGATAACAAGCAGATGCTTCAAATATTCTAAAGATACGTGAATCTCGGTGCATATCCAACATGAGCATACCAGATACTACTGCATACATTCAGTTTCAATTCATTTCATGCATTCATATAGAGAGATTATCAACAGAACATATATGCAAGCATATGAATAGTAAGAACTGAAATACTCTAAGTAGTATGACAAAAGTAATAAGCATCGTGATAGCTACTAAAGCTAAGAGAGATCTCATGATATGGAATATATCTAGCAAAAGGGGAAAAGAAAGGCGGAGAAAAATAAAATAAAAGCTAGCATGCAAGAAAACCAAACATGAAAAATATGATGCTAAAAAATGAAATGGCGGAAAAGTGGTGGAAAACTAAAATAAAAAGGTGTAAAATGAAGGAAAAAAATGGAAAAAATGAAAATAAAAGCGATAGCACACACCCCCGAGGCTAAACACAGTAGTGTCCTCACTGCTGAGAACACACTGGCAAGTAGGGAAAATGAGGCTAGGGTGGGCGGGTGGTAGATAAAAGAAAAAAAATGAAGAGATGCAAATAATAAAAGAAAAAGTGCATGTCCTAATGCCTAATATGCAAAAATATGAACAAGCAGGTAGATGATGCAAATGATGTCATGATGCAGGTGCAAATGCAAAATGGTGGAATGCATGCAGGTGGTGGGACAAGTGTCATCCCCCAAGATATGCAAGGTCTGGGCCTCGAAGAGATAGATGGGCACAAAAATGATAGGGGGTGACTGGAGCAAAAATAGTGAAAATATCAAGCAGCGGCATAACCCTCTGGAGGTGATGATGGTTTCGACTGCTGAGGACCAGAAAAGGGAACATCCGACACAGAATGTGAAGGCTCTACTGGTGTGTCGGCCGGTGAGGAAACAGAAGAGATGACATGCTCAGACAAAGGTACAACTGCCGGAGTGTGGACATGTGTGAGAATGTGTAGGTTGACAACAGAAGTCTCCAACCGTGGTGAAACTGGCTCAAGGGAAGAAGTGACAGGCCCTGCAGAAGCCTGAGAGGGAGGCACAGTGAGCGGTGCAGGAGGTGGTGAAGGGGTAGGGTCTGACCTGGGAGGAGGGGCTGGGGCAAGAATGACAGTAGGTGCACGCTGGTACCTAAGAATGTCAAGAATGTCTGTGAGGTCCTGCTTCACGGACTGCTAAAAAATGGAGAGCAAGTCTGAGAGGGTGTCGAAGGCACGCCTCATGGTGACCAACTCGTGCTCCAATGTGGAAAGACGTGCATCCGTGGTGCGGGAGCTAGGGGTGGGCGTGAACTGCTAGAGACCACCCTCGTAGTGTGCCCACGGGCAGGTGATACCCGGGGTCTGAACTGAAAGTCAGGGGAGGGAGGTCTAGCAGGGATCTCGGAGGAAGAGAAAGTGCGTGGAATGGATCCGAGATCCTGTGCAGAAACAGAAGCAGCATCAACATCAGATAAAGGAGATGTCATGGCAAAAGAAGTGGTGACAGATGATTGGCCCCCGGATACACACCCGGGAGACAGTCGTAGTTTTATCGCAAACGCATGGTGTAGTGGCGAGCGGGTATCGAACACGAGGAGGGACTAATGACAGTACTCTATTTTGATCACTAAGCTATTGGTGGAAGGATGGTTTATAAGATGTTGTTGTCACATTCGTTCAATTAACAATTCAAATTCAATATAATAAAAGCGTCTAGGGTTAGGGAATCCCCACTACGGATCGTCATTTATCTATGTGAATCATGAATCTCAATGTTGCAAGACTCGTGTTGAGGTGAACTATTCGTAACTAAATAGAGAACCAAGCTCACGCTCTCGCGCTATTGCCAGTCTATAGCGACCTAGATTAGGGCTCACTCTCGTGCAATCCCTAACCTAAGCCACTAGCATGAGGATCGACATCATTTTTCAATCGCTCCTCGAGCCCACTCTCGTGCAAAATCGAGTTACGATCTAGATTGTGATAGTTCGTATTCGTCCAATCTCTTGCAAACGAATATGGGTATAGTTTTATAATAAAAATACTAGCTTTGGTCCAATCTCTTGCAAACCAAGTCTAGTGAATTTCGATTATAAACCTAAATCGAATATCTAGGCCTTCCAATCGATAGGAATCCAATCTCTTGCAAACCCCCAAATCGATGGAAATTCCTAGCTATCCGTGATAAATCAATCACAACCTAACCTTCTAACAATTTTAACAACACATAAATTCATTCATCACAATTCTAAAATTGGATCCATCGGGTTCATCTCCGTGCCCTAGAACAACGAAACTACTCACGATTCATCATAAGAATATCAAAATAAATGAATGAAAACATATAGCAATGAAGATTTTGAAGAAATCAAATCATAAAAATGCTAAATTTCAATAAGAATAACAAACCAGATTCGTGTTCTTCAATCTCCAAAGGGGAATTATAATTAGAATTAAGTTAAAACCTATTTTCTGGTCTCTCCCCAAACTAGGATGAAAACTGGGCTTAAATAAATGCCCAAAACGGCCAAAAAATGCTAACAAATTTGCCCCTGGCACAGCCCATAACCCTAGTTTACGATATAGGCTGGCGGCGCTACTCAGCCGAGTGGAAATCTCATGCGGCCGAGTGACAGACCCAAATAAAAACAGAGAAGATGGGGGGTTTGGGGGTTCTGGCACTCTGCATCACTCGGCCGAGTGGGATTTCTCCCTCGGTCGAGTGGACTTGCTACTCGATCGAGTAGGTCTTCTGCTCTGCTCCCCAAAATTCCAGAGAGTCGGCTTAAATCTCCTTTAGAAATCTTGACTCACTCGGTCGAGTGGCGATATCTACTCGGTCGAGTGAAAGTAATCACTCAGCCGAGTGCATTACGGCACAGGGTATTCTCATATCAGTCGTACTCGGTCGAGTACGCTTCTTCACTTAATCGAGTGAACTACGTACTCGGCCGAGTGGCCTGTTTCTGGAGTCAAATCTTATCCTCCTCGCCTCTTTGTCGATTCTATCGATCTTCTTCTTCTTTCGCTCATCATCTAGCGCTGCTAGCTCCTTGATAGGGCCATGGGCAACGCTCTGGTATGCGTGCAAGTCCCTTGATCTCATTTATGCTCTCGATCGCTCCATATTTCCTGAAATCCGACAAAAACAAGAAATAGTGAAAAGCAACGCAATATCGTCGAATAATCGTGAAAAACGTGATATGGGCGATCAAAATGATATGTAAACATGCAGAAAAAATGTGTAAAATATGGACCGATCAAAATCCCCCAAGTTTGCCTCTTACTCATCCTCGAGGAAGATGAGTAAAACAGCGAAACTGGTGGATAAAAATAAGGAAAAATGAAAAAGAAAGATAGAAAAAAAACGAAGAGGGAGGTGCTAGATCGTTCTCTCAGGACATGGAGCCGATTACTCAAATAGCGCACGATGAGGAAAACATGCCAAAGATTTTTACCTCGATATCATATCATATATAGGTGCATATGATATAGGAACCAAGAATGTCAAAACGATATGAAATATGAAATCATTCAAGAATTTGCATCGTCTAAGGCATCTAAAATGATATACGTAATCATGGATTGCACACTTTTCAATTGATTGCTTTCTGCTTGAAGTATAAGAGATATCACACGTTATAAAGCGATAAGAATAGAAAGAGATGGTATTCATGAAATGCATGCCAAATTTTCAATTCATAGACTTCGTGATACTCTATTAATCTCCCTAAGTGTCAAAAATTACATAGCTTAGGTCGTCATGCACATATAGATAGTCACACTCTCACACATCATTAGATCCTCTCCCCCAAGCTTATCTATAAGCGTGGTGGCATCAAATAGAACAATACGACTTATCCCATTTTTTGAAGCTCCATAGGATATGAATAAAGGAAAAATAAAAAAGAAAGAAGGAAGGGGGGAATTGTGTATATACAAATGAACTTCCCTTTTATTTTTCTTTTCTCTTTTTCTCTCTCTGTTTTTTCTTTTGTGTTTTTTTCTTTTGTGTGTTTTTTTTCATAAACCAATGTACACAATAATAATCCTAAATCAAAGACGGAAAGATATGCTTGTATTTTTGTTTTGATTTTGGGGTAATGGAGCTTGGACTTTTTAGCATGGGGAAGATGCCAATATAAGATTCGCTAAGGGGAGATTCACCAATGATTTTAAGTATAGAGATGATATTTAAGATATGTGGAGAAAGAAAAATATGCAACGCTAGTTCACTCTTTTGTATATGCACGACAACTTTCAGCAGGGTAATGTAATCTACTCAGTTTGATTTCAGAAAGTAAACTAATCTAGTCATATCAAAAAGGCATACATTCAATCAACCGGAAAGTTGAGCGTACAATTTCATGCAAATAGAAGTGATAGCAAATAACAAAGCAGTACTCCAAGTTTCGGCAATCAATGCATGAAGCTTGGTGTGCTTTCTATGAAAAGTGTACGATATAAATTTTCAGACTCAGCTAATACTAGAATTACATTCACAATCAATAATAAAGATGAAGGTTACTATTCTCATATGCAAGGCGATTTATAGCATATGATATCTGAAATAAAAAACTATGGCATGGAAAGAAATACGCATATAAGAGCAAGCTAACTTCAAGTCATCGTTATCATGGGGAATTCATTTCTAGCAAATAGGGTAAAAGAAATAAGGATAAAGGAAAAATAAGAACTAACAATACGAATGCAACACACGCAGAAAGTAAGAAAACGTGATGCATGAGAAAAAAGAAAAAGTGGGTGAAAATAAGTGGAAAATAAAGAAAGGTAGAAAAATAAAGATAAAAAATGAAGAAAATGAAAAGTACGTGAGACTCACTCCCCCAAGCTAAACAACACAGGGTCCTCAAGTGCTAAGTGTGGTACAAGGGCGTAAATGAGAGGGAGGGGTGGATACGGATGCATGCATGATAAAAAATGAAAATGAAAGAAAATGGAATGGATATGCATGTGATAAGTGCAGAATGCAAATGATGGATGTGATGAGCACACCGATCATGGGAGCACAATAGAAAGGCCCAGAAATACCACCTCTCCCCCAGACGGATATATACAAAGCCCAGCAAAAAGTGATCAAAATATGTGGCTGAGAGGGGTGCAAAATCAGTAGCCAAAAAATCAATCAGAGCATCGGCAAAAAATATGAGAGGCATCAAGTGTGTGTCTAAGCAGGTGGTGGGGCGTCAGCACCTCCCTGTGGTGGGGGAGGGGGTGGCCGTGGTGGAGGCTGCTGAGAGATGGGACGGGGTGTGGCTGGTGGAGGCTGTGGTAGGTGTGCAAGAATCTGGTTCAGGGTGACCTGAATACCAGGCAGAAGAACGACACGTGCCTGCACAGAGCTAACGGTGGTGGCAAGAGCCCAAAAATCCGCTCTGAGTCCACTGACGGCCCCCTCTACAGCACGGAGGTACTGGACGAGGGTGTCGGGAGCGGGGGCAGAGGGTCGCACATGAGGAGATCGGGGCTGACGCACACGGCCGCCGTAGATGAGTAGGGCCACTAGTGGGTGTGGGTGAGGTGCGGTGCTCACGAAAAGACGCTCAGCCTCTATGGAAGGCTGAGACACAGGAATGCTCTCAGGAGTGTGAGCAGCAGTAGAAGATGAAGCGGCGACAGAGGGCGAGACATGCAGAGATGTCGTAGACACAGACATGGGGACAAACGTCACGACACTCTCGGTAAAAATAGCGACAGCAGAGACAGAAGGGTCGACGACTAGGGAGTCATGAATCAACTGAAAATGACTCCCCAGGGGTCGAGAAATCTGGTGAGGACAGGGTCTCTGCCGTCGAAACTAGGGAAGGCTCGTCTCTCTCAAGTGCAGCGGGGGCGGCGCTCTCAAAAATCACATAAGAAATAGTATCAAAAGTCAACGGCACAGAGGTGGTGATGGTGGTGGTGGTGGTGGATCCAGCAACAGTTCTCCCGACACTGGCAGAGGTGTGGACAGAAGTGTCGGGGGCAGGGATCAAATCAGGTGCAGGCAGAGGGATCGGGATCTCCAGGGATAGAGGGTCGAGGAGGGGCTCCTGTTGAGCGCCCTCAGGCTCAAGCACATACGTAGCTGGGATGAGGAGGTCCATCTCTGGTCTCCACTCCCACCTGCGGGTCCAAAATGGGTCCGAGCGGGGCTCGGAAGCACCATATAATCAGCAGCAAATGGATAGTGTAGCCAAACCCAGTGGTACTGACCATGAGGATGTAGCATCTTCATGCGGGCCATAATGTCTATGGAAAGAAAAGTGGGGCCTGGAGGTCGAAGCAAACCAGCTGGGAGCTCAACCCTGCACAAAGGAGCTTGCAAGGTAATCAGACCACCGCAACAGATCGTCGTCCTGGCGGTGACAGAGGGAATGATGCTGTCTAGATACTAGCTAGCTATAGGAAGACGTATGCCCTTGAGGCATTTATCCTTAGACAATCATCTCGTTCAGATAATTATATGGTATCAATTATCCTAAGTATAAATTCGTAGAATCTAATACTTAGATAATTTCTTTAGAATTATAGTAAGGTCACTACGTATCAAGATGTAGATCTCGATTATGATAAGTTAATGACCGATTAGAAACTTAAGTCTTAAACGGTTCATGGTCATAGATGTGTCGAGAATAGGATATCAACACATTGGTTAGACCATTGTGTCTTTGTCTTACCTTAGGGTAATGATGATTTCAGAGTCATTCGACTTGGCGAAGTCGGAGACGAGACACATGTGCTCATTGGGGAATGAGTTCACTTAACGACCAACTTAGAGTTATTAAATGGTTAAGCTTTAACCCAACTGTCAATAATAACTCTAGAGTGATGATAGGCTAGTTAGTCTTTAAGACCCGAAGTCATCAGTACGAACCAGT
The DNA here is from genome assembly GCA_030789695.1 of Scilla litardierei. NCBI lineage: Eukaryota > Viridiplantae > Streptophyta > Magnoliopsida > Asparagales > Asparagaceae > Scilla > Scilla litardierei. The sequence continues at coordinate 35,815,075 of CM061136.1, forward strand.
GAATGGATAGTGTAACTTAGATCTATGATCTAGCTTCGGGGCTCGGCCTGCTGAAAGATCTTAGTTTGGGTGACGCCTGAAGCTCACGAGGGAAGTAGATGACTAAGATGTGATTCGTCTCTTCCGTTAAAGGGAAGTTAGTGTCACTGTTTCAGTACAGTCTTTGTGTTAATCCTCGGCCGGGGTACGTTGTAGGATGTACAACGTGAATACAACAAAGACAGATGTATACTGATCAATGCTGGCTATTGGGGTTGACGGTAAACCATACCATAGGCCATGCAGAGACACAGTCTTGACGAAGGGACTAAAAACTGCAAAGTTCATCACTGACACAGTCAGAGTGATCCCAACGATGTTCATCATTGGGTCGATCACGTAAGTCTGATTCTGAAATAGGGACGACGCCTACTGCTGGTTACCGTCATCTAGGGGTCTCAAGCCCCAACCTGTACTAGGGTCAGGCTGTAGGGTCTCACACCGAGTAGTATCCATGTCTTAGTAATAGGAAGAAAGTTAAGAGGAACTCATTCGATGAAATGGAATTTTAAGTTCACAAATTAGTTGCGAGTTCAATTTTATAAGGGACAATTTTTGCATATGATGCAAACCAGATTAAATGTTTTGTAAATTGTGTACGACTATATTTAATAGGAATAAACGCATCGGAAAGGTTACCTGGATGACTGGATCGTCCTGGTCTAATCACAGGTTCAAACCGCGTCGAAAGCGGAGCTCAAACGAGCCCAGGACCGCAAAAATAGTCAAAGGCAAGAGTGGGTTAGATCCACTTGGGCAAGTGGGTCCACCCGCAAGGAGAAAGGGCGCGGCACGCTGAACCAACAGGCACCGCCCGCTGAGTCCAGCGGGCACGACCCGCTGAACCAGCGGGCAAACTTACTGAGTCCAGCGGCCGTGCCCGCTGAACTCAACGGGCGCGCGTCCAGCTGGTTCAGCGGGCATTGGAAACAGCAGGCACGGCCCACTGGAAACAGCAGGCGCCGCCCGCCCTCCCCGAGCGCGCCCAACTAGGTCGCGCCCACATGCCTTGTCGGCCGTGCCTATTAAGCTTAGCGGGCGCGTCCGCAACTTAAGTTAATTAGGGTTTTTGGAAACCTTTTTAACGGCTATGAAAATTGACTTTTTGCCCATCTTTGGGCTATTGTTTGAGGAGTCAAACGAAGTCGGAATTCGTCGCCGTTCGTTTCTACGCGTTCACCATTCGAAGCCCTTCGAAATGATAATTTGTATCGTCTCTAAAGCTCAATGGTGAAGGGGAATTAATTGGTTGAATTTGGCCTTTTGTGAAAGGCTTACTAACTTCAGTTAACTAAATTAATTTTCTTTTAATTTTGTTTTGTCCCACATTGCTCGTGACGAAAAGAGAGGTGCCGACTCCCTATATAAATAGGGGTGCACTCTCTTCGTTAAAAAACACACCAAGCGATCGATTCGGGAAGCTACTGATTTTTTAGCACGCTCGATCATGAACTTAAATTCCTCTCCTCTTTCTCTTCCTATCCTCCCGTCGGGTCCTAGCAAGACTACGAGGAGGTTTGGATTGGATCCAGACATCTAAGATGCGGGTCTGCTTCAGTGAAGCTTTCTTCGTCAAGTGATCGGCTCGGAGGCGGCTCGGGTAGATCAGTTCGAAGGCGCGAGGCGGCTCGGCTACAAGGAGTGCAAGAAAGCTGGTGCGGTACATCTTGCCTGACCCAAGGCCAAGATTCTGGGTATGTTTTTAAGTAGCTTTTTAGTATAATTTTTTTAATGTCGCAGTAGGCTAGATCCCTCTTGGGTGGTCAGATCCACTCCAAGCCGGCATAGTTCTTGGCGAGGTTCTGGCTCGCCTTTGGGTTCGCTAAATTGTTTTGCATGTTTCTGTTTTTCCGCTGTGCATATTTTCCTTCGGTTGTTAGTCCGACTTAGGACATACACAGATTTGAGCCCTAAGGGTCTGCCAAAACCCTTCAGGGGTATCAGAGCCATTAGTTTGCTTGATCTTTAGCCTGCGACGTTATTTTAAAATTATTAAAATTGCTTACTTTTAAACATAAAGATTTTTTAACCTTATCTTATACTGTTAAAAATTAGTTTCAACATTTTTTAAATTTGTTTTAAAATGTTTTAAAGCGTATGTAACTTTAAGAAATTTTTAATTTCATAAGATGTTATTAAAATTTGATTTCTTTTGATTACATATAGTTTTAAAGATTGTTTTATCTAATAATACAATCTTAAAAATGTTTTAAGAGACTTTAAAATTTTTATGTGATAAAGTTCATGTTAGCCTCTTATGGTTGAATGTTTTAAAATTATTTTATGAGATAAAATATTTTTAGTAAGCATTCTAAAATGGTTTAATGATTTTAAAGGCTTAGGTTTGTGTTTAAAAATTATTTGACAATTTTTATAACATATTTTTATGAGATAAAAATTTTCAAGTATTAAAATCATATCATTCAATTTAAATGTTAAAATTTTAGATTGACAAGTTAATTATTTATTTGGTAAATATTTTAGCTTGCATGTTCTCTTTATATGTCACACAATTGAACCTTTTATTTTATGCGATAAAATTAGTTGGTTGTTGTTAATGGACTTGATGTATAATTCTAATTATTCATGAACCTCTTTAGGTTAGCCATTAACTCCTTAAAATTTTATAAGATAAATTTTTTTAATGTGACATGCTATGTTTTAATAAAAACTTACAACTTTTAGTCCTAATTTCCGATTAGGGTAGTCCTCTTTAATAAATGATTATTATTTTAATTGTTTCAGTAATGATTCTAATTAAATGACTACATTTAAAAGTTGTTAGTAATTTATTAAAATCCTAATAATGATTAGGGTAGCACGATGAAAGAACAAACCTTATAGTTGATACGGATCTAATAAAAGTTATTGAACAAATCCATAAAATTTCGAATTTTAAGGATCCACTAGTTGATAAGGATTAATTAGTGTTAATAAAAGCCATTTTAGTTGATAGACGAACATAAGATTGATAAGTCTCCTTCAACGGATCATGCTGTCGGTCAATGTGCTTGGCTAAGTTTGCTGGATCACCCTAGCTAGACTAGGGGTTAAGTGGTCATGGCTTAGTCAATTCCCCGGCCGCGTCCGCTGGACTGCAAGGAGTCGAATCATGACCGTGTAAGTCCATCGACTATACCTAAGTCAAATACGATAATAATCTTGTTCAAGATAAATCGTAACCCTCCTTGATTTAGGAGTTGGTAACTGTACGACCCATGTTTCGATTGTTGAGCTACACTCAAGCTGTGACATGGCAACCTTATAGAAACCGACTTCTTAAATACATATGACGAGATCTTGACTTGATCCAAACCGTCGTGTCGTGAAAACACCGAACACCGGCGTAAGTTGAGTCAAAGATGTAGTCTAGACTTAAACCCAAACCGTCGTATCGTGCATACACTGAGAGCCGGCGTAAGTTGTGTCATTGATATAAGTTTAGTCCTGACCCAACCTGACTTGTCGTGGATACACCGAGCGGCGGCGTAAGTCAGGCTGGATGCAAAAACAAGGGTCTGACTAGGCTAGTCATTGTGATTTGGATGAGCACACTCATGATCACAAATGACTAGGGGTAAAACTCATAGGGAATCATATTACATATGATTGATGAAGAGTTCGTCTACCAACTGCAGTGTCGGACAACTTGTTGAGCTACACTTAAGGTTGTCAGACTCGGGGTAGTCGGATCCCTCTCCCACAAATATTTTGATATAATAAATTGTTTATTACTGTGGCTTTAATTCTTAAATTTAGTGAAAGAATATAGTTTAATAAAAACCATTTAAACTGTACAACGAACATATGCTAATTAAATATATATTTAAATAAAGAATGGATTCGGGTCTTAAGTACATGATAGAAAAGAACGTGCTTGACGGGACCAACTATAAAGATTGGCTTAGGAATATCAAGTTAGTCCTATCACTAGCTGGGATAGGTTACGTGCTGTTCGAGGACGCTCTGAGAAGCCTGACGAAGATGCAACCCACGAAGAAAAGGAAGCCTATAAGCTGTACCAGAGGGATGCCGAGAAGGCCAGGTGCCTTACTCTGGCTTCAATGAACAACGACCTGCAAAGGAAGCACAAACATTTGGATGTTCAAATCATGCTTCTGAATGAAGAGGAGTTGTACGGAAAGCGGTCAAGAGCTGCCAAGTTTGAAACCCCGAGCAACCTCTTGGGCCCTAAGATAGAGACGGGCCCCGTACACGATCATGTTATTAAGATGATCGGTTACGTGGAAGATGCTGCCCAGTTGGGTTTTGTCCTCGACAATGAGATGGCCATGGACATCATCATGAGATCTTTAACCCCAGCCTTCAAGCAATTAATTTTTGGTTTCATCATGAACAGTATTGTAACGGATCTTCCTGGTCTTCTCAACATGCTTAGGCAGTTTGAGAAAATCGAGAAGAAACAAGCTGTGTTGGTTGTTGGCTCTGCTTCTTCAGACCAGCCGAAAGGCAAAGGTAAGAAGAGGCAGGTCCCACAACCGGCCAATGTGAAGAAGGGAAAGAAGATGAAGGGGGCCCCGTCGAAATCAGAGCGCATTCACTGCCACAAGCTAGGTCACTGGAAGAGGGACTGCAAGGTGTACCTTGCAGAAAAGAAAAAGGGGCAAACTGATGCCTCTACCTCAGGTACAAAAATTCCTTTTAATAAAAGCATAAAATTTCCATAAATGCTTTGTTACATGTGTTGGATATTGGACTCCCCGGATTTGGTTTTGGATGATGAACAAACATAAATATATCGTGAACTAACAATTTATGAGCGCAGTTATGGAGATCGTCGCCAAATTCATATGAACATCCAAAGCGACATCTCGAAACTTCTCAAAGCACGTGATCGTATGCCTAAAGCTTCGTTGAAGCTTATGGACCATTTTAGAAGTCATGAAGATTCGATTGAAGCTATTGAAGACGGTATCGTCAAGTTTTATTTATAGTCTTTAAGCTTCTTTCGTAGAATGTTAAGCCTTGAGTAGGACTTACGGTTTAAATCTTCATAACGCTCCTATCTTAGCTCTATGATCTTAGTAGAAGTCCATACAAACTTTCCCGAAGCTTCGCGCTTCGATTCGCGACTTCTTGTGCATGTTAGTTGGTTCAAGAAGAAGAACTGACCGACTAGATGGTGATCTAGTCGGTCGGCAAAGCTTCTTGGACCGACTAGTTTCCGTCAGTTAATTCTAAGCTCTTTACTGTTTACAGTTAGTCGGGCTACATTGACTCACCGACCGACTAGTTTGTGAACTAGTCGGTCAGTGATGCTTCTGTGACCGACTAGTTGAGATTTTCCTGTACATGCAACTTTGAGCCTGAGCTACTGTTTATCATTAGTCGGTCTGTGTTCATTGATCGACCGACTAGTTGATGAACTAGTCGGTCAACTTTCCTTCTTGGACCGACTAGTTGAGCTTTACTGTACATGCCAATTTTCACCTAACTTACTGTTTATCGTTAGTCGGTCTATGCACATTTGGCGACCGACTAGTTGATGAACTAGTCGGTCAACATTTGTTCTTGGACCGACTAAATCAATGTGTGCTCAGACTTCAGTTTTATCTCTTAGTCGGTCTCAGTTAAGTAACCGACCGACTAGTTGTGAAACTAGTCGGTCAGCTACTCTTCTTGGACCGACTAGTTCCTTTTGTCTGCTTCGACCTTTTCCCTGTTCTTCCATTAGTCGGTCTACATTAAATGACCGACCGACTAGTTGATGAACTAGTCGGTCGGTGGTTGTTCTTTAACCGACTAGTTGGGTTCAGAAAAGAGCCGTTGGAGCATTTAATGACTCGAATTTCTTTCTCTCTCTCCTCTATCCTATAAATACTTGTTGAGCTGCATTCATTGCACTAAAGGCTGATATTATTGCAAGTTTAGAGATCAAGAGAAATCATTCCAAGCTCATTCAAAGCTCTTTCATTCCATTCAATAATCTCTCCTCACTCTTACTTCCAAAGAGAGATTCATTGAGTGTGAAGCCTTCCAAGCCTAGTGCTTGATCCTAGGTCACCAACAACCCCATAGCTCTCCATCGCTGATCTACATCTTGGAGCTAGGGTTTGGTGCCTTCTTCTTCCTCAAAATCATCATTGCCCTAATTCGTAAGTGTACTCAAGGCATAGGTATTTTGTGGTAAGTTATTCTATTTCATTTACTTTCATTTTGTAAGTGCTTATCTCTCGGTTGTGAGAGTTGTGTTTGTGATCCCGGGTTGTGGGAGTCACAAATTACTTTGTGTATGATTTGACTTGGTGAAGGTTCTTCACAAGTATTTCATAGTGGAAATCTTGAGTTAGGGTTTCTAACTCAAGTATCCGGAGGGGATCCGGGTGGTTGGGACGTAGGATCACCGGGAACAAGTCGGGGAGACTTGGGTGGATCCGAACCCAGTAATATCATTGTTTGCGATTGTTTCTTTGTTGTCTAACATTTACTTTTCCGCATTGTTTGGTAGAGTTTGCAAGTAATTAGGAATTAGCCTCTTAATTATTTTAAAGTACTATTCACCCCCCTCTAGTACTTGTGTAGTAGCTTAGCAGGGCATTACATTTGGTATCAGAGCCAAGTCTATAGCTATGTCTGCCAACGACAACAAGACCGTTCGTCCACCTTCCGACTATAGCACCTTCAAGAACCGTGAAGGAGCGTCTTCGGTAATGGAAGGACATTCCTCAACGAGGCCTCCATTCTTCAACGGTACCAACTACGGGTACTGGAAATGCCAGATGGAAACTTTCCTCCGGAGTGCTTCATTATGGAGGACCACGATGAAGGAATATGTCGAGCCCACCGAAGAAGATTTCGAGAAATGGACTCCCGCGGAGGTCGCCGCGGAGGTAAGCAATGCCAAGGCAATGAACGCCTTGCAATGTGCTTTGGAGCCCGAGGATTTCAACAAGATATGCACATGTAAGAGTGCATATCAAATATGGAACTCCCTCCTCATATTACATGAAGGGACGAGTAGGGTAAGAGACTCTAAACTCGTTGTTGTTAATAAAGATTACAAGATGTTTCATATGCAACAGGGTGAGAAGATGAAGGAGTATTATGCTCGCTTTGTCGACATCATAAACGAGTTAGAGGCTCTCGGCAAATCCTACACCCAAAAGGAGAAATGTTCGAAGCTTATCGAAGGACTTCCTTCGAGTTGGGAAAAACGTACCTTCGCCATCGAGGAAGGTAATGATATGAACAAGTATACCGTTGTTCAACTAATGGGTACCTTGATGTCTTATGAGGTACGCAAGGATAGCAAGTTGAAGTTGCATGAAAAGATGAAGTCTTACCTAAAGCAAGACGAGCCAAAGAAGAAGGCTATTGCTTTCCAGGCCGCTCCATCCACATCCACATCAACCGATGATGAAAACTCGGAAGACGAGTTGGACTTGGAGTCCATGGCACTCATGGCCAAGAAGTTCAACCGGTTCTTCCGGAAAGGTAACTTCAAAAACAAATCGAAGTTCAATTCATCTAACGCCTCCTCTCCTTTGTGTTTCAAATGCAACAAGCCAGGACACATGAAAGCGGAGTGTCCTCTAAACAAGCAAAAGGAGAAGTGGAAGGCGCCTAAATTCGACAAGTCCAAGAAGTACAAAAAGGGGTACAAAAAGGGGCTTGTCGGGGCAACATTCACCGACTCCGAGGATTCCTCAAGCGGAGAGTCGGACGATGAGCAAGTGGAGCAAGCACACATGTGCTTCATGGCAAGAGAGGAGCATGATCAAGGATCTTCCTCTTCCGATGATAGCGACAACGAAGGCAATGAGGTAACCATGGATGACCTTAGGAATGCTAATTCTCAATTATGGTCTAAGTATACTAAATTAGTAAATAGGTATACTAAAGTAAAAGATGACTTAGCTAGCATTCAAACCTCGCCTAAAACTATCATCACCAACAACGACACCGTTGTTGAAGGGTTGAAGAATGAGATTGTTAATCTCAAGACTCAACTTGAACATGTTAGCATCGAGGATCCGGAGGAACACAAGATAGCGGATTTGACTTCTCAAAACTCGACTTTGAGTATTGAGAATGAGAATCTTAAATCTCGTGTTTATGTGCTCACATCGCAAGTATCCACTTTGGATGCTTCTATGCGTTCTCTCACCGAGAAATATGAGAACACATTAGGCCGAATTAATAAATTCAATAAGGGTAAGGACCATTTGGATAAAATCCTAAGTGACTTACTTCCGGCCAATCACCACATTGGCTTGGGGTATACGATGGGAAGTTCATCCAAATCGGCCACTACTTTTGTTAGGCCAACTTCCAGTAACTCAACGAGTGGTAGCAAACACTCTATTGGTAGTTCATCTACCAACGGTGCTTCCGCCTCATCCACACACTCTTTCGGAAAGAAACCCACTTTGGGTGGACCTCCAAAGAAGGGGCATGCTTATATGTACACCAATACTATGCCACGTAGGAACGCACGTCCTACTCCACCGGCTCACACATATGATGATTTCTATGCTACACGTTCACGGGCACGTGCACACCATGTGAGACACCCTCACGCACGTGTTCCTCCACATGCATATGTTCACCCACATCATCGTATGAATAATTATCCACATGCACCATTCCATCATGTTCCTTATGCCTGTCCACGACATGCATCACGTAGAAACCAACAACGCATGCATGCACCCAATAGGATGAGGGCTCCCAAAATATTCACTATTTGGAGCCCAAAGGACACAAGCATGGATGAAAAACAAGTTTACATGAATGCTTATTTTTCGGATGTTGTGCATAGTAGAAATTATGTGGGGAAGTCTAAGTCCAATTGGACTTGGCTTCCAAAGGTCTAATCTTTTGGACCCAATGACCTTGGGTACCATGATATGAAATTTTCTATCTTTAGGTACTCAAGGAAAAGAAAAAGAAAAGGAGCAACAAATTTAAATTTAGCTCCAAGGGGAATTGGATACTCGATAGCGGGTGTTCAAAACACATGAGGGTGACGCTCAATTGCTCTCCGGAGTGGTTCCCATTGCAAATGGAAACCGCGTCGTATTTGGAGGCAACAAGAGCGGAACCATCATAGGTGTTGGTAAAGTGGGTAATCCTTCTAAACCCCTTATATGTGATGTTTACCTTGTTAAAGGATTAAACCACAATCTCATTTCAATAAGTCAACTTTGTGACAAAGGTTACAAAGTTAACTTTGCGAAAGGAATGTGCCATATTTTAAGAAAAGATAATAATGAATTATTGTTTTCCGGCACATGCCATAAGGATATATATATCCTAGATCTTCCAAGATCACATGAACAATGATGTCTTATTGCCAACACAAGTGAACAACACTAATGGCATCGACGTTTTGGTCATGTGAACTTTGGAACACTTTTTATGCTTTCCAAGTTAAATTCTATTAGAGGCTTCCCTAAGCTTGTCTTTTAAAAGAAAAACTTTTGTGACTCGTGTCAATGAGGCAAGCTTCCAAAATCTTCATTTAAACCTAAGAAAAGCATTTCTTCTAAGCGGCCTCTAGAGCTATTACATCTAGATTTATTTGGGCCAACTAGAGTTGCTTCATTAGGTAATGCTAGATATGGACTTGTCATCGTTGATGACTTTTCTAGGTTTACTTGGGTATTTTCATTATGTAATAAAAATGAAGCTTTTGAAAACTTCACAATTTTTGTTAAGAAAGTACAAAATCTCTTAGGAACCACCAATGTCACTATTCGTATTGATCATGGAGGTGAATTTGAGAATGAGTCTTTTGAGACATTTTGTGATGAAAATGGTATTACACACACCTTTTCATTCCCTCGCGCACCTCCTCAAAATGGTGTTATTGAGAGAAAGAATATGACGCTAGTGGAATGTGCTCGCACTATGCTTGATGATAGCCAACTTGGCCATCAATTTTGGGCGGAAGCGGTACATACCGCTTGCTATGTGTTTAATAGAATACTTTTGAGGCCCGGCACTAAACAAACTTGTTATGAATTGTTGTTTGGTAGGTTGCCTCAAGTTAAACATTTTCTTGTTTTTGGTTCGAAATGTTTTATTAAGAGCACGTATGGTAGTTTGGACAAATTCGATCCAAGATCCGATGAGGGGATTTTTGTTGGGTATTCCTCACGTAGCAAAGCCTACCGGATATTCAACAAACGAACCTCAACGATCGAGGAATCACTTCATGTTTCATTTAATGAAGGATTTGTTCCAACGAGAATTACTAATGATGATGACTCTATGGATGTCTTATGTGATTCAATTGGTAATTCTAACTCTATTAATTCTATTGATTCTATTGATACTAACCCGACTAATGAAGTTGTTGAGAATGTTCCTAGTGATCAAGGTATTCCCAAACGGCTTCATACCGTTCATGACCATCCTCATGAGCAAGTCATTGGCAATATCCATGATAGTGTCAAGACGAGATCGCAAGTGAACTACTTCGCTCATTGTGCCTTTGCCTCCTCGATAGAGCCAAAGAATGTTAATGAAGCATGCGAAGATAGTGCTTGGATCTTAGCCATGGAGGAGGAACTCATTCAATTCGAGAGGAATGAGGTTTGGGAGCTTGTTCCATTGCCATCGAAGAACCACACCGTCATAGGGACAAAGTGGATCTTCAAGAACAAAACCGACGAAAACCAAGTCGTCGTCCGGAACAAAGCTCGGTTAGTTGCTCAAGGCTACTGTCAAGAGGAAGGTATTGATTTCGAAGAATCCTTCGCTCCGGTAGATAGATTAGAATCAATTAGATTACTATTATCTTTTGCATGCCATAAGGATTTTAAATTATTTCAAATGGATGTAAAAAGTGCATTTTTAAACGGAGATGTTGTTGAGGAAGTTTATGTTTCTCAACCTATGGGTTTTATAAATGAAAAATTTCCAAATCATGTTTTTAAACTTAAGAAAGCTCTTTACGGTTTGAGACAAGCTCCTCGAGCTTGGTATGACCGTCTAAAGAATTTTCTTTTGGATTTAGGATTTAAAATGGGAGAAGTTGATTCCACATTATTTGATAAGTATTCGAATAATGATATAATTTTAGTTCAAATATATGTTGATGATATCATTTTCGGTGCTACTAACTTTGCTTTTTGCAAAGAGTTTTCTAATGTGATGAAGGATCAATTTGAGATGAGCCACATGTGTGAGCTCAAATATTTCTTAGGTCTCCAAATTCGCCAAATGGACGATGCAATCTTCATCCACCAAACGAAGTATACGGTGGAGTTGCTTAAGCGATTTGGAATGGAGAATGCCTCCGGGAAACTCCAATGAGCACGACTACGCATCTTGATAAGGATACGGGCGGTAAAGATGTAGACATTCGTCTATATCGAGGTATGATTGGAAGTTTACTTTATCTTACCGCAAGTAGGCCCGATATTATGTTTGTCGTATGTGTATGTGCTCGTTATCAGTCTCAACCTAAGGAGTCTCACTTAGTAGCGGTAAAGCGTATTTTCTGTTATTTAAGTTATACACTTGATTTTAGATTACTTTATCCAAAATCTAGCACATATGAGTTAATCTCATATAGTGATGCCGATTATGCGGGATGCAAATCCGACAGGAAAAGTACTAGTGGCACTTGTCATTTTATAGGAAATTCTCTTGTCTCTTGGTTTTCCAAGAAGCAGAATTCCGTATCACTTTCAACCACCGAGGCGGAATACATTGCCGCCGGTGCCGCGTGTGCTCAAGTTCTTTGGATGAGATACACACTTAAAGACTTTGGTATAAACTGTGATACTTGCCCTATCATGGTGGACAACCAAAGTGCAATATGTCTTTCCAAGAACCCGGTACACCATTCCCGTTCGAAACACATAGATGTCCGACACCATTTCTTAGATGATCATGTTGCTAAAAAGGACATCATATTAGTGTACGTTGAAACCCAGAAGCAAATCGCCGATATTTTCACGAAACCCCTAAAGAAAGACTCCTTTGTGCGGTTGCGTCGAGAATTGTGGATTATGGGTGACTCCGAGATATAGGATTCATTTTTATTCAATATTCTTGCATGCTATTCTATTCGTTATATTTGCTCATGCTTGAAGTATTGAAGTTTTCGGATTTTTGTTGAATTTTCAGAATTTTCGCTCAATTTGTGCGTAATCGTCCAATTTCATATTTTCGATGTTTAATGGGGTAGTATAATGATTAATGAGAGTATTTTGATGTTTCATTCAAGTGTGATTAGGAGAGAAATCAAATTTCAAAGATTTTCAATTTTTGAACTCTCTTAGTCGGTCCAAGTTCATTGGCCGACCGACTAGATTCAGTTCTAGTCGGTCAGTGAATGAGCTTAGACCGACTAAATCTTGTCAGGAAATTTGCCTTCAGTTACTGTTTACAACTTGTCGGTTCAAGCTCATTGATCGACCGACTAGATCGTGATCTAGTCGGTCAGTGCTTGAACTGTGACCGACTAGTTGTGCCGGGGACTGATTGGTCTTTTCGACCTCCGACCGATTAAAACTCCATCCAGTCGACTTCTTTTCATTCAAGTCGATCAAAATTCCACCCTCTCCATCTCAAAACCCATGACCCCGCTCAGCCCGTTCGACTTCCGGTCGTTTTCCGACCAAACCCGCCGTCGCCGTCCGTCGGTCTTTCACCCTAGGTGATCTCTCCTCCCTCTCTTAGCTCTAGGGTTCATTTCCTGCGCTTAGGGTTAGGGTTTCACTTGATTTTTGACCTAGGGTTTGCAAGGATTTCGATTTTCTAGGGTTTGTGATTAGGGTTTCTTCGATTCGATCTGTTGTGTCGTGTCGTGCCATGCTTATGGCTCGTACACGTATCCCGATCACTCCCTCTGGCCCTTCGCCCATGACCGTCGATTCGCCACCCTCGGACCCCCTCCCCCGAAACGCCGTTCGAAGCCTACCGAACCCTCTTCGTCTTTGCCTCCTCTTAAGCGTAAGAGGACGACGAAAACGAAGCCCCGTGCTCAACCTAGAACCCAACCCAAGCCTAAGTCCAAGCCCAAGGAACTTGCATCTCCCTCCTCTTTCCATACCCCTACGGATTCTGATACCGAGTTCAGACCCGAGACTGAGACTCATAGGGAACCCACTCCTCCTACCCATCCTGAGTCTAGCTCCCGACCACGTACATCTACCCGTAAGCCTAAGGGAAAGGCTCCGATGCCGGTAGGAAGTGTCGATATCTCGTTGTGTCGCGACGACCCTTTGTGTCTCGCGACTTACAATCGTATCGAACACTGCCCACTGCTTCTGGAGCAATTCGTCCAGTTTAGTGACTTCCTAGGCCTCGCCGATCTTCTTTCGTCCTCCGGTCTTCTCGATTACCTTCGATATGACCCGAAGGCGAACCCTCACCCCTACCCTCACCTTGTGAAACTATTCTATACCAACCGCGTCTGGGGTCAGTATGATGCGACCCACTCGATTGAGACGACTGTCTTGGGGACTCCTATAGTCCTCACGGCAGAAATCTTAGGAGAGATTTTGGGTATCTCCTCGTCTGGCCTCCTTCCCTTCGATATATCTGTTGATGATATCTCCTCCCTTGATCAGGTTGTTCTCTCTCAGATCTTCCATGAGATTCCCCCCGCCATGATTGGCGTTCCCTCCAAATCCTTCAAGCCTATTGCCTGGGTCCTAAATTTGATTCTGAAGTCGTGCTTGCTTCCCAAGTACGGCTCCTCCTCTCTACCGTCCCAGCCTTTCTTGAAGTTAATATATGTTATTTTCATGGGGAGCTCGATTAACTGGGCTCGCATTATACTCAATAAGATGGACTCTTTCGAGTGTATTCGCAAGTCCACGAAGTCGGCTCATATCCCCTTCCTGTGCTTGTTGACTCTGGTATTCCGTCACTTTCGTGTCACATTGCCTCCTGACGATGAGCGTCCCCTTGGTCCTCCCCTGAACGCGACGGCCGTTAAGAAGTCTCTTGCGGCGCTCCGTCACGTTTAGAGGACGACACCTTCAGCGTCAGCCTCTGCCTCTGCCTCAGCTGCTCCCTCTTCCACTCTTACCGAGCTCGTTCGTTCTCTGTAACGTTTGGAGTCTCGTCAGGCTCGTTCTGAGGAGATTCTCTGCCGTATAGCTCGTCACCTTGATATTGAGGTCCCTCCGACTTTTTCTGACGAGGATGAGTTGGATGAGGAGGACATTAAGGAGCTTGCTCGTGCTTCTACACGTGCCCCCGAGGGCACTTCTGGTGATGCTGCTGCTGCTTCGTCTGCTGGTTCCCCTGTGAGCACACCTGTTGCCACCGCTCCTACGGTGGATGCTCCGACTGGTGCTCCCGAGGCCACTACCGTTGCTGCTTCTGAGATCGTCTCTTCTGCCGTGCCTGAGACTTCTGCCGTTGCTTCCGTTGACATTCCAGCTGTTCCTGTGACCACCACATCTCCTGCAGAGCCTGCTGCTACTGCAGATCCTACCGCTTCCTCTTGAGCTTCTTTGAGGACTCTCCGATGCTCCATGGATGATACATCTTGTGTGAGAGAGTTTGGGTAGGATAGAGTGTGGTTCTGGATGTTTTTGATGTTTTGATGTATTTTGATGTACGTTGGATGGATGTCGATATGTTTTTGTGATACTTCCATATATGCTGTGTTCTGAGATATATGATGTTGTATTTTGATCGCCGATCGTTGGATCGCTTTTTGGATATCAGTGATGTATATTTTCGATGTACTCTGGTTCATGCTTTTATATATATACATCGCAGTTGACATTTCTTTCTATTGTGCACATTTTATAATTTTTTTATGTCTCTGATGTTTGATTTCGTCGCTCGACGATATTAACTTGGTTAAATAGATTTCACTTTATGAAAACATAGAATTGTTTTCCATGCACTAAATTAACCAAGAATGTTGATATTAGAGAGTATATTCCATAACTCAATCCGTAATGAGTTTTTGATGATTTCGTTTTACGATTTTCGATTATGGTATCATTGACACGCCTTGATTTTATTCGTATTTTTCTTTGGTGTCACTTGAGCCATGGTCGTATTTTACGACTCCCGTGCTTTTAATTTGAAGCCATTGTTGTTGTCGTTGATCTCCTCCCGCTCTTTTTGCTTATGCCAAAGGGGGAGAGATATAATAATAACGATGTGCTAAATGATAATTTAAAGCATTTTTCCAAGAATCTAATTTGATATGTTAGATTCAGGGGAAGTTAAGATATATAAATGGATTTTCAAATCCGATATTTCAATAACCAACATTTGTTATTCGATATTTCAATAATCGATTCTCATTTATATACTTTACTCGTCTGCTTGATGCGTATTATTATTGTTTAATTTGGAATTAACGTGTCATCAATGCAGGGGGAGTAAGTAAATTTCATTTGAATTATTATTGTTGATTATTATTTATGTTGGTTTGTCATCACCAAAAAGGGGGAGAATGTTGGATATTGGACTCCCCGGATTTGGTTTTGGATGATGAACAAACATAAATATATCGTGAACTAACAATTTGTGAGCGCAGTTATGAAGATCGTCGCCAAATTCATATGAACATCCAAAGCGACATCTCGAGACTTCTCAAAGCACGTGATCGTATGCTTAAAGCTTCGTTGAAGCTTATGGACCATTTTAGAAGTCATGAAGATTCGATTGAAGCTATTGAAGACGGTATCGTCAAGTTTTATTTATAGTCTTTAAGCTTCTTTCGTAGAATGTTAAGCCTTGAGTAGGACTTACGGTTTAAATCTTCATAACGCTCCTATCTTAGCTCTAGGATCTTAGTAGAAGTCCATACAAACTTTCCCAAAGCTTCGCGCTTCGATTCGTGACTTCTTGTGCATGTTAGTTGGTTCAAGAAGAAGAACTGACCGACTAGATGGTGATCTAGTCGGTCGGCAAAGCTTCTTGGACCGACTAGTTTCTGTCAGTTAATTCTAAGCTATTTACTGTTTACAGTTAGTCGGTCTACTTTGACTCACCGACCGACTAGTTTGTGAACTAGTCGGTCAGTGATGCTTCTGTGACCGACTAGTTGAGCTTTCCCTGTACATGCAACTTTGAGCCTGAGCTACTGTTTATCATTAGTCGATCTGTGTTCATTGATCGACCGACTAGTTGATGAACTAGTCGGTCAACTTTCCTTCTTGGACCGACTAGTTGAGCTTTACTTTACATGCCAATTTTCACCTAACTTACTGTTTATCGGTAGTCGGTCTATGCACATTTGGCGACCGACTAGTTGATGAACTAGTCGGTCAACATTTGTTCTTGGACCGACTAAATCAATTTTTGCTCAGACTTCAGTTTTATCTCTTAGTCGATCTCAGTTAAGTAACCGACCGACTAGTTGTGAAACTAGTCGGTCAGCTACTCTTCTTGGACCGACTAGTTCCTTTTGTCTGTGCTTCGACCTTTTTCCTGCTCTTCCATTAGTCGGTCTACGTTAAATGACCGACCGACTAGTTGATGAACTAGTCGGTCGATGGATGTTCTTTGACCGACTGGTTGGGTTCAGAAAAGAGCCGTTGGAGCATTTAATGACTCGAATTTCTTTCTCTCTCTCCTCTATCCTATAAATATTTGTTGAGCTGCATTCATTGCACTAAAGGCTGATATTATTGCAAGTTTAGAGATCAAGAGAAATCATTCCAAGCTCATTCAAAGCTCTTTCATTCCATTCAATAATCCCTCCTCACTCTTACTTCCAAAGAGAGATTCATTGAGTGTGAAGCCTTCCAAGCCTAGTGCTTGATCCTAGGTCACCAACAACCCCATAGCTCTCCATATCTACATCTTGGAGCTAGGGTTTGGTGCCTTCTTCTTCCTCAAAATCATCCTTGCCCTAATTCGTAAGTGTACTCAAGGCATAGGTATTTTGTGGTAAGTTATTCTATTTCATTTACTTTCATTTTGTAAGTGTTTATCTCTCGGTTGTGAGAGTTGTGTTTGTGATCCCGGGTTGTGGGAGTCACAAATTACTTTGTGTATGATTTGACTTGGTGAAGATTCTTCACAAGTATTTCATAGTGGAAATCTTGAGTTAGGGTTTCTAACTCAAGTATCCGGAGGGGATCCGGGTGGTTGGGACGTAGGATCACCGGGAACAAGTCGGGGAGACTTGGGTGGATCCGAACCCAGTAATATCATTGTTTGCGATTGTTTCTTTGTTGTCTAACATTTACTTTTCCGCATTGTTTGGTAGAGTTTGCAAGTAATTAGGAATTAGCCTCTTAATTATTTTAAAGTACTATTCACCCCACTCTAGTACTTGTGCAGTAGCTTAGCAGGGCATTACAACATGGTATAAGATACTAAGACATCTTTGTATTGTATACATGTGGCTGATAACAAAGCGGATGATGGGAGAAGTTCCATGGACGGTCGGCATCGGAGTAATCGTTGCTAGTGGGACCGTACAAGGACTTCAAGAGATATGAAGAAGAAGAAATCGATATTTTTCCTTGTCTTGAATAAAATGTATCGATGCTTTGTTAAAACAATGATTGAGTGACCATCACTCAATGTTTATCTTGATAAACACGTTTGGTTCATTTTTGAATCCATTGTTAAATGATATCTTGGACAATGTGCATTATTTAAAATTGGGATTTATTCTGAATGGCTGATTTCTATGGATATGGCTGTCTGAGTTGGGTGCATATATTCTTGAGTTGTCTTGCAGAGCTTCTGATTCAATTTGATTGTTTTGGAGTTGACAATATACTATAGCCAATCTAAAGTTAAATGTAGGTTCCATGAGCGTATAATTGGATATGATCCAAATTACACGCAAGTTAAGATTAATTCTTAATTAAATTACATTTGGTACTTTATGAGAAAAATATTAAATGTAGTAGAAGGAAAGTGCAGTGCAGGATATTTGACTGAGAAAGTCAGCATCAAGACTCCTATAAACGGGTCTTGATATGACTCATTCGTCCAACCCACCTGACACTGGTATGTTCCTATTTATCACTTCTTAATACGTTACACTTAATAAATATTCTAAATATGATTTAGAAATTTAAGTCGAAGTGTTTAACCAGACAGTTCTCAAAGTCAGTGGGAGCTAGCATATAACTTAGTTCAGTCTCGGACTAAGTAAAATGTTTCCAACTTATTGAATCGTCTATATGCAACATTAAATCAAAATAATTTTGATCATGTCTAGCATATAGAGACTTAGGGTGTCACTTATGTACTAGACATAATTGACACAAGAATAATTGGAATGATCCATAACTAACTTTTAGAATTGACTAAAACTGCATCATATTGTATAAGATAAATTGTTAGCCATACAAAATGGAAAATTATTGGATAGGATCCAAACGTAATTTCAAAGGATCAACCTGGTTTGATCAAGGGATGTATATTTTAGACTCCATTAAAAAGCAAAATAGATACACGTTAGCAGATCCATACTTAGGTTTGACAAATGAATATTCAGCGTGACTGATATGATATAGCGGTATGAGATACCGAGATAAATAGCCTAAGTGCAAGTGGGAGATGTAGAAAGACGTATGCCCTTGAGGCATTTATCCTTAGATAATCATCTCGTTCAGATAATTATATGGTATCAATTATCCTAAGTATAAATTCGTAGAATCTAATACTTAGATAATTTCCTTAGACTTATAGTCAGGCCACTACGTATCAAGATGTAGATCTTGATTATGAGAAGTTAGTGACCGATTAGAAACTTAAGTCTTAAACGGTTCATGGTGATAGATGTGTCGAGAATAGGATATCGACACATCGGTTAGACCATTGTGTTTTTATCTTATCTTAGGGTAATGATGATCTCATAGTCATTCGACTTGGCAAAGTCGGAGACGAGACACAGGTGCTCATTGGGGAATGAGTTCACTGAACGACCAACTTAGAGTTATTAAATGGTTAAGCTTTAACCCAACTGTCAATAATAACTCTAGAGTGATGATAGGCTAGTTAGTCCTTAAGACCTGAAGTCATTTATACGAACCTGTGAATGGATAGTGTCACTTAGATCTATGATCTAGCTTCGAGGGTCGGCCTGCTGAAAGATCTTAGGTTGGGTGACACCTGAAGCTCACGGGGGAAGTAGATGATTAAGATGGGATTCGTCTCTTCCGTTAAAGGGAAGTTAGTGTCACTATTTCAGTACGGTCTTTGTGTTAATCCTTGGACGGGGTACGTTGTAGGATGTACAACATGAATACAACAAAGACCGCTGTATACTGATCAATGCTCGCTATTGGGGTTAACGGTAAACCATACCCTAGGCCATGTAGAGACACAGTCTTGACGAAGGGACTAAAAACTGCAAAGTTCATCACTACACAGTCAGAGTGAACCCAACGTTGTCCGTCATTGGGTCGATCACGTAAGTATGATTCTGAAACAGGGACAACGCCTACTGCTCGTGGTTACCGTCGTCTAGGGGTCTTGAGCCCCAACTTGTAGTAGGGTCAGGCTGTAGGATCTCACACTGAGTAGTATCCACGTCTTAGTAATAGAAAGAAAGTTAAGAGGAATTCATTCGATGAAATGGAATTTTAAGTTCACAAGTTAGTTGCGAGTTCAATTTTATAGGGACAATTTTTGCATATGATGCAAACCAGATTAAATGTTTTGTAAATTGTTTACGACTATATTTAATAGGAATAAATGTGTGGAAAAGGTAACCTGGATGACGGGATCGTCCCGGTCTAATCGCAGGTTCAAACCGCGTCGAAAACGGAGCTTAAACGAGCCCAGAAACGCAAAAACAGTCAAAGGCAAGAGTGGGTTAGACCCACTTGGGCAAGCGGGTTCACCCGCAAGGAGAAAGGGCGTTGCACGCTGAACCAACAGGCACCGTCTGCTGAGTCCAGCGGGCGTGGCCCACTGAACCAACGGGCCGCGTGCCCGTTGTGTTCAACGGGCGCGGCCCGTTGGAAACTGCAGGCGCGCCCGCTGTTCAGCGGGCCACCCGCCCGCCCTGTACATGCCCAACTTGGGTGTGCCTACATGCCTTGGCGGGCAAGCCCGCTAAGCTTAGCAGGCGCGCCTGCAACTTAAGTTAATTAGGGTTTTTGGAAACCCTTTTGACGGCTACGAAAATTGACTTTTTGCCCATCTTTGGGCAATTGTTTGAGGGGTCAAACGAAGTCGAAATTCGTTGCCGTTCGTTCCTACGCGTTCACCATTTGAAGCCCTTCAAAATGATAATTGTATCGTCTCTAAAGCTCAATGGTGAAGGAGAATTAATTGGTTGAAGTTGGCCTTTTGTGAAAGGCTTACTAACTTCAATTAACTAAATTAATTCTCTTTTAATTTTGTTTTCTCCCACATTGCTCGTGACGAAAAGAGAGGTGCCGACTCCCTATATAAATAGGGATGCACTCTCTTCGTTAAAAAACACACCAAGCGTTAGATTCGAGAAGCTCCTGATTTTTGAGCACGCTCGATCGTGAAATTAAATTCCTCTCCTCTTTCTCTTCCTATCCTCCCGTCGGGTCCTAGCAGGACTACGAGGAGGTTTGGATTGGATCCAGACGTCTAAGACGTAGGTCTACTCAAGTGAAACTTTCTTCAACAAGTGATCAGCTCGGAGGCGGCTCTGGTAGATCGGTTTGAAGGCGCGAGGTGGCTCGGCTACAAGGAGCGCAAGAAAGGTGGTGCGGTACATCTTGCCTGACCCAAGGCCAAGATTCCGGGTATGTTTTTAAGTAGATTTTTAGTATAATTTTTATAATGTCACAGTAGGCTAGATCCCTCTTGGGGTGGTCAGATCCACTCCAAGTTGGCATAGTTCTTGGCGAGGTTCTGGCCCTCCTTAGGGTTCGCTAATTCGTTTAGCAAATATATATTTTTCCGCTGTGCATATTTTCCTTTTGTTGTTAGTCCGACTTAGGACAGACACAGATTTGAGCCCTAAGGGTCTGCCAAAACCCTTCACTAGCAATATCAATCTGAACGGTGGGGACTAAGACGTCCGTGTTGCCCTCAAAGGCTCTCTCTAGTCATCGCGTAGAGCATATAGAGCTCTGGCGTAGACATCGTCCCAGTCTCGTACCTCGCAAGAAAAGTGGTCGCCATAAGGCGCTGAGTAATACTGAGGCATGGGTGGACGATAGAGGAGGCCTTGGCCCGGCTAGGATCAAACACAAGTGGTGATCCTGTGATCTGGGTCCAGAATGCATGGGTATCAAAGGAAGGAGGGGTGTGGTGCGTGGGACCAAAAGCACGGTCGGGTTCCGGGACATGGGGCCAATGGAAATAGGCTCGAAGCATATCGAGAGTGATCTTGCACTCACCCTGGGAGTCCTATGAATAGAACTCAAGACCTCGAGGGTCGGACGGACGTAGGAGTCCGCCGACACCGAAAGAAAATTGTGCCACCCCACATTGTCATACAACTGGAGTAGCCCCTCGAATGCCCCTAGGCGCTCAAGATCAGCTATGTGCACAAACCTATAGGGGACAATCGATCGATGGGAGATTCTTTCAAATCTGGCTCGATGTGCGTCATCTCTGAAAGAGATCCCCATCGTGTCGACGGCTACGGCGGGCTGTGCTGGTGGGGGTGGAATGGGTGCGGTAGGAGGCAGAAGTGTGTGTGGTGGGTCGCTAGGAGGCAGGGAGTCTGCTCTAGCAGAAAAAGAACCAGGGTCGCTAGTCTTCCTCCACTTGGCAGCGGTCTCCCGTGTAGAGGAATATGCCCTCGGATCATTTGTATTTGATGCAAATGATAATTTAAGCTTAGATATGGACTATTTTGCATTTGATGCAAAAGAGATTAAATGTGTCTTAAATTGTTTAAGACTATATTTAATTAAATAAATGCGTTGAAAAGGTTACCTAGATGACGGGATCGTCCCGCTCTAAACGCAGGTTCAAACCGCGTCAAAAACGGAGTCCAAATGCACAAGTTATAGCCAAAACAAGTCAGCCCAAACTGTTGGGCTGAAACCTGCGAAAATGGAGGCCCACCAAGCCCGAATTTTCTGGTTAGGGTTTTTGAAACCTGGGATTTTCTTGACGGCTACGTTTCTAAGAGAAGCATGACTTTTGGCTATCTTTGGACAATTGTTTGAAGGGTCAAACGGACTCGGATTGACGAGCCGTTGTTTCCTACGCGTTCACCGTTGAACACCCTTCGAATTGATAGGTTGTATCAATCATGAAGCTCAACGGTGAGTGAGTTAAAATTCACGGAAGTTTGCACTTTGTGAAGTGCAAACTAACTTGATTTTGATTAACTCAAATTAATAGTCCCACATCGGATTTTGAGAAAGGGGAGTAGTCAGCCGCCTATATAAATAAGGGTCTGCTCTCCTCCTCAAAACTCGTCCCAAGCTCTAGATCTGAGCGGCTCTCGTAAATGTTGGAGCACGCACGGATCTAGGCTAAAATAAATATTCTCTATCTCCCTATAAATTTCTGCCTTACTCTTGAGGGCTCTAGCAAAGCCGCAACGGAGTTCGGATTCAGATCCGAAATCTAGGCGAAGGTTTCACTCGCGTGAAACTTTCTTCCGCGCGTGGTTGGCTCGGCGACATGGGATTGATCACCTCGGGATGCAGAGCGGTTTGAGGAGCAGTTCGGGGAGCGGTTCAAGGAGCGGCTCGGCGTGGGACGGGAGCAGCTCGGAAGACGGTGCGGAACATCTCGCCTGCCCCAGGGTTGAGATTCCGGGTATGTGTTTAAGTTTTCATTTAATTATTCGCAGTAGTTAGATCCCTCTTGGGGTGGTCAGATCCACACCAAGTTGGCAGAGATCCTGGCTAACAGGGTCTGGTTCCTTAGGGTTGCATGTTAATTAGATTAACATAAAATTTTTCCGCTGCATTTCTGTCTATGTTCCGTCCGACTTAGGACGGGACTAGAGTTTTTGTGCCCTAAGGGTCCCAGAAAACCCAACATTGGTATCAGAGCCATCTCTGTATGCTGATCTAGGACTGCGAATTTATTATTTGAATGCTTTTACAGAAAAATGTTTTCTTTAAATTTATGCGATAAATTTAAATTTTTTTTTGTTTAAAAATTTTATATGATAAATTTTAAACATGAAAGTTTTAAAATGGAATTTTTAAATTTATGTGATAAATTTTAAAATTGTTTTAAAGCTTTAAAACTTTATGCGATAAGTTTAAAATGTTGTTTAAAATTTTATGTGATAAATTTTAAACATGGAATTTTTTAAATGATGTTTTAAATTTATAAGATATTTTTAAAAACTGTTTTTAAAAGTTTAAAATTTTTATGCGATAAATATTTTAAAGTAGCATGCAAATGTTATGATTTTTTTAAACAATCTTTTACTTTATGAGATAAAATAAAATGTTTTAAAAATCGTATTTTTAAATTTAAATGTTAAATTTAAGTATGCATGCTAAAATTGTTTATGCGATAAACTTTAGTCTATTTAATTGTTAAATAGTTGTACACTTTTTATGCGATAAAATTAGTGTAAATTTTTAATGGCTATGTCTTCTTGTCCCTTATTTGATAACACAAGACAACCCTTTAGGTTAGCCATTAAATAATGATTAAAATTTATTACTTGAATTTTAATGACATGCTGTGTTTTAATAAAACATTAACAACACTTCAAGACCTAATTCCTGATTAGGGTAGTCCCTTTAATGAATTTGTAATTCTAATTGTTATAATTAATTTTCATTAAAGGACTTCGCTTTTAGCGTTGTTAATAAAATTTATTAAAATCCTAATAATGATTAGGATAGCAAGTGAACCTTATAGTTGATAAGGACTTAATGAAAGTTATTAAACAAATCCTAAAATTTTGAATTTAAGGATGCAACTAGTTGATAGGATTAATTAGTTGTTAATAAAAGTTGTTTAGTCTATGGCACACATACAAAAATGACAAGCTTCATTCAATGGACCATGATCCAGTCAATGTGCTTGGCTAAGAGTTCTGGGTCAACCCTTGCTAGTACAAGGGGCAGTGATCCTGGCTTAGTCAATTCCCTGGCTGTGTTCCGCTGGACCGCAATGTCGCGAATCATGATTGTATGACACCCTGGACTATATCTAGTCAATGCGTTATAAATCTTATTAAAGATTAATTCGTATCCCTCCTTGATTTTGGAGCTTGGTAACTCAAAGAAGACAATTATAGTTGTTGAGTCTCCTCAAGCTGTGACTTGTTTTTTCTTTAAGGAACAAACTCCAACATACATGTGATGTAGTCTAGACTTGACCCAAATCGATGCGTCGGGTCTCCTCGAGTATCGATTTAAGTCAAATCTGGACACGAAATCAAGGGTCTGACTAGACCAGTCATTATGATTTGTTGAGTCTCCTCAAGATCATAAGTGACTGTGGGTAAAAATCGACAGGGAATCACATGTGATGTGATTGACCAAGAGTTAGTCTACCAGTCATGGAACCAATCAACTTGTTGAGTCTCCTCAAGGTTGTGAGGTTCGGGATGATTGGATCCCTCTTTCACTAATTTTTAAATTCGATTAAATCGTTCGTTATTAAGCTTTAAAACGATCTTAAAAATAGTGGGAGGATATAGATAGATGAAAGCCAATCTACCTATATTTAATATTGAACATATGCAAAAACTAGGGCAAGACTATGTTTACCGAAGGAATCAAAATATAATATTGGAATAAGTTAACTGGTCAAATAGTTGATTGATTGAATATCAAGTTAAATTCTAATTGATGCAATTAAACCATATTCTCGTTGACATTAAATGACCTTCTAAAGAACAGACTTAAGAAATATGATTTCATTAAGTTCTGGGTCCAACAAATAAATTAAGCTACATGTCACTCTTCTCTATATGAGGCAGCTTGAACATATAGGATATTCGAAGTATGTTTCTCCCTACACCTTGTCGAGCTACCCTCAAGGTTGTATGGACAAACAATTCCGATCCGCAAAGTTCGAAAATTCGATCAAAACGTTTGAGTCGAATACGAGTGCATGAGCGGTGCAAGACTATGTATCCCAACCGGATCTTGAGACAAGCAACTTCTTGAGCTAAACTCGAGATTGCAAAGCTCAAGCGTTTGGATACATAAGATGCTTGCATAGCTATTTGTGTTGGGTTAATTAATATCTAAATGTGATTTAGAAAAGGAAGAAGGCACTCCGGAAAGTCAATTGAGAAAGTTAGTTTAATTTATCATTAGTAAAGGCATAAGTAGGAGGAAATGAAAATGTGATATATTTTGATGTCACGATTTCAGAATAAATAGTTATACAAAAACGTCTAACACATTTTTTGGACGAATGTCGTCACCTTGCTTCGGAAGCAATGTTTTGTGTTAAGTAATTTGTAATAACTATATATATATATATATATATATTAAATGTTAATATATAAATACACAAGATAGTAGCAAACTTATATGGTAAAATAGACTAGGCCGTATCAAGAGACTAAGCTTCACAAGTCACATAAAGAGGGGTCTGACCTCTCGTATTATGAAGTCTACGGACACTAGTGAGTCTTATCCTCTTAGATAAAATTGGCCGAAACCCATCTGTAAGACAGTGGGAAAATGAGTTGTCGAACTCAGTCTGGTACATACTGATGTACCCGAGTCTAGATCAACCAAAATAAGTTATTCGTATATTTTATTAAGACACGTGTTCTTAATGAAACACAAGTCTGAAAAAATAAAGAACGAAAAGACAAAAGTATTTAAACTGATTCGATTAGATCGAATGGTTAAATACTTAGCTACATAAAATCTTTTGTAATTAAAAGAAAATGTGATTTTCTCTCAGGTCAAGTCTGTTAACACATCAGTGTGTTAAATGGTATGAATCACACTTAGTTAGACTCGGTGCGATCCATAACAAGTGACTCTGAGTTAAGTCCTTCCTCTGGGTTAAGTCCCAGTTAGTAATGCCTAGGTTTTGATAATGTTCTATGAGGACATTATCAATAAGATATTCATTAAATCAAACATTAGGAAGTTGTATAATTACTCGAATCTCGTGAGACGAAGAGTCGAGTTAGACATCATAACTGATTATGACTTAGTCAACTTCCGGGATGAAATTCGGAGAAGTAACTCCGATTTAAAAACTTGATGCAACCAGAATAGGTCCGTGTGCGTAAATAAATTTTGGAATGTAGTTTACGTGCCCAAGGAAAATGTTTCCTCACTTACTGCAAGTAAATCTTTAAGTTGAAAGATTGGTGCAGAAAAGGAAAATAGGGAAGTGCAATCATGTTGGTCGAGAACGGTTTTTCCATACTAATTCCTATAAAACGGATTATAATGAAACCGTTTTCCACCAGCAGATGTACAGAACTACTCGGACCAAACTCGATGTAAACGCTTAAGTTGACCATGAAAATTGGAGCATTCACTTACAAGTTCGTTTTTTCTAAATATGATTTAGACGGACCAACTTATATGAATTAACCAGATAATTTTCAAGGTCAGTGGGAGCGTGTAAATTACATGTGAGGCATCAAAGGGATGGAACATATATTTTGACAAAGTGATCAAAAGAGTTTGATTCTTTATCAGAAATAAATATGAGCCATTTGAAATGACCAGTAACTAATTTAAATGATTATCGTAAGGTACGATGAATTGGATAAGATCCAAGTAAATTAAAATATTATGGATTCTGAAAGACCAAATGAATTATTTGAATGAGATTCAAATGGTTGGTCTAAACATAGAAACCCTTAAGTCTATAATGTAGACGGTTTTAGCAGATCCACTCATGAAGGCTCTACCACATGAAGTCGGGAAAACTTATGTGTAAAAACGGTATGAGATACCGAGATAAATGGGCCTGAGTGCAAGTGGGAGATGTTGAAAGATGATACCCTCGAGGCTATCTATCTTCATGTGTGCATAGCACAAACATCTTGTTCGAAATAACAGTAAGCTGTTTGGTAAAAAAATTATCTAAGTTATGTTATAATGTAGTTAACATTAGATATTAACTTAGGTAAAGTCCTGAGACTTTATGCAAGGTCAAACAGGTATCGAGATGAGTATCTCGATCATGGAGGACCGTTTGACCGTCTGTAGCATAAGTCTAAAAAGGGTTCGTGGTCGTAGATGTTTCGAGACTAGGATATCGAAACATCGGATAGACCATTGTGTCTTAGTCTTCACCGTATAGCGGTGGCGATGATCTCATGATCGCTTGACTTGGCGAAGTCGTTGACAAGACACAGGTGCTCATTAGAGAATGAGTTCACTGAACGATCCACAAGAGTTATCATATGGTTATATTGACCAATCTGTCAATGATGACTCTGAGTGATGATAGGCTAGTTGGTCTTTTGACTTGAGGTCATTTTGACGAACCTGTGCGTGAACGGTGCCACTTAGATCAAATGACCTAGCTTCGAGGCAAGCCGCGTCGAAAGGTCTTTGATTGGGTGACACTTGAAGCGTATGAGGAGAGTAATGACCAAGAGAGGATTCGTCTCTCCCAGTCAATGGGAGTTAGTGTCGTAGGGTTAGTTCGATCTTTGGTAAAAACTCTGGCCAGAGTATGTTGGAAAAAGTCCAACATGATTTGACTAAAGATTGATAGAAACTAACCGGAGTCAAGTTATTGGGGTTGACAGTTTAACCGTACCCTAGACTTGATCTACACGACATAGTTTAGACGAAGAGACTATAACTGCGGAATTCATCACGGAAACAGTCAGGGTGGTCCCGACAATACTCATGTCAATGAGTTAACCACATAATGATGATTCCTGAAGCAGGGATGGCAGCCACTGCTCGTGGTCACTGCCGTATAGGGCTTCGAGCCCAACCTGTTGTAAGGGTCAGGCTGTAGGGTCTCACACAGAGTGCGATTCTTCGTCTAGTAATGGGTAGAAATTAGTTAGGGAGAATAATTTGCATTTGATGCAAGGGATAAAGTATTGCAAAAGATGTTTGCAAAAATCATCTCCTGCATTCGGGATAAATGATCCTGAGTGCAAGTGGGAGATGTAGAGGAATATGCCCTCGGATCATTTGTATTTGATGCAAATGATAATTTAAGCTTAGATATGGACTATTTTGCATTTGATGCAAAAGAGATTAAATGTGTCTTAAATTGTTTAAGACTATATTTAATTAAATAAATGCGTTGAAAAGGTTACCTAGATGACGGGATCGTCCCGCTCTAAACGCAGGTTCAAACCGCGTCAAAAACGGAGTCCAAATGCACAAGTTATAGCCAAAACAAGTCAGCCCAAACTGTTGGGCTGAAACCTGCGAAAATGGAGGCTCACCAAGCCCGAATTTTCTGGTTAGGGTTTTTGAAACCTGGGATTTTCTTGACGGCTACGTTTCTAAGAGAAGCATGACTTTTGGCTATCTTTGGACAATTGTTTGAAGGGTCAAACGGACTCGGATTGACGAGCCGTTTTTTCCTACGCGTTCACCGTTGAACACCCTTCGAATTAATAGGTTGTATCAATCATGAAGCTCAACGGTGAGTGAGTTAAAATTCACGGAAGTTTGCACTTTGTGAAGTGCAAACTAACTTGATTTTGATTAACTCAAATTAATAGTCCCACATCGGATTTTGAGAAAGGGGAGTAGTCAGCCGCCTATATAAATAAGGGTCTGCTCTCCTCCTCAAAACTCGTCCCAAGCTCTAGATCTGAGCGGCTCTCGTAAATGTTGGAGCACGCACGGATCTAGGCTAAAATAAATATTCTCTATCTCCCTATAAATTTCTGCCTTACTCTTGAGGGCTCTAGCAAAGCCGCAACGGAGTTCGGATTCAGATCCGAAATCTAGGCGAAGGTTTCACTCGCGTGAAACTTTCTTCCGCGCGTGGTTGGCTCGGCGACATGGGATTGATCACCTCGGGATGCAGAGCGGTTTGAGGAGCAGTTCGGGGAGCGGTTCAAGGAGCGGCTCGGCGTGGGACGGGAGCAGCTCGAAAGACGGTGCGGAACATCTCGCCTGCCCCAGGGTTGAGATTCCGGGTATGTGTTTAAGTTTTCATTTAATTATTCGCAGTAGTTAGATCCCTCTTGGGGTGGTCAGATCCACACCAAGTTGGCAGAGATCCTGGCTAACAGGGTCTGGTTCCTTAGGGTTGCATGTTAATTAGATTAACATAAAATTTTTCCGCTGCATTTCTGTCTATGTTCCGTCCGACTTAGGACGGGACTAGAGTTTTTGTGCCCTAAGGGTCCCAGAAAACCCAACATCCCGCGCACGGGACCTAGTGCGTGGGGCCATGGTGATGCCGTGTGACGTGCAAACTACCGTGAAGTGCTAATAATAAGGAAAGAGTTTACCTGAACACGACGTGACTCCACGGGAGCAATTCGACCGAAGAGGTGCCTCCCCTGAGGCTCCGAATCAGCTCTTGATCTCCCCCAAGCTATCCTGAAACACAAAATCGATTGATTAGTAATGAATATCGAAAAATCGAGGGGAAAATAAAGAGAATAGGAATGAATAGTGTTTAATTTTGATTTGGGGGTGGATTAGGGTGGATTCGGGCTTACAAAATGGGAAATATGAGAATAGGGAGATTTTAGGGCTTAGGAGGGCCGGTCGACGGCGAGAAATCGGCAGCGGCGGGCTGTCGGACGGCAAGGGGGTCGCGACACTCGGGCACGGCGATGGCGGCTCGGGCAAGTGATGGGGAGATCGGGTGAGGGAAGGAGGAAGGTTCGGACAAGTGATCGAGATTTTGGGATTTTAGAATTTGAGATCCGAGCGCTGGGTTAAATACGGTAAGTCACTCGGTCGAGTGGCGGTGACCGCTCAGCCGAGTGGCAGCTGTTTCGTGAAATTAAAATTTTTTTCATATATGTTCCGACTCGGCCGAGTGGGAACTATCACTTGGTCGAGTGACAAAGTCACTTGGCCGAGTGGCTAGTCCACTCAGAGCATTTTAAGTGCTGAAAGTGTCAGATTCACTCGGTCGAGTGACAAAGTCACTCTGCCGAGTGGCATGTAATTTACAAATATTGGTTTTCTAGACTTCCCTGTGCAGTACCCTACTCGGACAAGTAGGGTCTTCACTTGGCCGAGTGCAAATGTCACTTGGCCGAGTGGGCTACTGTTTTTAGCTCCAACTCTCTGTTTTTGCGACACTTTCTGATTTCCTTTCTCCCGTCAGTTTCTTCCTCCCCTTGGCATTTGAGCGCATCCTTGGAGTGCTCTCCATCGCCATAGTCGGCCTCCGTTCATATGGTCTCATATCTTCCTTTTCCTGAAATGAAAAGCGTAGCCCGTTGTCAGGTTTTTCTTAGACTCTTGACTCTATACACTAATAAAGATCTAAAAAATGAAAGGAAAAATTCAACTAAAAACTGGGATAGAACCGTCGGGTTGCCCCCCCCGACAAAAGCTAATTTAAGGTCTTGAGCTCGACCCCTTCAGATTCTCGATTAATGCTCAATATTTGGCGAATGGGAGATGCGTGTGTCAAACTTGCCGGGAAGGCCGCTTGGGTTCACTTGTTGATTTTCGTCGGCTTTCCTCGGCTGCCCCTCATCATGGGTAGTAGTGGGGGATGACTCCCCCAAGCTTGAGCTCTTGGCGCCCTTCTTCTTGACCGGCGGTGAGAATTTGTTCGCTGGTGGCGCTTCCTTCCTGTGCCTCGCCGTAGAGAGCTTGCATAGCTCTCTAATCCTAACGGCATCAGCGTCTTCCTTCTCTTCATCCGTAAGAGGATCCGATGGGTCGCCCATCATTTTGTAATCCTTTGCAATTTGGATCTCCTTAAGGTTGTCATCGTGCTTGGCTCCAATGGAAAATGGCATGGCATCGTCAATGACCTCGTCAAGGAGGTCCACGTAGTCCGCTTCCTCTGGCCAGTGCATACGCTTCATCATCCTCAGGATATAGAGCTCAACTGCTACATCGCCAAAGTTGAGGGACAAGGTTCCTTCCCTCACATCTACAATCACTCCGGCAGTGGTTAGGAAGGGCCGTCCAAGTATCAACGATGTATCCCCCTCTTCTCTAATGTCCATCACCACAAATTCGTACGGCAAGCAAAGTCCACCCGGTACTTGCAGCGGGACATTTTCTGCTATCCCCACCGGCCTAGTGATTCATCCATCGGTGAGCTGTATCTTGATGTCTGTGGCCTTGAGGTCGGTCCCTATATTCAGTTTCTTGAACATCGCGAGGGGCATGAGGCTCACGCTTGCCCCCAAATCTACTAAGGCTTTTTGTAGGGGGACTCCTCCAAGCGTGCAAAGGATTCGGAAGCTACCGAGATCTTTCAACTTGGTCGTCATTTTCTCCTTATTGGTGAACCACGTTCCTTGCTCGGCTAACATGACCCTTTCTGTTCGCTTCTTTCCCGCGATCAAATCCTTGAGGAACTTTGCATAGGACGGGATTTCGACGATTGCATTTAAGAACGAGATGTTCAAGCTTACTCCTCGCAAGTACTCCAGAAATTTAACGAGCCTCTTCTCAATCCTTGCCTTCGCCAACCGTTGTAGAAACGGTACCGGTGGCATATATGTTTGCTCCTCTCGTGGCTCCTTCATTTCAGATTTTTCATCTTTGCTCGTCGCTTTTGGGTCCTCCTCTTCATTGCCCGTCTCCTTCTCAACCGAAATTTCCTCCCTCGGTTCCTTAGCTTGAATCATGGCGGGGTAGTGTCCTTCCCTCATCTTGTAGTTACTTCCACGATCGCATTGACGTGGCTGGTATTGCTCCATGGGTTTTGTTCCGGTTGAGCCGGCAATTGTTGATTTGTCTTGTTGAACAATGTAAGTTGCTCTGCCAGCTGTGCCATGACGGTGTTGAGAGAATCTTGTTGAGCCGTCAATCTTGCGTTAGTCTTCTTTTGTTCGGCCATGGATTCTTCAACCCTTGCTTCGTGGTCCGACCTTTGTTGCGCTTGTGGGGGGTTGGGTGCCCTCCACCCTAGAGTGTATCCCGGGGGTCTATAGGGCCTCGCATGTTGCCTTGGTGGGAAATTTTGTTGTTGGGGTGGCCTTTGTTGATATTATGGTTGTTGCAGAGGCCGGGCATGTGGTTGTTGCGGTGGTGGTTGATGCTGTGGTGGAGTCAAGGCTCCGTCATTATTGACATATGAAAATCCAGGATGACCCCTTGCAGCCGGGTTCACCCAATAACCACTACTGCCGGCAACATATTGAGCTTGCTCCATAGATCCGTCTCCTGGCTCCCCTCCAACGAGCATAACCTGGCTTTGATCTTGCCAGTCGCTCATGCTTCCTCCGAATGCAGATGCATTGGAAGCTCCATGTGGCTCGCTCATCAACTTTTCTAGCCTCTCTACAGCTTTATGAAGGGAATCAAATTCGGTAGAGAGTTCCGCCATCGCTTTTGCCTCATAAATGCTAGCCGGCTTTAAAGATGACGAAGAATGTCTCCTTTCGTCGGCCCACTGCTGATTATTTGAAGCCATCTCCTCAAGTAAGGCCGTAGCATCATCCGGTGTCTTTGCCAAAATGGCTCCATTGGCGGTGGCATCAATTATTTGCTTGGTGCTTGGTTGTAATCTATTGTAGAAGTTATGCACTAACTCCCACGGTTCAATGCTATGGTGGGGACATTGGTATTGGAGATCCTTGAAGTGCTCCCATGCCTCATATAAAGACTCCTGAGGGCCTTGTCTGAAGGACATCAAGGCGCTTCATATCTTCACAGTCTTGAAGGGCGGATAGAACTTGTTGACAAATGCGCTCGCTAGCTCATCCCAAGTGGTGAAGATTCCCTTGGCTTGTGTCCTCAACTAATACAAAGCCTTATCACGGAGAGTGGATGGGAAAAGACGTAGTCGAATAGCATCCGTCGGCACGCCAGGCATCTGAAAAGTGGCGCACTTTGCCAAGAACATTTACAAATGGTAGTGTGGGTTCCTTTGAATATTCCCATGGAATGTGTCTTGTTGCATCAACACTACGAGTCCCATCTTCAACTCAAAGTTCTTTTCCGTCGCCAACTCCGGCATGGCTATAGAAGAGGTGGTAGACGTAGTTTTGGGCCGTAGCCTATCTCGGATGGAGATAATCCTAGTCATTCATTGTGCCAGCTCCTCTGGTGTTTCCGGCGTTGCCATTTGATTTTCCTCTATAGCAGATCTCCTCTCAGCTCTAAGCCTCCTTGCCATACGCTCGATCTCAGGGTCAAATAATATGTCTCCTTGGGAAGCCTTTGATCTCGTGTACATGCACAGAAAAAGAGAGTCTAGATAGAATTATTAGCACAATAGAGAAATAAAAGAGTGAAACTAATAAAAAAAGAAATAGCTAAGTAAAGAAAATAAAATACCGTCGCCTCCCTGGCAACGGCGCCAAAAACATGATCGGCGCCCGGATACACACCCGGGAGACAGTCGTAGTTTTACCGCAAGCGCATGGTGTAGTGGCAAGCGGGTATCGAACACGAGGAGGGACTAATGACGGTACTCTATTTTGATCACAAAGCTATTGGTGGAAGGATGGTTTATAGGATGTTGTTGTCACAATCGTTCAATTAACAATTCAAATTCAATATAATAAAAGCGTCTAGGGCTAGGGAATCCCCACTACGGATCGTCATTTATCTCTTTGAATCATGAATCTCAATATTGCAAGACTCATGTTGAGGTGAACTAGTCGTAACTAAATAGAGTACCAAGCTCACGCTCTCGCGCTATTGCCAGTCTATAACGATCTAGATTAGGGCCCACTCTCGTGCAAACCCTAACCTAAGCCACTAGCATGAGGATCGACAGCATCGTTCAATCGCTCCTCGAGCCCACTCTCGTGCAAACTCGAGTTACGATCTAGATTGCGATAGTTCGTATTCATCCAATCTCCTGCAAACGAATATGGGTATAGGTTTATAATAAAAATGCTGGCTTTGGTCCAATGTCTTGCAAACCAAGTCTAGTGAATTTCGATTATAAACCTAAATCGAATATCTAGGTCTTCCCATCGATAGGAATCCAACCTCTTGCAAACCCCCCAAATCGATGGAAATTCCTAGCTATCCGTGATAAATCAATCACAAACTAACCTTCTAACAATTCTAACAACACAGAAATTCATTCATCACAATTCTAAACTTGGATCCATAGAGTTCATCCCCGTGCCCTAGAACAGCGAAACTACTCACGATTCATCATAGCAATAGCAAAATAAATGAATGAAAACATATAGCAATGAAGACTTTGAAGAAAGCAAATCATAAAAATGCTAAATTTCAATAAGAATAATAAACCAAATTCGTGTTCTTCAATCTCCAACGGGGAATTACAATTAGAATTAAGCTAAAACTTATTTTCTGGTCTCTCCCCAAACTAGGATGAAAATTGGGCTTAAATACATGCCCAAAACGGCCAAAAAACACTAACAGATTTGCTCCTGGCGCAGCCCAAAACCCTAGTTTACGATACAGGCTGGTGGCGCTACTCGGTCGAGTGGAAATCTCACTCGGCCGAGTGACAGACCCAACTAAAAACAGAGAAGATGTGGGTTTCGGGTGTTCTGGCACTCTGTGTCACTCGGCCGAGTGGGATTTCTCACTCGGTCGAGTGGACTTCCTACTCGGTCGAGTAGGTCTTCTGCTCTGCTCCCCAAAATTCCAGAGAGTCGGCTTAAATCTCCTTTAGAAATCCTGACTCACTCGGTCGAGTGGCGATCTCTGCTTGGCCGAGTGAAAGTAATCACTCGGCCGAGTGCATTACGGCACATGGTATTCTCATATCAGTCGTACTCGGCCGAGTACGCTCTTCACTCAGCCGAGTGGCCTGTTTCTGGAGTCAAATCTTCTCCTCCTCGCCTCTTTGTCGATTCTATCGATCTTCTTCTTTCGCTCATCATCTAGCGCTGCTAGCTCCTCGATAGGGTCATGGGTGACGCTCCAGTATGCGTGCAAGTCCCTTGATCTCATTTATGCTTCCGATCGCTCCATATTTCCTGAAATTCGACAAAAAACAAGAAATAGTGAAAAACAACACAATATCGTCGAATAATCGTGAAAAACGCGATATGGGCGATCAAAATGATATGCAAACATGCAGAAAAAAGGTGTAAAATATGGACCGATCAACAGACACCACATCGCTCTCGGAGAAAACTGCTGATGCTGGTGCAGAAGAAGTGCCAGACAAAGAAACTGTGGACCTTAAAGTGATATGAAGGGAAGTGAGGAGGTCCACAGGTGCGGAAAGAGTGCTGGCATGGTCGTGGTAAAAAATAGGTGAATCGGTGGGCTCAGGAGCGAAAGAACTGGCTGGCTCCAAACGGGGGGAGGGGGGAGGGGAGAAGTAGGATCGGGAGTAGCAGAGTCTATCGTGCGCTCAAGTCCAATCATGGCAGAGACAGAGGTAGTGACCTCCGGGGTAGAGGTGTGGACAGTCTCCAGAGTCTCTACGGTGGTGGTGGTGGTGGATGTGGTGGGAACACTGACAGAAGTGGGAACAGAAGTGTTCCCAGGTGGTGGTGGGTAAGCGGGGTGGGCTGGCTGGGCTGCCACGAGGGCAGCAATGTCAGGCTCGTCCTCATCTGGATACTCTATTCCTATTGATAGGTGCCCTACGGAACATGATCCCATGGAGAGGGACTCTGCAGACGTCTACCATGATGTGCCATCACCACCTTGCTCATGTTATGAATCAGCAGACGAAGAATTCCCAGCATCCGAACCAGCAGTTAAGGACGCATCCTTTTTACAGGCGAACGATGATGGGAGTACAGCACCCCCTCAGGTAGAACTAAAACCCCTTCCTGTGAATTTAAAATATGTTTTCCTAGGGGAGAACTCCACCTATCCTGTCATCGTTAGTGCCTCCCTGACCGAGCCACAATTAGAAAATCTTCTTAAAACCCTCAGAGCACATAGGAAGGTGATAGGGTATATCATTGCCAACCTGAAAGGCATTAGGGACACCATATGCACCCATAGAATCCACCTCGAGCATAAGAAAGCCACTTCCATTGAGCCTCAAAGGCAACTGAATCCTAATATGAAAGAAGTAGGAAAAAAGGAGGTGTTAAAACTGCTAGAAGCCGATATTATCTACCCCATTTTCGATAGTAGATGGGTAAGCCCCGTTCAGGTTGTGCCCAAGAAAGGAGGCATGACCCTTGTGAGGAACGAAAAAATGAATTGATATCTAATAGGACTGTCACTGGTTGGTGCATGTGCATTGACTATAGTAAACTCAATAAAGCCACCAGAAAAGACCACTTCCCCCTCCCATTTATCGATCAAATGAATGAGCGACTTGCCAAGCATAAATATTTTTGTAACCTTGATGGTTATTTCGGATTCATCCAAATCCCATTGCATCGTGAAGATCAAGAAAAAACAACGTTTACATGTTGTCGCTTCGTATTTTACACCCTTTTTATGCATGTTTGCATGTCACTTTGATCGCTCATATCGTATTTTTCACGATTATTCGACAATATTGCGATGCTTTTCACGATTTCTTGTTTTTGTCGTATTTCAGGAGATATGGAGCGATTCGAAGTGATTTTGAGATCAAGAGGATTTGCACCCACTCCGGAGTGTCACCCAAGGCTCTTTTGAGGGCTATTCGGCGATGGAAGACAACTGGGAGAAGAAAGAACGTCGTAGGAGCGACGAGGAAGCGAAAAGATGAAGATTGGGCATCTGCAGCATCTCACTCAGCCGAGTGAACCACCCACTCGGCCGAGCAAGAAGATCACTCGGCCGACCAGACCGGACACGCATCAACAGAAGAAAATAGGCGTGCACTCGGCCGAGTGACGATAGTCCACTCGGCTGAGCATGGAAATCTCCTCGCCCGAGTGGCATGAGAAAAGACACTTCAAAAACGGCCGACTTACTGTAAAATTACAGGCTTTTGACGACTCCGACTCGGCCGAGCAAGAATTGCCCCTCGGTCGAGTGAGTAAAGTCACTCGGCCGAGTCACTCCCGAAGACAGACCCACGAAAAGTCCCGACTTACTGGAATTTTACAGGGTTTGTCAGGGTTTGTCACTCGGCCGAGTGACATTTGTCACTCGGCCGAGTGAGCCGCCCCGCCTGCTGCGTAAACTGCGATTTCTGGGCTGCGCAGGGGCATTTTTGTCACGAATTTCTAGGCGATTTTGAGGGGTATTTAAACCCAGTTTTTGCTCTAGTTAGAGAGAACTTTTTGATACTTTTTGCAGCCTTTTTAGAGAGCTTTTTAGTTAATTAGATTTAGGCTTTTTGATAGATTAGAAAGGAGACTTTTGTTGGATGCTATTGGATTCTCATT
Source organism: Scilla litardierei (assembly GCA_030789695.1). Taxonomy (NCBI): domain Eukaryota; kingdom Viridiplantae; phylum Streptophyta; class Magnoliopsida; order Asparagales; family Asparagaceae; genus Scilla; species Scilla litardierei. The sequence goes on from CM061136.1 coordinate 35,852,252, forward strand.
GATTTGTCTCTTTTCTTGTCAAAAACTCTATTTTTATTGATAATTTCTCTATTGCAATGATTTGTGCTGAATTTTCTATTGAATTTCTTATGAATTGCATGATGATTAATGAGTAGTTTTATCGTCTTAGGGCATAGGGATGAACCCTATGAACCCTATTTCTGAATTGTGATGAATTGATGAAATTCTTACTAGAATTGATTAGGGTTAGGTTGGGATCGATTTATTACGGATAGCTAGGGATTTATATCGATTGGGATTTGCAAGAGAATGGGTCCCAATTGATAGGAAGCCCTAGAAATTCGATTTAGATTTACGATTGGACTCTTCTAGATTTGGTTTGCAAGAGATTGGACCAAGGCTAGGATTTTCGATCGTAATTCTATACCCCTACCAGTTTGCAAGAGATTGGACGGGTAGGAACTATCTCAACCTAGGTCGTAGCTCGAGTTTGGACGAGAGTGGGCTCGAGATACGATTGGACGATGATGTCGTTCTTTACGCTAGCGGCTTATGTTAGGGTTTGCAAGAGATTGGGCCCTAACCTAGGTTTGCTATAGACCGGCAATAGCGCGAGAGCGTGAGCTTGGTTCTACATTTAGTTACGACTAGTTCACCTAAAATTCAAGTCTAGCAATGATGTAACCGATGAATCACAACGATGAGATACGGGTCGTAGCGGGGATTCTGTATCCCTAGGCGTTTTATTTCATTGATATTTCTATCGACATACGAACGATTGTGACAATTTCACCCCAAAGTATTCTTGCCCATTTTTGATAGCCAGGTGATTAGAAGAAGACATTGTCATTGTTCCTCCCTGAGTTCGATACCCGCTTGCCACTACGCCGTGCACTTGCGGTAAGACTACGAGTCACTTGTCCCATGTGCGTGTGCATACCGGCTAGTCGGCCAAGTTTTTGGCACCGTTGCCGGGGAGGCGACAGTGTTTTATTATCTTTACTTAGTGTTTTCTTTTTTCTTTATTACTTTTATCTTTTTACTCCTTATTCGTGCTAACATTTCCTTTGAAACTCTGTTTTCCCTTGCATGTACACGAGATCTACGGCGAACCCCGAGGAAATATTATTTGATCCGGAGATCGAGCGTACCGTGAAGAGGATCAGAGCCGAGAGAAGGCACGCTACGGAGGACGGTTGTATGAACCGTGTGGAGACACCGGAGGAGCTAGCCGCACGAATGGCGGGGATCATATCCATTAGGGATAGGCTTCGGCCTAAGACTTCTTCCACCACTTCATCCATCGCCATGCCAGAACTAGCGGCGGACAAGAATTTTGAGCTAAAAACAAGATTGGTAGTATTGATGCAACAAGACCCGTTCCATGGGAATGCCCATGAGAATCCGCATTACCACATCCAACTTTTCTTGTCCAAGAGCACCACTTTCCAAATGCCGGGCGTTTCCATTGATGCAATCCGACTGCGACTCTTCCCCTTCACACTCAAAGATAAATCTTTATATTGGTTGAGGACGCAAGCGGAAGGGACATTCACCACTTGGGATGAGTTGGCAAGCGCCTTCATTGACAAGTTTTACCCTCCTTCCAAGACGGTGAAGATACGGAGTGCTCTCATGTCCTTTAAGCAAAGACAGCAAGAAACCCTCTATGAAGCATGGGAGCGCTTCAAGGACTTACAACATCAATGCCCCCCCATCATAGTAAAGAAGATTGGGAGCTTGTTCACAGTTTCTACAATGGACTCCAACCGGGCACGAAGCAAATTATTAACGCAACCGCCAATGGAGCCATACTATCAAAGACCGTGGATGAAGCTACGGCCTTGTTAGAGGAGATGGCCTCAAATAACCAACAATGGGGGGACGAGCGGGGACATTCTTCGTCATCTTTGAAGCCCACTAGTATTTATGAGGCCAAGGCCGTGGCGGAGCTTTCAACCAAATTTGACTCTCTCCACAAGGTGGTGGAGAGATTGGAGAAATATATCACCGGCCCACATGGAGCACCCTCTACATCTACGCCGATAAGCAATATGAGCGATTGGTAAGACCAATCCCAAGCCATGTATGTAGGAGGGGACAATGGAGAAGGAGCCTTGGAGCAAGTACAATATGTCGCGGGGAAATCCGGATATTGGGCCAACCCGGCCGCTAGAAACCATCCGGGCTTTTCATATGCAAACAATGATGGTGCTTTGAACCCGTCGCCACAAAAAATTCCTCAAGCTCGGCCTCCACCACCACAACCTCAATATCAACCGAGGGGTCCACCACAACAAAATTACCCGCCGAGGCAACAAGCGGGACCATATAGACCCCCCGGGTACAACCAAGGTTGGAGAGCTCCTAACCCACCTCAAGCTCAACCACGATCGGACCATGAAGCGAGGGTGGAAGAATTTATGGTGGAGCAGAGAAAGATTAATGCTAAGTTGACGGCGGGGCAAGAGTCACTAAGTACCGTCGTCGCTCAACTTGCGGTGCAACTTACGATGCTCAACAAGAACGCCCAACAATTGCCAGCTCAACCCGAGCCCAATCCACGGAGCAACACCGGACACAAAAATGTGGTGGTTGCGGTTACAATAAGGGGCGGGAAGGATACCACTCCCGCTATGACCCAAAGCAAGCAACCCGTGGTGGAAATTTTGGAAGAAAAAGAGACGGCAATTGAAGAAGAGAGCCGAAAGGAGCCAATTGAAGGATGAAATTCTAAAGTGGTGGAGCCACTTGATTAGCGCCGCTACATGCCACCGGTGCCGTTTCCACAACGGCTAGCTAGAGCCAAGATGGAGAAAAGGCTCGCTAAGTTCCTAGAATACTTGAGGGGAGTAAGCATCAATATTCCTTTCTTGGATGCAATTGTTGAGATCCCGTCTTACACGAAGTTCTTGAAGGACTTGATTTCGGGAAAGAAAAGGAAGTAAAAAATCATGCTTGCGGAGCAAGGAACTTGGTTTACCCTGAAGGAGAAGGAGCCGGCGAAATTGAAGGATCCCGGGAGTTTCCGCATCCCTTGCATACTAGGAGGCGTCCCTTTCCAAAAAGCTCTAGTAGACTTGGGCGCTAGTGTTAGCCTCATGCCCCTTAGTATGTTCCGGAGATTGAACACGGGCACCGACTTGAAGCTGACTGACATGAGGATTCAACTTGCGGACGGTCGGATTACTAGGCCGGTAGGGATCGCAAAGAATATTCTACTCCAAGTACCGGGAGGTATATACTTGCCTTGTGATTTTGTCATAATGGACATCAAGGAAGAGGGCGAAACTTCGCTCATACTTGGATGCCCGTTCCTCGCAACCGCCGGTGTTATCGTCGATGTGCGTGAAGGAACTCTATCCTTGAATGTCGGGAACATAGAAGTCGAGCTTCACATACCCCGGGCCATGAAACATATGCCATATCACGAGGATTTAGATTATGTGGATCTCCTCGATGAAGTGATTAAAGAAGCAATCCCCCACTCTATTGGTGCTCTCCATGACGATAGCTTCGAAGAAGGCCAATCTTCAGGTGAAGAAGAGAAGTTGGAGGACTCTCCAGATAGCTCCACGGATGGTGATGAAGGCGACGCTGATGTCGCAAGAATACGAGAGCTTTGCAAGCTCTCAAAGGCCAAGAATCCGAAGAAAGCTCCACCGAACGGAAGATCGGTGTCACCGGCCAAGAAGAAGATAGGAACAAGCTCTAGCTTGGGGGACTTATCCCCCAAAATTGCCCATGATGAGGAGGCATTGAGGAAGACCGATGATCATCAAGACCCAAATCCGAGCGGCCTTCTCGACAAGTTTGACGGGTGCATCTCGTTTGCACCCAATATCGTGAGCTAAACGAATATCTTAAGGGGTCGAGCTCACGACCTTAAACGAGCGCTTGTCGGGAGGCAACCCGACGGTTTTTGCATTATTTTTATTTTGATTTTCATTTTTGGTTTAGCATTTTGTTAGTTTTTAGAGTCTTTTGTCCATGAAAATCGTGACAACGGGTCCTATTTTTCATGATAGGAGGAGGAAAGGAGATCAATCATATGGAGGATGATAGCGGCAAGGAAGAGCGCTCCAGGAACGCGTTCAGGCCTTAGGAGGAGGAAGAAACAGAGGAGGAAGAAAAACGGAGACCAGATCGAAAACAGAGAGCCGATGCAGAAAACAGCACGTCACTCGACCGAGTAGCTTATGCCACTCGATCGAGCAAAGACTCCACTCGACCGAGTGGAGCACCAATCAGGAAAATTTCTGCAGACCAACTCTCTGTTAATTTCTGTAAGTTTTAGTTTTAATTGCCACTCGGGCGAGTGACTTGTCACTCGGCCGAGTGAAACAGATACCCTCCTAGCTTAAAAATTGCTGAGTGGCAGAGCCACTCGGCCGAGACGAATTTCTCCCTTCGGCCGAGTGAACCAAAGCCACTCGACCGAGTCGTAAGTAGGGATGAGATTTTTCGAAATTTTTTCGTTTACACACTCGGCCGAGTGACATTGTCACTCGGCCGAGTCGTAACATTTCCTATAAATAAGCGACAGCGGCATGCACAGTTTTCGAAATGAAAAAACCCCTTTTCGCCCGAGCCCGCTACCATTTCCTCTCCCGCACCCGCTGCAACTCCTCTCCCTCGCCCGATCCGACCTCACCGCCGACCAAGCCGACCTCCAATCGTCGGCGACGACTTCCCATCGCTCTGCCGACGACAGGCGACCACCCCCACCGCCGGCCAACCGCCGATCATCCCCTTTTTGCCCCCAAAAGCCCCTCTTCTCCTTGTTTTTCTTGATCCGTACGCCCTTTGAGCCCCTAACCCAAATTAATTTTTATATCTATCTATTATCCCACATCTCTCCCATACATATTGAATATTATTCGTTGATTTGATCGTTTGATTTGCAGGCTAGCTTTGGGGAGCTTTGGGGAGCTTTTGGACACACATTGAGCTTTGCGGTGGAGGCGTCTCTTCGCACGCATCACTTATTGCTCTCGCGGCGTGTTCAGGTACACTTGTTCCATCATTTAGCATGCCGCATCATTTATTTAGTTGGGACACGTCTCGCGGCACACATGCCGTCGCGCACTCGGCCGCGTACACGGGGATCCGCCCCTAAGCGGAGGCGGACCGATGACCCCGGTCCCTCTCACGCTAGGGAGGACTCCCCTCCACCTAGCCCACCCACGCCACCATCACCTACACAGCCGATCCCAGCCGATCATGTCCCTCCACCCGCTCCCGTCGTTGGGCCGATGGGGATCACGTTTCGAAATGACGCACACCGCGCCAGGTTCGAGCGTATCTGCCATCGCTCGATAGTACCCTCTAGGTTCGCGCACTTAGCTGACCTTGACCGCCTAGGGGTACTCGAGAGGCTTCTCACGTTGTACGACAATGTGGGATGGCGTGATTTTTTGTCGGTGTCGGCGGATACTTACATTCGTCCGACACTAGAGGTCCTGAGCTCTATTGACCGGACCCCTGGAGGATGCACATTCCGCTTGATGGATCGAGAGTGCGAGATCACTCTCGACATGCTTCGTACATTCTTCTAGTGGCCCGCTGTCCCTGTCCCTGACCGTGCCTACGCTCCCACGCACATCCCACCCCCGTCGTTCGACACCTCCACCTTCTGGACACGGATCACGGGATCCCCACTTAGCTTTGACCCTAGTAGGGCTAAGGCCTCATCCATCCTACACCCCTGCCTCCGCATTGCACAGCGCCTCATGGCAACCACTTTCCTAGCGAGGTACGAGCCCGGGACGATGTCTACGCCAGAGCTCTATATGCTCTACGCGATGACTCACCCTAGGGTTCTGGATAGGGGTAGCGACGACCTGGTCCCTACCGTCGAGATCGACATCGCTAGTTGGTTTCTGGACCACATCATCATTTCGGTGAGCGCTCGCTCACCTATTTGTTACGACGGTCTGATCACACTTCTAGCCCTTATGACTGGCGTGGACCTGCCTGAGACTTGCGTCGAGCCCCGGGCCCCACTTCACTCTCGATAGACGTTATGACCCGGATGAAGATGCTTCGTCCCCACGGTCGCAGGCACTGGGTGTGGTTGCACGATCCCTTTAGTGCTGGCTACATGGTTCTTCCAAGCCTCACTCGGACACACATTGGACCGGCCCACGGGGATTGGATTCCAGCGATGGATCTCCTTATCCCCGCTGCCTATGTGCTTGAGGCTGAGGATGATGAGCAGGCACCCCCTGTTGACCCCGTGATCCCTCAGCCTGCACCTGCACTGTCTGCACCTCCCGACACTTCTGTCTGCACTTCTGTCTGTGTCGGGAGTACCTTTGCTGAGCCGTCCACCACTACCCCCACCACCATCGCTGAGCCTATGTCCGTCGAGCCTATCACCTCTCTTAGCCCCGAGTGTCCCACCACCATTTTAGAGACCGGCGAGACCTCCTTTACAGCCGCAGTGGCGGTCCTGACCTCACTTTTGTCCACGGCCACCCCGGCCGTTGGCCCTTCTGACCCCACTGTCGTTGTCTTCACAGAGAGTGTCATGACTCTGTCCCCACTTCTGTGTCACTGACCTCTCCAGCTGACTCATCACCCATTTTGCCTTCCACTTCTACTGCTGCTGCTGCTGCTTCGACCCAGCCTGCATCCCAGCCTCGCACCGAGGCTGGGCATCACTTACCGAGCACATCACCCCTTCCACACTACCATGTTGGCCCCATCCTATAGCTTCCCGCCAGAGACAGCCCCAGCACCTCACCTGTTAGACCTGTGCGTCCCTCCGCTCCACCACCCCCTGACACTCTACTTCAGAGCATTCGTGCTCTTGAGGGGGCTGTTAGTGGACTTCGAGGAGACTTTAGGGCTCTCTCTGCCACGGTCAGTTCTGTGCAGTCCCGCGTTGCCCTACTTCCCGATATTCAGGCTTGCCTGAATCAGATACTTGGGCGTTTGCCTCCATTTCCCCCACCCACCCAGCATATACCACGAGCATCACCCCCGCTACCACCTCCGCCACAGGACGGTGCTGGTGCAGCGCCACCACCCGCTTAGGCACACTCTTGATGCCTCTGATATTTTTTGTCGTTTTGCTGCCCGTTTGTTCATGGGCCTGGTGTTTGATTTTTGCCCCCCCCTCCTCCACGTATTATTATTTTGGAACCTTCCTGATCATATATTTTTATACCTTTTTGGGAGTGAGGGAGAGAACTTTTTGGGGACACTTATATCTGCATCATCTTGATCTTTGCATGCATCACATTCTTTCACATTTTATTTTATTTTTCTTTTTCTTTCGTTTTCCTCATGCATGCATCCTCACCCACCCCTCCCACTTCACGTCTCTCGGTGTGCCACACTTTGCACATTGAGGACACTGTGCACTTCAGCTTGGGGGAGTGAGTTCTCACACTTTTTCATTTTTTCCACCCTTTATTTTTTATTTCTCACACTTTCTTTCCACTTTTGCACTTATTTTCACCACTTTTTCGTTTTTTATCATGCATCATGTTTTCTTTTCCTCTTTTGAGTATGCCGCATTGTATATAGTTCTATTTTTCTTTTATCCTTGTTTCTTTCATCTTTTGCTAGAGATGATTTTTCTGTGATGATGATGACGTGGTGTTAGCTTATCTCTATATGCATGCTATTTTGTCACGTCATAGCTTTTTTTCCAGATATCATATGCTATGTCCTGCTTTGCATTTTGAAATAGTAACCCACTCTTTTCCTGTATGGATATGGATAAATTCTGTTATTAGCTGATGTCTGATGATTCATATGTATGCTTTTCTTAGAGAACACACCAAGCTTCACGCATTGATTGCTTATATTTGGAGTATTGCTTTCCTATCTTATATCACTTCTTATTGCATGAATTGTACGCTTCACTTTCAGGTTGATTGAATGTTTGCTAGGGTGATATTTCTGGACTAGTTTACTTTTCGAGATTAAACTGAGTAGATTATATTACTCTGCTAAAAGTTGTCATGCACGCCCTATAGAGTGAACCGAGCGATACATTTATTTCTTTCTCCACATATCTTGAGCATTATTTCTCTATTTGATATTCATTGGTGAATCCCCCCTAGCAAGTCTATTATCGGCATTTCCCTCGCTATTTATTTTCATGCTCCAAATCTCCAAAATCAAAAAGAAAAAATATACATGTATATCCTTCTCTCTTTTGATTTGGGATCGCTTATGTATATATTTCTATTGCAAAAAAACGAAAAGAAAAAAAGAAGAGAAAAATTGAGAAAAAGAAAAGAAAAAGAGAAAAGAAGTTCATAACGATCCCATCTCATACTCTTTCTCTCATTCTTCCCTCTTTTGTTTTATTTTTACTTTTTTGGAGCTTCAAAAGAAATGGGGAATGTACATATTGATTTGTTTATGCCACCACGCTTATGGATAAGCTTGGGGGAGAGGATCCAATGATGTGTGAGAGAGTGACTACTTGACGGTGCATGACAACCTAGTCTAAGTAATTTTCTATACTCGGTGAGATTGCTAAAGTTTCACGAAATCCAGAAATCGAAACTTAGCATTCATTTCATGAAAACCATACTTTTCTATTTTCACTATTCCATATCGTGTGATATCTCTTATACTCCTTATAGAAAGCATTCAATTGAAAAGTGTGTGATCTATGGTTAAGCATACCGCTTTAGATGCTTCAGACGATGTTAATCCTAGAATGATTCCATATTTCATGCTATATTGATATTTTGGGGTTTTCTATTTCGAATGCATCATTATACTATGATATCGAAATAAAAGTCTTTGACGTGTGTTTTATATTCGATGTATGCGATATGAGTAAGCAAAACCCACGTCCTGAGAAAAATGATCTAGCACCCCCTTCTTAGCTTTCTATTCTTTTATTTATTTTTATTTCTTTTATTTTTTCCCTCTTTTCCATCATTTTGCCCGTCGGGCTCGCTTTTTACTCATCTTCCTCGAGGACGAGTAAGAGGTAAGCTTGGTGGATTTTGATCGCTCCGTATTTTACACCCTTTTTCTGCATGTTTGCATGCCACTTTGATCGCTCATATCGTGTTTTTCACGATTATTCGACAATATTGCGATGCTTTTCACGATTTCTTGTTTTTGTTGTATTTCAGGAGATATGGAGCGATTCGGAGTGATTTTGAGATCAAGATGATTTGCACCCACTCCGGAGTGTCACCCAATGCTCTTTTGAGGGCTATTCGGCGATGGAAGACAAGTGGGAGAAGAAAGAACGTCGTAGGAGCGACGAGGAAGCGAAAAGATGAAGATTGGGCATCTGCAGCATCTCACTCGGCCAAGTGAACCACCCACTCGGCCGAGCAAGAAGATCACTCGACCGGCCAGACCGGACACGCATCAACATAAGAAAATAGGCGTGCACTCGGCCGAGTGACGATAGTCCACTCGGCCGAGCATGGAAATCTCCTCGCCCGAGTGGCATGAGAAAAGACACTTCAAAAACGGCCGACTTACTGTAAAATTACATGCTTTTGACGACTCCGACTCGGCCGAGCAAGAATTGCCCCTCGGCCGAGTGAGTAAAGTCACTCGGCCGAGTCACTCCCGAAGACAGACCCACGAAAAGTCCCGACTTACTGGAATTTTATAGGGTTTGTCACTCGGCCGAGTGAGCCGCCCCGCATGCTGCGTAAACTGCGATTTCTGGGCTGCGCATGGGCATTTTTGTCACGAATTTCTGGGCGATTTTGAGGGGTATTTAAACCCAGTTTTTGCCCTAATTAGAGAGAAATTTTTGATACTTTTTGCAGCCTTTTTAGAGAGCTCTTTAGTTAATTAGATTTAGGCTTTTTGAGAGATTAGAAAGGAGACTTTTGTTGGATGCTATTGGATTCTCATTGGTTTGTCTCTTTTCTTGTCAAAAACTCTATTTTTATTGATAATTTCTCTATTGCAATGATTTGTGCTGAATTTTCTATTGAATTTCTTATGAATTGCATGATGATTAGTGAGTAGTTTTATCGTCTTAGGGCATAGAGATGAACCCTATGAACCCTATTTCTGAATTGTGATGAATTGGTGAAATTCTTGCTAGAATTGATTAGGGTTAGGTTGGGATCGATTTATTACGGATAGCTAGGGATTCATATCGATTGGGATTTGCAAGAGATTGGGTCCCAATTGATAGGAAGCCCTAGAAATTCGATTTAGATTTACGATTGGACTCTTCTATAATTGGTTTGCAAGAGATTGGACCAAGGCTAGGGTTTTCGATCGTAATTCTATACCCATACCAGTTTGCAAGAGATTGGACGGGTAGGAACTATCTCAACCTAGGTCGTAGCTCGAGTTTGCACGAGAGTGGGCTCGAGATACGATTGGACGATGATGTCGTTCTTCACGCTAGCGGCTTAGGTTAGGGTTTGCATGAGATTGGGCCCTAACCTAGGTTTGCTATAGACCGGCAATAGCGCGAGAGTGTGAGCTTGGTTCTACATTTAGTTGCGACTAGTTCACCTAAAATTCAAGTCTAGCAATGATGTAACCTATGAATCACAACGATGAGATACAGTTCGTAGCGGGGATTCTGTATCCCTAGGCGTTTTATTTCATTGATATTTCTATCGACATACGAATGATTGTGACAATTTCACCCCATAGTATTCTTGCCCATTTTTGATAGCTAGGTGATTAGAAGAAGACACTGTCATTGTTCCTCCCTGAATTCGATACCCGCTCGCCACTACTCCGTGCGCTTGCGGTAAGATTACGAGTCGCTTGTCCCGTGTGCGTGTGCATACCGGCTAGTCGGCCACATGTCCCTACGGCACCTTCGCATACCGAAGAATGTCGTTTGGATTATGTAATGCACCCGCGACATTCCAAAGGTGCATGACGTCTATTTTCTCGGACTTCATTGAAAATATAATGTAAGTTTTATGGATGAATTTTTCGTTTATGGCACCGACTTTGATGCTCGTTTAGCCAATTTGTCTAAAGACGTAGAATGATGCCAAGATAATAATTTGACTTTAAATTGGGAAAAGTGCCATTACATGGTAACAGAGGGAGTAGTTCTTGGCCATGTCATCTCCTCTAAGGGGATCGATGTTGACAAGGCCAAGGTTGAGGTCATTAAGGACTTGCCGCCTCCCACTAATCTTAAGGGTATCCGTGGTTTTCTAGGCCATGTGGGATTTTACCGTTCCTTTATAAAGGATTTCTCTAGCACTGCTCACCCTCTTACATAGCTCCTTATGAAGGATGCTCCTTTTGTTGTTTCTGACGCTAGCTAGCTAGATTTTAACGGGTTGAAAGAAGCTCTCATTTCTGTGCCTATCATACAACCGCCAGATTGGAACCTACTTTTTGAGTTGATGTGTGATGCTAGTGATCAAGCGGTGGGAGTTGTTCTAGGCCAAAGGAAGGAGGGGAAGCTTCATGCAGTATACTATGCTAGCAAGACCTTGGATGATGCTCAGAAGAACTACACCACTATAGAGAAGGAATTACTACCAGTGGTGTAACGACCACTTTTCGCTGTACTTTGTTCGTGCACGTGCTTTTGAGCGTGCACGTGTTTGTTTTAGACCTTGTGTGTTTGTGAACACTTTTGTGTGATATGCCGTTGTGAACGTCCCTGAGAGTATTAAATAGTGGCACTATCTTGGAACGACACTTCTCGAGTCGTTTTTCCACAATTTAAACTTACTCGATGAGACGTGACGATTCTCACCCTTGACGGGAGACGTTTCTATTTTTAGTTTTGTCGTCCGACGTCGAATTTGAGATCTGTCTTCTTAGTTAGCTCACATTCGTCGTCACGAGCACCAAGATATTTATTTTATAATTTTTGGAGTTTATTTGACCACTTTTATATTTTTAACAAGTTTTATATTATTTTTAATAATTAATTTATAAATTATTTTCGGCCAAATAAAATTTATTTGAGTTTTAAACGTTTTAAAGAATTTTTGAGCCAAATTCCAGCTCATTTGGACCAAGTCAAACCCTTGGGTGAGTTGGAGTAGTTTTAATTCAAATTTTAAATTATTTTAATATTCTAATCCTATTAGATTTAGCCCTAGACCAAGTCAACCCATCTATACTATATAAGCAACCCCTAGGAAGACCTATTTTCGCAAGAAATTAGCCCTAGCCTCTTCCAAACTTGAAATTGGACGTTGCGACGATTCGTCGCAACGTTGCGACGTTCAGCTGCCGCACGACCGAAGGAAACGGCCCCGTTCCCCCGCTCCGACCGAAGCCCCCGCCCGCATCCTAGCCGCTCCGCATCGCTGCAGCAAGCCCGCTCCGTCCCATCGACCTGACCGACAGATTGGCCCGCAACCGCCTTGTCGCCCCGCTCCGCACGGCGCTCCACAGCGCTCCGCTTGTCGCCCCGCTCCGCACCCCGCACAACCGACTCTCCCCATCGATCTGACCGAGAAGAACTCCCGCACCACAGCCACCCACAACCGCTGCACGCCTCAAGCGCCGTTCCCCTGTGTCTGACCGAGCCAAGTCCCCGCACCGAGGCTGTACGACCGAGAGCCACTCGTCGCAACCCCGCATCCGTCGCACCACTTGCCTCCGTGGGACCCCCCAAGTTCTCTAGAGGTATTGTGGGTTCCCCAAAGGTCCCTAGGACTACTCTGGGCCCCACCTAGGTGCGTTCTCTTCGACGACTTGCCGCGTACGACGTCGTCGCACGTCGTAGCCCGTCGTCGCACGTGCGAGCTTTGGAATCTGGAATCGTCGCCCGGGTTGATTGCTCATAAATTTCCAGCGAGGAATCTAATTGGAATTTGGACTTGGAGTGCGATCTTTTATTCCAACCCCCGGCGTCGCTACCCGACGCCGGTGTAGCTTTCGCGTCGTGTTGAGGTAACGTTTTGCACCCCTAGGACCCCAACCAAATTGCACGTTAACCAAGACTAAAAATCAGTATTTTAAAGTATTTTAAATGTTTTAGCAATCACTAATCAAGATTAATAAAACGGATGTAGGCCGGTGGACTTGTGCACGTAGGAATCGTGACTTTGGACTCGTTGGACGGTGTTTTCTTGACGTGATAGTTGCAGGCAAGTGAAACTTGCCAAATCTTGTTTAGGGCCATGTTTTTAGGCCACTTCCTTGTTTTTTAGCGTAAAAGAGACTAGTCAGTGAAATGATAGCTGGCTAAACGCCTACTTGATCTAGTTTGACAACGAAACTAGATCCGTCACCTAATTGATCTAGCTTGACAACGAAGCTAGATCCAACCCTTAAACTTGTCATTCATGCATGCTAAACTGTCACGTTTACTTTTCTTACCTGTACGCTTTACTACTTGTCATGCCATGTCATCCATGCATTGATTGTTGCATCGTAGCACACGCTACAATACTTGTCCTCGTACTACTTGTCCGGCTAGGTGCACCCCTACGCCATACTTGTTTAAAACACTTCCTGGCTCGTGGTCCAGAAGCGAGCATTCCGTGTTCGGGGGTAAGGCCCTGGCTCGACACACGTGGAGGGGTAGGGATAAACGTTCGCTTGAGCTTAGGAGTTGGCCCGCGCAGCCACTCTAGCCAAAAGACGGAATCTCTGTGCACAAGGTGCTTACTTTCCTTGTCTTGTACTTGTCTTGTGAATGATTCATGTAATACTTGTCATCCATGCCATGCCATGCTCGTACTTTACTTTACTTTACTTTACCTGCTGCACTCATACTTTAACTGCCATGTCATTGCATCATGCTAGAACTGCTAGGTTGCTCTTACTTGTACTTTCAGTTTCACTTGCACAAGTCTTCCAGACTTGATGACATGTGCCCCTTGCTCTTTTGGGTGCCACATGTTAGACCCTGAGCCAGAGACAGTTGTTGAGGTCGAGGTGTTGCTGACGCTGAGCCTGAGCCTACGTCCGTCGAGGAGTTCGTAGACACCGGAGACCAGTTTTAGAGACTGTTGGCGTTGTTGTTGCTTTAGGTTGCTGCTAGATGTCGGTGCTTGCACCATTACTTTGTTTCTGCATTTTGTACTTTTGATTGGCCATGCTGGGCCTCTTTTAGACTCTTTTCTTTTAGCCTGGTGGCTTTTCCGTGATGTTGAAATTTATTACTATGGATATTCTGAGATGTTTCTTTTGTCTCTTTCGTTATTATTATCTTTGTTTCGTTTCGCGTTGCAAGGACCTGCAGTTTAATTTTGATTGACGCTTATCGGACTTGTAGCTTTGTAGCTTCAAGTCTGAGCGGACCTTCTCACGCTTCGCCTCCATGTTTTTGGGAAGCGGGGCGTGACAGGTTTTGTTGGTGGCCCATGCAGGTCCAATCTTGCAATTGCGAACTAACGGAACAACGATAATAAACGGAATATCCACTAAATAAATTACAACATCTAAGTCATTAAGCTATGTAGTCTAAATTTTTGTTCGTTTTCTATGTCGTTAGATGACGAGAAGACGACAGACTCGAGTTGGTGGCGGACCTACTCTGAAGACTTGCTATTTCTGTGGCAAGACCGGGCACATCAAGGAACAGTGCAGAAGATTTCTAGGCCGGTGTTTGATTTGTGGTGCTGCTACCCATTCAGAGAAGGATTGTCGGCATGCAAATCAATTGTGGAAGGCATCGGAGGGAATTCCGCAGAAGGAAGCACCGGTAACTGGGCCAAGTCGGAAGGTGTGCCATCATTGTAACAAGACTGGTCATGAGAAGAAACAGTGCAGGAAGAGGCTGGGCCAGTGCCTGGTCTGTGGAGACCCTACTCATGCTATGAAGGATTGCTCGAGATCTAAACTACCTTGGAAGGATCCCGTTGCCGCACAGCCGTCACAGCAGAAAGCACCTGTGTCTACCAGTCGTGGACCAGCCCTCGCTCCTCAGAAGCAGGCTTTTCACCAGGCCATGCAGCCAAGGGAGCAGGCTTATCCGACGACGGCAGTGGAGAGTGAGACTGTGGATGAGGTTATCGAAGGTAACTCTTGACCTAGTTGTTTCTTCCCTTAGTTAGTTCTGGCTTGTTAAAACATGTTTGGTTGCTTGCATATGATTGTTTGCAAAATAGGGTTGATTGTTAGACTGGTAATTAGAGTCCTTGCTGGTAATTGATTTAATCGTCATAGGAGTTACCTTAGTGGTCCTTGTCTACCCCTGACCATATCAGACTTCCAGAATTTCATTCAGTCGTACGTTTGGGTTCATCGATTTCGGACCAAGCTGAACGCTTTCCATTACCGCCTAGCTCCCTTAGAAGGACCAAGCGCTAAGTTTCTTAAGCTTTAGTTGGATGACCGTAGGAGTTTTCCCGTAGGTACCCTGGGCCATATCCTAGGCGTATGTATGTTTTGAACATCTGACCGTTTTCTTTGCATCGATCCCCGAGATCGCCTCATGACAAATCGTCGTCAATTTTCAAATCCCTCCATTGCAAATCTTGAACCTTCTGAAAGTATTTTCTTTTTGAGTTCCTCTTTCCCCTAAGTTTGAAATGTGTTCAAATTTTAATATACTTATACTTCATGCTCCTCGTTGATTTAAAATTTTTTTTAAAACTATTGTCGAAATTTTTGAATAATAGTTTATAATGTTTTTTTCAGCCTACACTCTGAACCTATGAAAATACATATTTCCTTTCATATATTAATTTCTTTCTGAACCGTACTTTAGCCTTGCCCAATTCGATTCATAATTTCCCTTCTTATATGCGTTATTCGAATGATACGTCGTGTTTACTTTAATATACTTTTCAAGTCACCTGGAATTTCAGCTTTTAGCCAGTCGGTTTTATGCTCATCGTTTACGCTATTTCAAAATTTTAAGAAATTACTATTCCTGGCCCAGACCTCCCATAGTTTGGTTTTAAAAGCTTTACTACAGTTTTGATAATTTCACTACGAAGTTAATATTATTTTCCATGCACCATATATACTTTCAATTATTTTTATATAACTGTATCAGGTTCTTTGTGCTCGTATGCTAAGGACCGTGTGTAAATCAGTTTTTTCATTTTTGCAAATCCTGGTTCCTTTGAAAAGCAGCTTCAATATTGATTATTTTAAAAATTTTCATAACCTAAAAGTTTTGAAAGCATTTAACATGAGTTTAAATCCTTCCGTTACTTGATTTCCTTCTTTGACTTTCACAAACATTATATTGAATTACTGCCGTATAATATTTTCTAAACTACGTCTTCAATATTCGTGTAAATGATTTTACTCCCTTTTAATGATTTTTTTTAACAAATAGACCATTTTCTATTATTATGAATATTCGACCCAAACTTATTTTGAAACAACACGTTTTATCAATCCCCAAATCTCTCTTTCCAGATGAGGATTTCAATTTTTGAAGTACGACAGTTTTCAAATTTCGCATATGTTGGCTTGAATGAGTGTACTCTCCCATGGTATATTAATGGCTGCTTATTGTGTGTTATATATACTCGGAGTTATTCATGATGTGTGGAGTTGTTTGCATGTTAGTAGTTATAGTTTGGTGTGTGGATAGCTATACTATACTAGGGATGCCGGTGTGTATTAGAGTTAGCGTTGAAATATCTAAGTTGTGTATGTAATTAGAAATACTTATAATGGTTGAAGCAATATGCTGGTGAAGCTATATGTATGTTAGGTGTGATAATAATAATAGGTATTGGTACACCAGTTATAGGTAGTAGGCTATGGTGTGAATGTATATGTTACATGTGAGTGATTATACGATGAATACATATGCATGTATTAGGGAGTGTATTATGAATATATGTGTGCTGATGTCTGTATTATTATTATGGTATATAGAATGATTGAACTACGTGAGTATTGCCTGACTAAATATTAAGTGTGATTGATCTATGGTATGTATATAGTTATAGGGGTTGGTCTTGTGGTATAGTTATTTACTATGGACTTGCTCGTGTGAACGTATGTGTACTAGCTAAAACTAGGTGTGTAAGTGTGCTAGTTATATAATAATATGATTGGAATACGTGAATGAAAAGTTAGCGTGTATGGGTGTGCACCATGCACGGGTAAGTATTTGCTTAGTTATAGGTATTGTTGACTATGGCATATGTGGCGTGTCGTAAATACAGTTATAGGGTCGTACGTATGTGAATGTATGGTGAAATATTTGAATACAATTGAATGACTAGCTATATTATGAAATTATAGTAGTTGTGAATATAGTGCACTTGATTTAATAATGGTATGGTGTGACTATATGTGTTGAGATGTTTGGTAGTGGATGAATGTTAGAGGGTAGTATACCCTTGATGTTTGTGCATAGGTAGCTATCTATAGGTAGAGCAATGATTGTATTTTCTAAGTGTGACACTATCCTTATATGAGTATCTGAAATATTGTTTTGTGTTTAGGTAAGTAGTAGTTATACAAGGGATGTATGTTTATACATATGATTGCAATACATGTATGAATTTGACTGGCTATAATAGGTATAGGTATATGGCGTATGTGAATGTATATATATATGCGTGTTAGTAGTGATAATGTTTGGCTACCTAGTGCGTATATAAGCATTTGTAATAGCTATACTTGGTTTGAAATATAATGTGACTTGATTGGGGTAGTTATTAGAGCGACTAGATATATTAGAAAGTCCGAGGACGGACTTTATTCTAAGGTGGGGAGGAGGTAACGACCACTTTTCGCTGTACTTTGTTCGTGCACGTGCTTTTGAGCGTGCACGTGTTTGTTTTAGACCTTGTGTGTTTGTGAACACTTTTGTGTGATATGCCGTTGTGAACGTCCCTGAGAGTATTAAATAGTGGCACTATCTTGGAACGACACTTCTCGAGTCTTTTTTCCACAATTTAAACTTACTCGATGAGACGTGACGATTCTCACCCTTGATGGGAGACGTTTCTATTTTTAGTTTTGTCGTCCGACGTCGAATTTGAGATCCGTCTTCTTAGTTAGCTCACATTCGTCGTCACGAGCACCAAGATATTTATTTTATAATTTTTGGAGCTTATTTGACCACTTTTATATTTTTAACAAGTTTTATATTATTTTTAATAATTAATTTATAAATTATTTTCGGCCAAATAAAATTTATTTGAGTTTTAAACGTTTTAAAGAATTTTTGAGCCAAATTCCAGCTCATTTGGACCAAGTCAAACCCTTGGGTGAGTTGGAGTAGTTTTAATTCAAATTTTAAATTATTTTAATATTCTAATCCTATTAGATTTAGCCCTAGACCAAGTCAACCCATCTATACTATATAAGCAACCCCTAGGAAGACCTATTTTCGCAAGAAATTAGCCCTAGCCTCTTCCAAACTTGAAATTGGACGTTGCGATGATTCGTCGCAACGTTGCGACGTTCAGCTGCCGCACGACCGAAGGAAACGGCCCCGTTCCCCCGCTCCGACTGAAGCCCCCGCCTGCATCCTAGCCGCTCCGCATCGCTGCAGCAAGCCCGCTCCGTCCCATCGACCTGACCGACAGATTGGCCCGCAACCGCCTTGTCGCCCCGCTCCGCACGGCGCTCCACAGCGCTCCGCTTGTCGCCCCGCTCCGCACCCCGCACGACCGACTCTCCCCATCGATCTGACCGAGAAGAACTCCCGCACCACAGCCACCCACAGCCGCTGCACGCCTCAAGCGCCGTTCCCCTGTGTCTGACCGAGCCAAGTCCCCGCACCGAGGCTGTACGACCGAGAGCCACTCGTCGCAACCCAGCATCCGTCGCACCACTTGCCTCCGTGGGCCCCCCAAGTTCTCCAGAGGTATTGTGGGTTCCCCAAAGGTCCCTAGGACTACTGTGGGCCCCACCTAGGTGCGTTCTCTTCGACGACTTGCCGCGTACGACGTCGTCGCACGTCGTAGCTCGTCGTCGCACGTGCGAGCTTTGGAATCTGGAATCGTCGCCCGGGTTGATTGCTCTGAAATTTCCAGCGAGGAATCTAATTGGAATTTGGACTTGGAGCGAGATCTTTTATTCCAACCCCCGGCGTCGCTACCCGACGCCGGTGTAGCTTTCGCGTCGTGTTGAGGTAACGTTTTGCACCCCTAGGACCCCAACCAAATTGCACGTTAACCAAGACTAAAAATCAGTATTTTAAAGTATTTTAAATGTTTTAGCAATCACTAATCAAGATTAATAAAACGGATGTAGGCCGGTGGACTTGTGCACGTAGGAATCGTGACTTTGGACTCGTTGGACGGTGTTTTCTTGACGTGATAGTTGCAGGCAAGTGAAACTTGCCAAATCTTGTTTAGGGCCATGTTTTTAGGCCACTTCCTTGTTTTTTAGCGTAAAAGAGACTAGTCAGTGAAATGATAGCTGGCTAGACGCCTACTTGATCTAGTTTGACAACGAAACTAGATCCGTCACCTAATTGATCTAGCTTGACAACGAAGCTAGATCCAACCCTTAAACTTGTCATTCATGCATGCTAAACTGTCACGTTTACTTTTCTTACCTGTACGCTTTACTACTTGTCATGCCATGTCATCCATGCATTGATTGTTGCATCGTAGCACACGCTACAATACTTGTCCTCGTACTACTTGTCCGGCTAGGTGCACCCCTACGCCATACTTGTTTAAAACACTTCCTGGCTTGTGGTCCAGAAGCGAGCATTCCGTGTTCGGGGGTAAGGCCTTGGCTCGACACACGTGGAGGGGTAGGGATAAACGTTCGCTTGAGCTTAGGAGTTGGCCCGCGCAGCCACTCTAGCCAAAAGACGGAATCTCTGTGCACGAGGTGCTTACTTTCCTTGTCTTGTACTTGTCTTGTGAATGATTCATGTAATACTTGTCATCCATGCCATGCCATGCTCGTACTTTACTTTACTTTACTTTACCTGCTGCACTCATACTTTAACTGCCATGTCATTGCATCATACTAGAACTGCTAGGTTGCTCTTACTTGTACTTTCAGTTTCACTTGCATAAGTCTTCCAGACTTGCTGACATGTGCCCCTTGCTCTTTTGGGTGCCACATGTTAGACCCTGAGCCAGAGACAGTTGTTGAGGTCGAGGTGTTGCTGACGCTGAGCCTGAGCCTACGTCCGTCGAGGAGTTCGTAGACACCGGAGACCAGTTTTAGAGACTGTTGGCGTTGATGTTGCTTTAGGTTGCTGCTAGATGTCGGTGCTTGCACCATTACTTTGTTTCTGCATTTTGTACTTTTGATTGGCCATGCTGGGCCTCTTTTAGACTCTTTTCTTTTAGCCTGGTGGCTTTTCCGTGATGTTGAAATTTATTACTATGGATATTCTGAGATGTTTCTTTTGTCTCTTTCGTTATTATTATCTTTGTTTCGTTTCGCGTTGCAAGGACCTGCAGTTTAATTTTGATTGACGCTTATCGGACTTGTAGCTTTGTAGCTTCAAGTCTAAGCGGACCTTCTCACGCTTCGCCTCCACGTTTTTGGGAAGCGGGGCGTGACAAGTGGTGTTCTCCGTTGAAAAGTTCAGATCTTACCTTCTGGTATCTAAGGTAATAATCCTTCCAGATCATGCAGTGTTGAAATACTTGTTAAGCAAGAAGGATGCAACTCCGAGCTTAATACGATGGATTCTTCTCCTCTAAGAGTTTGACATAGAGATCAAGGACAAGAAGGGGCTAAAAATGTAGTGGCAGACCATCTATCACGGCTGATTCATAGGCATGGAGACGACAACATGCCGATTGATGATTCTTTCACTGGCGATCAATTATTCATTGCATCCTCCTCTAAAGCACCTTAGTACGCCAACATAGTCAACTATTTGGTGAGCGACATAATCCCTCATGGGATGGAAACTTATCAGAGGTGGAAGTTCTTACATGATACCAGAAACTACTTTTGGGATGATCCGTACTTATTCAAAACATGCGCCGATGGGATCATCAAATGATGCATTCCGAAAGAGGATGCCACTTCCATTATGTCACATTGCCATGACCAACCTTGCGGGGGACATGCAGCAGTCACTAAAACCAATGCAAAAATTATCCAAAGTGGCTTGTATTGGCCCACCATCTTCAGAGACGCTAACGAATACATCAAAGCATGAGACAGATGCCAAAGAACGTGGAATATCATGAAGAAAAATGAGATGCCCATATAAGGCATTTTGGAGATAGAATTGTTCGACTGTTGGGGTCTTGACTTCATGGGACCCTTCCCAACAAGTACCGACAACAAGTACATCCTAGTTGCAGTTGATTACATCTCAAAGTGGGTGGAAGCCATAGCCACCCCAACAAATGACGCAAGGGTAGTGGCCAAGTTCTTCAAGCATATGATCTTTCCATGCTTTGGAGTCCCGAGAACGGTTATAAGCGACGGGGGTAGTCACTTCATCGAAAAGAAGTTTGAGACAATGCTTAATAAATACGGAGTTCATCACAAGGCCGGTCTTGCATATCATCCCCAAAAGAGTGGCCAAGTTGAAATCTCCAATATAGAGATCAAGAACATCCTAGAGAAGACGGTGAGCGCATCAAGGAATGATTGGTCCCAAAAGTTAAGTGATGCTCTTTGGGCGTACTGCACCACTTTCAAGACCCCTATCGGAACAACCCCTTACAGGTTGGTATACGGGAAGGCATGCCACTTACTGATGGAATTGGAACATAGGGCATATTGGGTGATAAAGAAGTTGATCTTTGATTACAAAAGCACCGCCACGTGACGATTCTTGAGTGTTAATGAGCTTGACGAAATCCGACGACATGCCTATGAGAACGTAAGGATGTACAAGGAAAAGACTAAGGTCTATCATGACAAGAATATCACGGTAAGGTGCTACGAAGTAGGAGACCAAGTACTCCTTGATTGACCGTGAAACATGCACAATCCAAGTGGGATGCACACGCTCACCTCCCAAGAGTAGGAGTGTCAATGCAATATAATCCCGGTAAGTACGTGGTCGAATCCATAGAGACAATTCGTTTTACTTTCACAATCTTAATTGGTTATGGAATGCTAAAGGTGTTGGTACAACCAACTAAACTAACGAGTACGGTGAGTGGAAGTGTGGGGTGTGACAATCGAGCCAAGACCAAGGTATGTAGGGTGAAGACCAAAGTAGGGAGCTAGTCAAGCAAGGAGAAGTGTGTGGAATGGGATGTCATTAGGGTTGTGAGTTGATTAGCAATGGGTTCACTCCAAATGAATCAACCCTCGCATCCATTTCAGGGTATGCGGGGTTGTGCACATAGGTAATGCCCTTAAGGCACACCGCTGTTCCACGGCCCCACCAAGAGTAATGCACGATTCATTCGTGTGTTGATTAGTGGGTTGAAATCCCTAATTTAATCTCGTGAGTCAATCCTTGCATCCGTGTCAATAGGGTGCAAGGATGGTGCACGTAGGTGTGACCCCTTAAGGTACACCACTGTTCTACGGCCCCGCCAAGAGTGGTGCACGACTCAATTAACCCTTGGGCACAACCCATCAATCAACACTATTAGCACCCATCTCTAGGTATACTAATCCAATTAAATGCTAGGAATGAGCAATTAATAATCAATCTCACAAGCCCTAATTAGCCCAATCCACACACGAATGGCCTTAGGCCTTCATAATGAAAATATGGTAATAATCAAGCAAGATGAACACTCCAATCTTCATTACAAGAAATTAATCAAACAACTATCAAATAGGTCTCACACTCATTTAACAATCATTAAAATATTCATACAAATTAATAGCAACCAAATGTTTACAAGAGAGGGGAAAGAGATAACCAAGTGAAGCCCTAAAAACCCAAGCTTCTCCCTTCCTTGCTCCTCCTCCAAGCTCTCCTAGCCTCCAATGGCCTCCAAGCCCTTGCCCTAGCTTTTGGGGAAGAAGAGGGGCTCTAAAACCCCCCAATGGAACAGTCCAATCACCTGGCCGAAGTGCCGCTCTCCCCAAAAACCGAAGTCCTTCAAAATAACACACACAGCCCATTCTAATGTATTGCGGGTCGGATCTGGGTCGGATCCGACCCGTGAAGATCTCCCCAAACCCACCCGCATCAGTGGGCGGGCCCCACTCAAAGCCAGCGTGCGCCTGGCAGCTGAAAACTTTCGAGCAGGCCGGCCCGCTCGGGGGTTATTTATTTATTTTTTAAATTATTTTTTTTAAGAACGAGCGGCCCGCTCCAACGGAGCAGGCCGCTAAGCCCGCTTCAATTGAGCGGAAGGGTGGCCTGCGTCAGCGGCGCCATGTGGTGCCATCCGGTTGCGCCACGTGGCACCCAATAGAAAAGCTCCTTTAAACAGTTTAAATGCATATTTCCCTTCCAAAAAATCACCAAGAATGCCTAGAAATCTCTGAAAAATCCCCAAGACCCCCAGGGGTACCTGAAAAATAGAGGAAGGAGAAAATAGTCTATATGATGAGAAAATTAATATAATGACTATTATAAATTAATATTGACCTCCCAAAATTCATAGAAAATATTCCAATGCTCAAATAATTTCCAAAAAATGGCGATATTATCACCATAATAGCAGGAGCATATGAAATATAGTAGGAAGCCAATAAGGACGATAAAAACCGTATTTTTTTGCCAAGAATGAGAGTAAGCTCCTAAAATGATATGAATGAAAATATACCCAAAAAGAGCAAATTTAAGCCTAATCTTTAGCACAAAATGGGGGTAGTTAAGGGGTATAAATATACATTTTGCACTCCGAATCACACCCCAACTAGCTTTTTGCTAGTCCCTGGCAAAATATACGATAAATTCGGATTATAGTGAAAACATGCACCAAAATCACAATATCCTCATGGCTTATCCCAAAATGGTATTTCTAATTGATTTCAAAGCCAATATACCCAATGTATGGAAGTAAATAACAAATGACACTCCCCTCAGTCCAATTCAAAGAAAAGTATGGAAATAAGCAACGTATCGCATTCATTAGGATATATCCCAAATGACAAAATTTCCAATTTTCATGGAAATGGCCAAAACAAAAGAAATTCCTCTAAGTTGTGGGAGATGAGATTGCATTACTCATATTCCTTATTCTTTCATTTATTCATTCATTTTTTTTCTTTTCTTTTCTTTTTTTGTATTCTTTTGTTTTAGTATGTTTATGTTTTGCATTCACGCAATGATGCTATGAAATGCAAACATGGCCACATTTGTATACACACGATGACGCTATATAGGAAAATGGATGGAATGATCCCCTAAATCTCATTTTTGGCTTCCTCCCCAATGTCTCGAGGGGCACCGGCTACTCAATTTGATTAGAAAAACCATTCACTTATGTTAATTCTATTTCTCATTCTAAACATGAATTATCAACTCATCCACCCACTCCTTAAGAGGAAAACAAACATACACCAATGGCCACATCCAATCCAACTAAAAACTAAGCCATTCATCCCAATTCATGCAATTACTTACACCAAACTATTCCCGAATTATTTCAAAGAGAGCATCAAAACATAGAAAATCGTTTCATACATGGCATATTAGCATTTGACTCCAAAATGAAAAAGAAATTAAAACACACCAATCAAACATCAATGAATTTGATACCAAAGTAATAATCCGAAAAAATTGCCTAGCATTAAGCATGTAGGGACTAAGCAAAAGAAATGTGATGGAAGCAAGGATGGAGGCATCAAAATGATATTCTCAAAATGAATGAATGATGATGATGAATGAGAAAATTTTTATTAACATCAAAAAAAAATTTTTAAAATAAACCTACCCAAAACTAGCATCCAACTTCATAGTTCACTCCCCCCAACTAGAAAGGAGCATGGTCCTCAATGGTTGAAATGAAACTAGATATTATTCAATGATGCTAGAGGGAAAACACACATACTAAAGCAAACTAAACTAAAAAGTTTATTTGTTTTTATTTACACTAAAGAAAGGAAGGAATACACCTTAGCAAAAGGCGGATCCCGAATGTGTAATGGTGGAGGCAGCTGCTCTATCATATCCTTGCGTTCCTCAGCCAGCTGCTTTGGAAACGCCGCTCCTCCACTTTCCGTGGATCCTAGCAACACAGCTCCCAGCATCTCCCTAGAATGTGCTACTGTGTCCTGCAGGAGACAAGCTGTGTCAATCCAAGGAAAATAAGTTCGACTTCCAATGAAGGAAGTCCAAATAGGGTCGTCATAATAAAAATGAGAATATGAATGTGTATGACGACTTTCTGAATTTAAGATATATGGAGATGAAGTTTGAGATTCAGAAATGAAGGGAAAAGTGTGATGAGAACTTCCCTGAATGGCAATGCTGTCGCCTGGCTGATGTGAATCCTCAGGAGGAGGGTGAAATGGCTGCAGGGGCAAGTGAGGAGGAGAAGGCAGCACATGCTCAATGTAGATCATCTCGCAGTCGCTGTCGCTTGCCGAATCCTTTCCATCGAAGGTAATGGCCTCTGCAGTCATCTCTGGACTCTGTGGTCCACCCTGAATATCCTCATCCTGGATGACGGACTGATGCGTGTCCTGAGGTGTCTGAAGTGATGGCTGCGGAACTGAATCTGAAGGGAGGGATGGCTTGGGCTCCAAAGTAGTCTGTAGGCTGTATCCCGTGCACTCATCCTCCTCAATATCACCGTAGTAAACTATCTCAGCAATCCATCCAAGATGCTCGTGTTGGGGTTTTGGCGGACCCCCAGAGCTCGGATCCGTATCCGTCCTAAGTCGGACGGACCACGGAGGCACATAGGCGCAGCGGAAAAACAGAAATTTTAATTTCTACGCTAGCTAAACAATTTAACTAGGCTCTGGGGAACCAGAATCCAGCCCGATCTATGCCGACTTGGAGTGGGGTCTGACCACTCCAAGAAGGATCTACACTAAGCGACTAATAAAATCTACACTAAAATGCTTAACCACATACCCGGAATCTTGGCCCTGGAGCAGGCAAGATGTACACCGCACCGTCTTGAGAAGCTCCTCGTAGCCGAGCCGCGTTGACCCGATCTCCCTGAGCCGCCTCGTACCCTCGCACCGATCCGCCCGAGCCGCTTTCCGCCTCCGAGCCGATCACACGCGGTAGAAAGTTTCACCTTGAGAAGAAACCCGCGTCTTAGACGTCCGGATCAGATCCAAACCCCCTTCGTAGTCGTGCTAGGACTACTCCGGAGAATAGGAAAGTAGAGAGAGAGATTTAGTTCGCGGACCGAGCTTGCTCAATAATTTGGAGCTACCCGATCGTTGACTGGTGTGTTTTTCAACGAGGAGAGTGCACCCCTATTTATATAGGGAGTGAGCACTCACCCTCTCGTTGCGGGCAATGTGGGACAATCCACATGAAGAGAAAAACCAATTAAGCCATTTGGCTTAATTTCAATTTTAAAGTTAGCCTTTCACAAAGTCAAACTTTAACGAATTAATTCTCCTCACACAACTAAACTTCAGACACCAAACAAGCTATCAATCAGAAGAGCTTGGAATGGTGAACGCGTAGGAACTGACGGTGTCGAATTTCGACTTCGTGTTGACCCCTCAAACAATTGCTCAAAGTTTAGCAATTTCCACAAAATTCGTAGCCGTCATTTGGGTTTCAAAAAAACCTAATTTGACTTAAGTTGCGGGCGCGCCCGCTAGACTTAGCGGGGCGCGCCCCGCCCAAGGGGGAAGGGCGGGCTACCCGCCCGCTGCAAGCAGCGGGCGGGCGCCCGCTGCACAAGCGGGCGCTGGCCCGCTGTGCAGCGGGCTGCGCCCGCTTGCAGCGGGCGCTGGCCCGCTGCGTGCAGCGGGCCGTGCCCGCTGCATCAGCGGGCGCCGGCCCGCTGTGCTGCGGGCCACGCCCCGCTAATGCAGCGGGCGCCCCGCCCGCTGCACACAGCGGGTCATGCCCGCTGTTGCAGCGGGCCGCGCCCGTTTTGCCCTTGCACATGGGCCTCTTGGCCCGGTGGGTCTAACCCACTTCCCCTTGAACTCTTTCTGCGTTTCTGGGCTCGTTTGAGCTCCGATTTGGACGCGGTTTGAACCTGTGTTTAGACCGGGACGATCCCGTCATCCAGGTAACCCTTTCCAACAAGTTTGTTCCTACAAAATTCGTCGTAACTAATTTACAACACGTTTAGTTAACGTTAGCATCTAATGCAACGTTGTGTCCCTATTGCTATTGCGACTAACTTTCACAACTCAACTTGTGAATATCATCAAATGATATTTCTCTCTATTCTATATTCCTATTACTAAGACACGAGTACTACTCGGTGTGAGACCCCTACAGCCTGACCTTACTACAGGGTTGGGGCTCGAAACCCCTAGACGACGGTCACCTACGAGCAGTAGCTGTCGTCCCTGTTTCAGAGTCATCATAACGTGATCGACCCTTTGACAAAAGTGTCATAGGGTTTGCAATTGGCTGTGTCAGAGATGAATTCCGTTAGCTAAAATCCCTTCGTCAAGACTGTGTTTGATGTTGGCCTAGGGTATGGTTTTCTGTCAACCCTATTAGACAACATTGGTCAGTATACGGCGGTCTTTATTGTAAACACGTTGTACAACTTGCAACGTACCCCGGCCGAGGATTAACATAAAGACCGTACTGAGCCTATAACACTAACTTCCCTTTAATGGAAGTGACGAATCCCATCTTAGTCACTTACTCACCTAGAGAGCTTCTGGTGCAACCCAACCTAAGATCTTTCATCAGGACTGGTCCTCGAAGGCTAGATCATGGGTCTAAGCTACACCGTCCGTTCACAAGGTTTATACAGTTGACTTCAGGTCTTAAGGATCAACTAACCTATCATCACCCTAGAGTTATTAAAGACAGATCATTAAAGTTAACCATTTAATAACTCTAACTTGGTCGTTCAGTGAACTCATTCTCCAATGAGCACCTGTGTCTCGTCTCCGACTTCGCTAAGTCGAATGACTATGAGATCATCATTACCCGAAGGCAAGACGAAGACACAGTGATTCTATCCGATGTGTCGATATCCAGTTCTCGACACATCTATGATCACGAACCGTTTAAGACTTATGTTTCTATTCGGTCACTTACTTACTCATAATCGAGATCTCATCTAGATACGTAAGGACCTAACTATAAGTCTATGGATATTATCTAAGTATATTAATACAAATCCTTTTATACCTAGAATAATACGTACCATATACGGTATGAACAAGACGTATAATCAAGATAAATTGCCTTATGGGCATATATCTTCCTACATCTCCCACTTGCACTTAGGCTATTTATCTCGGTATCTCATGCCGTTATAGCATATCAGTCACTTTGACATTTGATATGGCAAACCTAAGAGTGGTTCTACTAATAAGTATCTACAATAAATTTTAATGGATTGAAATTACATCTCTTGATCACACAGGGTTGATCCTTTGGAAAAATGATCTGGATCAATTTTCCTAACTTTGTATAGCTAACAGTTAGCTTATACTATTTAGATGTGGGGTCTAACATTTCCGTAAGTCAGTTCTAGCTCACTCCACTTTACTGTGTCAATATGTCAAGTACATATTTGACACCCTAAGTCTCTATATATATGCAATTAAATCAAAACAATTTTGACTTAATGATTTATATAGAAGATTCATTAAAGTGAAAAATCCTTTTTACTTAGTCCGGAAAAAACCGGAACTAAGTATACTTACTTGCTCCCACTGACTCTGAGAATTACCTGGTTAAATTAACTTCAACATAATAACTAAATCATATTTAGATTTATGTGCAAAAATAACCTTTTGGTAAGTGCCTTAGATGGAATGTACAAGTGTCAGCTTCGGTTTGACGAATGTAGTCAAGTCAAGATCGTATTAAGGAATCTTGACATTGACTCGTTCAATCAAACTACGCTTCTACGCTGTACTAATTCCTTTAACCACATTTAGTATTAACCTTTTTAATAACTAAATGCAGATAATCTCGAGTTAATCTTGATGTGCGTATTTATTGTGATTGCACACAATTTATACGCCCCCTGGAACCTATACTTAACTACTGATTGACTTCAGACATTTAGTCAGCTTCAAAATCAATATTATCGAAGCTAAACACCATTATTCGAAAATATACGCAACCATCACAGAAAAGCCACATCCACAGAATTTTAAGCCAATTCAATTTCAGTTGCAGCAAAACGAGACATCTATTCCAAAACAACGGGTTCATAAAAGGAACCTTGATATGTTTATCAAAAATAAACTTTGAGTGCAAAGCACTCATTCATTGTTTTCGATCCTTAAAGATGATACATTTTATTCAAATAAGAAAAATATCATCTCCATCACGATCAGCGTCTCCAGAAGTCTTTGAGCGGTCCCAGCAGCAACTGTTGCTTTAATTGCCGACCGATCTCCGTACTTCTCCAATCTCCAGTTCTTATCAGCCACCTGTATACAGTACACAGATGTCTATAAGTTTCTCATACCATATGAATGGAAATCATTGCATTTAATTGAATTTTAATTTGTACCTGAGGTAGAGGCATCAGTATGCCCCTTCTTCTTCTCTGCAAGATAGATCTTGCAGTTCCTCTTCCAGTGGGCCAATCTTGTGGCAATGGAAGCACTCAGATTTCGACGGGGCCCCTTTGTTCTTTTTCTTCCCATTCTTAGCCTTCGCAGGTTGTGGGACCTGCCTCTTCTTCCCTTTGCCTTTTGGCTGGTCGGAAGTAGCAGAGCCAACAACCAGTGCAGCCGGCTTCTTATGAATCTCCTCAAACTGCCGGAGCATATTGAGGAGACCCGGAAGATCCGTCTCAAGGCTGTTCATTATAAAGCCAGTTATAAAAGGCTTGAAATCGGGAGTCAAAGACTTTAGGATAATGTCCGTGGACATCTCATTGTCCAAGACAAAAACCTAACTGGGCCGCATCCTCCACGTACCCGATCATCTTGATAACATGATCCTGTACGGGTTCCGTCCCCATCTTGGTGCCCCAGAGGTTACTGGTAGCTTCGAACTTGGCAGCACGAGATCGCTTGCCGTACAACTCTTGTGCGTTGAGGAGCATGCTTTGAACATCCATATGTTCATGCTTCCTCTGCAACTCGTTGGTCATCGAAGCCAGAGTAAGGCACCTGGGCCTTCTCTGCATCCCTCTGGTACAATTTGTAGGCTTCCTTCTCTTCGTGGGTCGAATCTTCATCGGGCTTATCTGGAGCGTCCCTCGAACAGTACGTATCCTATTCCGGCTAGGGAAAGGACCAACTTGATGTTCCTAAGCCAGTCTTTGTAGTTCGTTCCATCCAGCACGTTCTTCTCAACCATGTATCTAAGTCCCGAATCCATTCTGTATTTTATAGATACTATAGTTAGTAAATGTTCGTAGTATAGTTTTAATGGTTTTAATAAAAACTATATTCTCCCACTAAATTTATTTAAAGCCACGATAATAACCAATTTATTATAAAATAACATTTGTGAGAGAGGGATCCGACTACCCTGAGTCTGACAACCTTGAGTGTATCTCAACAAGTTGTCCGACTCTGCAGTCGGTAGACGAACTCGTCGTCAATCATATTTACTATGATTCCCCTATCGATTTTTACCCCTAGTCATTTGTGATCATGAGTGTGCTCAACCGGATCACAATGGCTAGCCTAGTCGGACCCTTGTTTTCGTGTCTAGCCTGACTTGCCCCTTTGCTCGGTGTATGCACGACGCGCCGGTTTGGGTCAGGTCTTAGACTACATTCTTAGTTAGACTTACGCCGAAGCTCGAGGGATGAGACAACAGTTTTCAGTCAGGTTTAAGATGTCAATCAAGAAATCGGTTTCTATAAGATTGACATGTCACGGCTTGAGTGTAGCTCAACAACCGGAACATGTTTCTTACAGTTGCCAA
Organism: Scilla litardierei; assembly: GCA_030789695.1. Classification (NCBI taxonomy): domain Eukaryota; kingdom Viridiplantae; phylum Streptophyta; class Magnoliopsida; order Asparagales; family Asparagaceae; genus Scilla; species Scilla litardierei. Next base: position 35,882,907 of record CM061136.1, read on the forward strand.
CTCCTAAAACAAGGAGGGATACGATTTATCTTGAACAAGATTATTATCGTATTGACTTAGGTATAGTCGATGGACTTACATAGTCATGAATCGACTCCTTGCGGTCCAGCGGACGCGGCCAGGGAATTGACTAAGCCAGGACCACTTGTTACCCAGTCTAGCTAGGTTGGTCCAAAAACTTTAGCCAAGCACATTGACCGACATCATGATCCATTGAAGGAGTTGTCATCAATCTTATGTTTTCCAAACAACTAAATGGCTTTTAGTTAAGAGAACTAGTTAATCCTTATCAACTAGTGGATCCTAAAATTCAAAATTTTTCAGATTTGTTGAACATCTTTTATTAAGTCCTTATCAACTATAAGGTTCTACCGTTCAACTTACTACCCCAATCTTATTAGGATTTTAATGAAACAATACAACATTTTTGTCTCTTATGAAAATCATTATTTAAACACATTTTAATGAAATGATTTACAAACAAAGGGACTATCCTAATCAGGTATTAGGTTCGAATGTTGTTTTGTTTTTATCAAACGTAGCATGTCACTATCATGTTTTAATGGCTAACCTAACAAGGTTTGTGTATACATTATACAACATGAAATGAAGCAAACTAATTTTATCCGCATAAAAGAAAGTTTCATTTTTAGTGACATATTATAGATATTTGCAAGTTTTTAAAAATTATCTATATAATACAAACATGCAAATCTAAATTTTAACACTTAAAATTAAAGTTTAAAATTTTAAAAGCCTTCATCAAAAATTTTATCGCATAAAAACTAAGTCATACAAAATTATCTAATAATCTTAAACCTAGGCCTTAAAAAAATTTAACCTTATTTCTAAAATTAAAATATCACATAAAACTTTTTAGAAACAAACTATGTAATAAAAGAAATTAATTTATGTTTCATCTTATGAAAATAAAACATTTCTATTATTAACATATATTAAAGTTATTTTAAAACTCTTTTAAAAAACTTTAGAAATCTTTTAGAAACTTTCAAATAAGGTTTTAAAGATCTCTAACTTTTATGTAACTAAAGAAAACTTTTATATTTCAAAAATAAAATTTTTCTATAAAGTTTACATAAACTTTAAATACTTTTAAAATTTTTAATGTCACATAAAAAATTTATAAAGCATTTAAAACATAGGAGACTGCTTTTAGATTTATCGCATAAAAAATAATTGTCCCAAAAATTAAAACAAATTTCCGTGTTGCAAAATTAATTTTGAAACACAAAATTATTTTCAAAACTAATTTAACATAAAAAATTTTTTGCGAATTAAAGCTATGCATTTTTAACTATTTAAAAAAGTCGCTAATACGTAGATCTATAGCATAACCGTGGCTCTGATACCACTGTTGGGGTTTTGGCGGACCCCCAGAGCTCGGATCCGTATCCGTCCTAAGTCGGACGGACCACGGAGGCACATAGGCGCAGCGGAAAAACAGAAATCTTAATTTCTACGCTAGCTAAACAATTTAACTAGGCTCTGGGGGAACCAGAATCCAGCCCGATCTATGCCGACTTGGAGTGGGTCTGACCACTCCAAGAAGGATCTACACTAAGCGACTAATAAAATCTACACTAAAATGCTTAACCCACATACCCGGAATCTTGGCCCTGGAGCAGGCAAGATGTACCGCACACGTCTTGAGAAGCTCCTCGTAGCCGAGCCGCGTTGACCCGATCTCCCTGAGCCGCCCTCGTACCCTCGCACCGATCCGCCCGAGCCGCTTTCCGCCTCCGAGCCGATCACACGCGGTAGAAAGTTTCACTTGAGAAGAAACCCGCGTCTTAGACGTCCGGGATCAGATCCAAACCCCCCTTCGTAGTCGCTGCTAGGACTACTCCGGAGAATAGGAAAGTAGAGAGAGAGATTTAGTCGCGGACCGAGCTTGCTCAATAATTTGGAGCTACCCGATCGTTGACTGGTATGTTTTTTCAACGAGGAGAGTGCACCCCTATTTATATAGGGAGTGAGCACTCACCCTCTCGTTGCGGGCAATGTGGGACAATCCACATGAAGAGAAAAACCAATTAAGCCATTTGGCTTAATTTCAATTTTAAAGTTAGCCTTTCACAAAGTCAAACTTTAACGAATTAATTCTCCTCACACACTAAACTTCAGACACCAAACAAGCTATCAATCAGAAGAGCTTGGAATGGTGAACGCGTAGGAACTGACGGTGTCGAATTTCGACTTCGTTTGACCCCTCAAACAATTGCTCAAAGTTTACGCAATTTCCACAAAATTCGTAGCCGTCATTTGGGTTTCAAAAAAAACCTAATTTGACTTAAGTTGCGGGGCGCGCCCGCTAGACTTAGCGGGCGCGCCCCGCCCAAGGGGGAAGGGCGGGCTACCCGCCCGCTGCAAGCAGCGGGCGGGCGCCCGCTGCTGCAGCGGGCCGTGCCCGCTGCAAGCAGCGGGCTGCGCCCGCTTGCAGCGGGCGCTGGCCCGCTGCGTGCAGCGGGCCGTGCCCGCTGCATCAGCGGGCAGCCGGCCCGCTGTGCAGCGGGCCACGCCCCGCTAATGCAGCGGGCGCCCGCCCGCTGCACACAGCGGGTCTTGCCCGCTGTTGCAAGCGGGCCGCGCCCGTTTTGCCCCTTGCACATGGGCCTCTTGGCCCGGTGGGTCTAACCCACTTCCCCTTGAACTCTTCTCTGCGTTTCTGGGCTCGTTTGAGCTCCGATTTGGACGCGGTTTGAACCTGTGTTTAGACCGGGACGATCCCGTCATCCAGGTAACCCTTTCCAACAAGTTTGTTCCTACAAAATTCGTCGTAACTAATTTACAACACGTTTAGTTAACGTTAGCATCTAATGCAACGTTGTGTCCCTATTGCTATTGCGACTAACTTTCACAACTCAACTTGTGAATATCATCAAATGATATTTTCTCTCTATTCTATATTCCTATTACTAAGACACGAGTACTACTCGGTGTGAGACCCTACAGCCTGACCTTACTACAGGTTGGGGCTCGAAACCCCTAGACGACGGTCACTACGAGCAGTAGCTGTCGTCCCCTGTTTCAGAGTCATCATAACGTGATCGACCCTTTGACAAAAGTGTCATAGGGTTTGCTATTGGCTGTGTCAGAGATGAATTCCGTTAGCTAAAATCCCTTCGTCAAGACTGTGTCTTGATGTTGGCCTAGGGTATGGTTTTCTGTCAACCCCTATTAGACAACATTGGTCAGTATACGGCGGTCTTTATTGTAAACACGTTGTACAACTTGCAACGTACCCCCGGCCGAGGATTAACATAAAGACCGTACTGAGCCTATAACACTAACTTCCCTTTAATGGAAGTGACGAATCCCATCTTAGTCACTTACTCACCTAGAGAGCTTCTGGTGCAACCCAACCTAAGATCTTTCATCAGGACTGGTCCTCGAAGCTAGATCATGGGTCTAAGCTACACCGTCCGTTCACAGGTTTATACAGTTGACTTCAGGTTCTTAAGGATCAACTAACCTATCATCACCCTAGAGTTATTAAAGACAGATCATTAAAGTTAACCATTTAATAACTCTAACCTTGGTCGTATCAGTGAACTCATTCTCCAATGAGCACCTGTGTCTCGTCCTCCGACTTCGCTAAGTCGAATGACTATGAGATCATCATTACCCGAAGGCAAGACGAAGACACAGTGATCTATCCGATGTGTCGATATCCAGTTCTCGACACATCTATGATCACGAACCGTTTAAGACTTATGTTTCTATTCGGTCACTTACTTACTCATAATCGAGATCTCATCTAGATACGTAAGGGACCTAACTATAAGTCCTATGGACTATTATCTAAGTATATTAATACAAATCCTTTTATACCTAGAATAATACGTACCCATCCAAGATGCTCGCACACCTCCAGCTGTGGTAATGGATCAGACAGGCAATGTGACTCAGGCTCTCTGATGTCATCTATCTCACTCTCGCCTGGACACATCTCCATCTCATCATCACCACCAACCCAACTAAACTGCATCGTGTCTCCAACGTGGGTGACACACACTCCATCATCCATCTCCTCCTTATCCTCAATATATAATCTGCCAATACCCTCTACCAGGCTCTCATGCAACCCATCCTCCTGTTCTGATCTGCTCCCATGGGGTCGCAAGAAAAAGAGCCCAAAGGTGGCTCCTCAAACTGACACTGGACCTGCTACTCTGCATCCTGAAATGGAACCAAGGACTGGCCATCATCATCATATCTAAGTGACAGCTCTCCAGATGGCGCAGTCCACTCCCACTCTGCAAGGTCCCTCAGGTACAACCATGCATCATCTGTCGTCTAGGCAAAGAACTCTCCACTGCTACTCATCTGCACAAAGTCACGCGTAGACGGCTGTAACCATGTGTAGAAAATCCGAAGTAGATCCTCTGCGCTGAAAGCATGGCATGGACACCCAAGCACTAAATCATCGAACCTCTCCAAAACCTGACAGTAAGTCTCACCGTCAATCTGGACAAAGCTCTCCATGAACTGCTCAAATGCCTGTCGCATCTGTACCTTATTCCTGTAATAAATAGGAAAGAAAGCTCGAAGGAAATCAGTCTGAAATGAAAGCCATGTTGAAAAAGAATCTCGAGGATAAGCTTCAAACCAACTTTTAGCATCATCTCTTAATGTATATGGGAACACTTTAAAATAAATAAAATCTGCACAAGTGGTCTCATCAAACAAATCCCAAAACTCTTTTCTACACCAAATTTCAAACTTTTGCATAAATAAACTAGGATTTTCCAACCCCATACCGTGAAAGAACGGTGGTAGTTCGGAATCCTCCACATAAGCATCGCTAAAGTTTGAAAACGAATCCATAATTTAAAAAAATTATCCACAAAAGATTTTTGAAATAAAAGAAAGAAAGAAAGAAAAACGACTCAAAAAAGTATAAAACAAACAACCAAAAAGACTAAACACTAAGCTGGAAGTACTACACCTAAAGTGTCCAAAACCAACCAAAACTGTGAGTGTGAAAACCGTTGTCCCCGGCAACGGCACCAAAATGATTGACCGTGAAATGTGCACAATCTAAGTGGCGTGCACACGCTCACCTCCCAAGAGTATGAGTGTCAATGCAATATAATCCCGGTAAGTACGGGGTCGAATCCACAGAGACAATTCGTTTCACTTTCACAATCTCAATTGGTTATGGAATGCTAAAGGTGTTGGTACAACCAACTAAACTAACGAGTACGGTGAGTGGAAGTGTGGGGTGAGACAATCGAGCCAAGCCCAAGGTAGGTAGCGTGGAGACCAAAGTAGGGAGCTAGTCAAGCAAGGAGAAGTGTGTGGAATGGGATGTCATTAGGGTTGTGAATTGATTAGCAATGGGTTCACTCCAAATGAATCAACCCTCGCATCCATTTCAGGGTATGCGGGGTTGTGCACATAGGTAATGCCCTTAGGGCACACCATCGTTCCACGGCCCCACCAAGAGTAATGCACGATTCATTCGTGTGTTGATTAGTGGGTTTGAATCCCTAACTTAAGCGCGTGAGTCAATTCTTGCATCCGTGTCAATAGGGTGCAAGGATGGTGCACGTAGGTGTGACCCTTAAGGTACACCACCGTTCTACAGCCCCGCCAAGAGTGGTGCACGACTCAATTACCCCTAGGCCACAACCCATCAATCAACACTATTAGCACCCATCTCTAGGTATACTAATCCAATTAAATGATAGGAATAAGCAATTAATAATCAATCTCACAAGCCCTAATTAGCCCAATCCACACACAAATGGCCCTAGGCCTTCATAATGAAAATAGGGTGATAATCAAGCAAGATGAACACTCCAATATTCATTACAAGCAATTATCAAACAACTATCAAATGGGTCTTACTCTCATTCAACAATCATTCAAATATTCATACAAATTAATAGCAACCAAATGTTTACAAGAGAGGGGAAATAGATAACCAAGTGAAGCCCTAAAAACCCAAGCTTCCCCCTTCCTTGCTCCTCCTCCAAGCTCTCCTAGCCTCCAATGACCTCCAAGCCCTTGCCCTAGCTCTTGGGGAAGAAGAGGGGGTCTAAAACCCCCCAATGGAACAGTCCAATCACCTGGCCGAAGTGCCGCTTCTCCCCAAAAACCGAAGTCCTTCAAAATAACGCACACAGCCCATTCTAATGATTGCGGGTCGGATTTGGGTCGGATCCAACCTGCGAAGATCGCCCCAAACACGCCCGCATCAGCGGGCGGGTCCCACTCGAAGCCAGCGCGTGCATGGCAGCTGAAAACTTTCGAGCGGGCCGGCCGCTGGGCCGACCCGCGCGGGGTTTTTTATTAAAAATTTTTTTTAAAGAACTAGCGGCCCGCTCCAACGGAGCGGGCCGCTAAGCCCGCTTCAATTGACCGGAAGGGTGGCCTGCGTCAGCGGTGCCATGTGGCGCCATCCGGTTGCGCCACGTGGCGCCCAATAGAAAAGTTCCTTTAAACTGTTTAAATGCATATTTCCCTTCCAAAAAAGCACCAAGAATGCCTAGAAATCTCAGAAAAATCCCAAAAAAATCTGAAAAATCCCCAAGACCCCCAGGGGTACCTGAAAAATAGAGGAAGGAGAAATTAGTTCATATGATGAGAAAATTAATATACTGACTATTATAAATTAATATTGACCTCCCAAAATTCATAGAAAATATTCCAATGCTCAAATAATTTCCAAAAAATGGCGATATTATCACAATAATAGCAGGAGCATATGAAAAATAGTAGGAAGCCAATAAGTACGATAAAACCCGTATTTTTTTGCCAAGAATGAGAGTAAGCTCCTAAAATGATATGAAATGAAAATATACCCAAAAAGAGCAAATTTAAGCCTAATCTTTAGCACAAAATGGGGGTAGTTAGGGGGTATAAATATACACTTTTCACTCCGAATCACTCCTCTACAACTCAAGATTACTACTCTTCCCCGGGAAACTAAAATCAAGGTGGTCCGGCCCCTACAAGGTAATAAGTATGTCACCGGGGGTGCCATAGAACTTGAGGGGAAGAACAACAAATTCAAGGTGAATAGCCAAAGAATAAAACCATACGTAGCGGGAGAACCGATTGGGCAAGAAGAAATCTACTTCGTCGAGGAATGCACCACCATTGATTGAAGATCTTGAGGGAGTCGAGCTTACGACTTAAAACAAGCGCTTATCGGGAGGCAACCTGACTTTCTTTCCCTTAGTTTTTGTTTTTGTTTTTGTTTTTCTTTTCTTATTCAAGAACAAAATAAATACGTTTTTAATTCTATAAACATACAAAAGCACAAAAATCTGATGAGTTCCCCCTTCTACAGGTTGAACAATGAGGAGAGCGTACTAAATGATGAAAAGAAGGAGAAGGAACTAAGGGAAGAGCACCTTAGTGAAATACAAGCTTGGGGGAAGAGTTACAGGTGACTCGGCCGAGTAGCTATTCTACTCGGCCGAGCTGCAGGGAACTGGAGAAAGAAGGCGAAAACAGGCTCTGGAAATCAAACTCGACTCGACCCAGTAGCCCCCTACTCGATCGAGCTACAGCCAGAGCTGCAGAAAGCTGGATGAACAGGAAAAAAGTGGCTCTGAAAATTAATTGCGACTCGACCGAGTAGCATAGTACTCGGTCAAGCTACATGCAGAGCCCAAAAAGGTCGAAAGAGAGAACTCTGTTTCTAATTCGACTCGACCGAGTGGCTACCCTACTCGGTCGAGCTACAGGGAGAGTCCCAAAAGTGCTAAAAGGGCACTCTGAAAAGCTTAATGGACTTGACCGAGTAGCTAACCTACTCGGCTGAGCAGCAGGGAGAGCAAAAGTGAGCTGAAAACAACACTCTGTTTTAATTCAGCTCGACCGAGCTGAGTAAGCAGCTCGGTCGAGTACTAGGGCACAATTTCTGAGTTTAATCTCAGATTTTTATTATTTTCTGCTCGACCGAGCAGCTATCGCTGCTCGGGTCGACTTATTCAGCCGGGGGCCCACCATTCAACCGAGCTCGACTCTTTTGAATTAATTCGAACGACTCGGCCTAAACCTAATCCTACTCAAAATTAACCCCCCATTCCCCAAGCTCTCCACTAACCCTAGCCCTAACTCGACTCAACCATCCCACCGCCACCGTCACCGCCCCGCTCCGCTTGAGCACCACCATCTCCGACGACTCGATCTGCCCACCTCTCTCTCTCCATCTCTCTCCATCTCTCTCCTATCTCTCTCTCCGCCTCTCTCTATCTCTCATTCCCCCCACTCGACGCCCTAGCTCTGGCACCTTGCCGAAGCAGCCCACCGGCTCCGCCCAACGTCGGTGGTGCCTCCCATCACCCACCATCCTTCCCCCTGTCTACCCCCATCCGTCCCCCTCTCCCCCCAAACCCCGTCGCCGCCCCCATTACTCTGGCAACTCCCCAGAGCTGTGCGCCCAAGCTGCCACCCGAGCTGTCGCTCGAGCACACCCTGTGCTCGGGCCGAGCAGACACCAACTACACCCTTCTTCATCCCTTTTCCCCCCATCTCCCCCATATCCAAATCACCCCCAAACCTAATTCTTTCAATTATTGAACCCCAAACTGGATTAATTTTCGAACTTGCCTAATAATCTTTTCATATCTTATTGCAGGTACGCTTGGAGCTTCTTCGAGGCCAGGGAGCTTGGTTTGGATCAGCTTGGGGGATCGCCTGGATTCAAGACTACGCACGTGCACGCTACTTTGCTCTCACAGCGACTACAGTTTCGGTACATTTGCTTCACTTCCCATTTTTTTATTACCGTAGCTAGTCGTTTGCCATTTTCGCACAATGTCTCCTCGCTGACTTAGGCCGAGGAAGGCCAACACTGGTCCCTCCTCTTCTCGACCATCTTGCCATCCCCATTGCGCACGTTCCCCCACGCCTATAGCGACAGGGGTATCGCCTACGCCACACACTACCACTTCTCCTCTCCCCACCCCCACTCCTCTATCCTTCCTAATCCTTCCACCACCCGCCCTGGGGATGTATGATGTCGTCTTCACAGATGATGATCAGGGCGACCATTTCGTCTCCATGCTCCTACTACTAGGACAGGGGATCGGGACCTCTCAGGAGTCAGGAGAGTAAGACCTCCTGGCCATTCGCGATGTCCTTAGGAGTCAGCGTGCACCTCCCCCTAGTCCAGACCCCATTCCTCCAATCGAGCCTTCACATTCTGTGCCCGATGTTCCTATCTCTGGTCCATTGCAGTCGAACCCATCATCACCTACAGAGGGTGATTCATCTTCTTGATCTTATCACTACTTTTGCTCATGTCACCCCTTATTCATTTTTGTGTCCATCTGTCTCTTCGAGGCCCTGACCTTGCATAGCTTGGGGGATGACCTTTTTGCACCGCCTATATATATCCCAACATTTTGCATTTTCATACATTCCACCTGCATCATGACATCATTTGCATCATTTGCATGCTTGTTCATATTTTTTGCATTTTAGGCATTAGAATATGCATTTCTTCTTTTATTTGCATTGTTTCATTTTTTTATTTTCTTTTATTCACCACCCGCCCACCCTAGCCGCATTTCCCTTCTTACCAGCGTGTTCTCAGCAGTGAGGACACTGTTGTGTTTAGCTTGGGGGATGAGCGCTGCCGCTTTTATTTTTATTTTTCCATTTTCTTCCATTTTATACCTTTTTATTTTTATTTTCCACCACTTTTTCACCGTTTCATTTTTAGCATCTTATTTTCCATGTTTGGTATGCTTGCTTGCTTGCTTTTATTTTATTTTCTCCGCCTTTCTTTTCCCCTTTGCTAGATATATTCTGAATGATGATATCTCTCTTAGCTTTAGTAGCTATCACGATACTTATTACTTTTGCCATGCGACTTAGAGTATTTCAGCGTCTTACTATTCATATGATTGCATATATATTCTGTTGACGATCTCTCTATATGAATGCATGAAATGAATTGAAACTGAATGTATGCAGTAGTGTTTGGTATGCTCATGTTGGATATGCATAGAGATTCACGCATCTTTAGAATATTTGAAGCATCTACCTTGTTATCTTTTTTCACCTTTTGTTGCATGCCTGCTATTATTATGTGCCTTACCGCATGACTTCATTATTCGTTGAAATGAATAAAAATATCTATGCTTGCTTATGAGTTTAGTTGGAGTATTATCTTATTGAACCATTGTGCACATCTTATGAGTGAACTGAGTGATTATATTATTTCCTTCTCTACATATCTTATTATTCTCTACATGTCACTTGGGTTCATCTCCTTGCAGCTACATGTACCGCATCCACTTTCCAAAAAACCCCAAAAGAAAAAGTTAGCTTCAAAAAGCCCAAAAATCCAAAAAGGAGCCAAAATATATGTATATCCTATTGCTCCTACAAAAAAAAGAAAAAGAAAAAGAAAAAACATTTCCTATATCTTATTATTTGGAGCTACACAAATACTTGGGAAAAAGCCACAAAAATTCCTTTATTATCCCTTAGATGCGATGCCTCAAGCTAAGCTTGGGAGGTGAATCCATTTGATTATACGAGTGAGTATGCCATTAGAGTGGAGTTGTGCACATTTGGGGACATTTGATAATTCTCAGACTTTACAAAATATATTAGCTATGGAGATTTTTTTCCTGATTTGAGATGAAAATATGAATGCCATGATCCTTATTCTATTCTCTGTTGCATGCTTGGTATGACTCTTATATACTTCATTTATTTCTATGGATTGAAAAGTGTATCTCCAACATGTTTATACTAGACTCTATGAATTACATGATGTGGATATGAATTGATTGCATGAATTGAGAGAATCCCTTCCTTTGGTCTTAAATGCTTGCAAGTGATATGTTTAGCTAAGATATGAAATTCTTATTAGCATGTGATCCACTTTCGAAGCATTGTGATGTCGCTATGGCTTGAGATCCGATCGAATACTCTAGCACTTCCCTCCATCTTCCATTATTTTTATATTTTTTATTTTCATCGTCAGGTGAGCCTCGTATTCGTCTTCCTCGAGGAAGAGTAAGAAGTAAGCTTGGGGATTTTTATGTGTCCATATTTTACATGTTTTTATCGCATCATTTTATGTCATATTCACCTCCAAAATCAATATTGTCATATATTACCGCACTTATAACGCCATATTCGAGTTTTGTATAGCTTTTTGGATTTTTTGGAGTTTTGGAGCGAATTGGAGCTATTTTAGGACATGAACACATCCGACACGTTCGAGACGTCATTGGTAAGGCTCCACGAGAGTTCGCCGAGGAATGGAAAAAGATTGGAGGAGAAGAGGAGAAGAGAACGAGAAATGGCAAAGTTGAGTTCAGTTTCCCAGGTGACTCGACCGAGTAGCATCAGCTACTCGGCCGAGCTGACACGTTGAAATCGCACAGGAAACAGCTTCCACCTACTCGACCCAAGTTGCACCAAACAGATGAAGATTTTGAACATTTCTCCAAGGCACTCCAACTCGACCGAGCAGCAAAGCAACTCGACCGAACAACTCATCTACTCGAACCGAGTCGAAAATAAAAAGAGCATCATTTTGGAGGAAGTTTTGATCTACTGTAGCTCGACCAAGTAGGTGGCTACTCGACCGAGTAGCCCGTATCATCCAGACGCAGTAGCAGCAGCAAGCGGTGCCTATAGCTGACTCGACCGAGCAGGCTCCACTACTCGGCCGAGTCGCGCGACGTGACCAGCCTAGATTGTGAGCCCAAGTGCCCAGATTTTCTGAGATTTTTTTGGGACTTCTACCCTATGTATTTAAGGACGTTTTTAGTTTTATTTTCAGAGAGAAACTTTAAAGAAACTCTTAGTTTAGATTTAACTAGGTTTTTGAGAGTTTGTGACGTCGATATTTTGTATGAAGCAAAGCTTAGATTTTTATTGCTATTTTGCACAAGGATCGTATCTTCTTAATTCTCTTTGGATTGCTATTGCTCTACGACGCGTTGGTAATACTTTTCTAAACTCTCTATTGTTTTTGATGTTTTCTATTGCCATGATGAATTCCATTGCATCTATTGAATCTTTTGTTGTTATTTTTATAATGTGTGAGTAGTTCTATCTAGGGCTAATGGATTAGCCCATGGATTTTAGGATTGAGATGCAAAGTTAGGATTTTTAGGTTGCGTTGGTATAAAAGGGAAGTATTTTGGTTGATCTTGCAAATTTTGTAGGAGAACTCGTACTCAGATCGTGCCCACGGTCGGTGGAATCGATTGGCTTAAGGAGTATCCTATAGGCTTAATTAGGGAGTTAGTGGATTCAATTGGGACTCGTGACCATGACCGGCTTGTGTCTTGATGGGATCCACCGACGAACTATATTACTAATTGACGGCTACCGCCAATGCGTCAATGAGAGCCACCAAAATACATCGAAGCTCTAACCCATGAGAGTGGCGCCAGCTGAGATCATTCCATCCACGAGAGTGGTGTGAATATTATCGATTCTTAATGCATGTATTGTGTGCGCCTGCGGGTTAATGCGATACATTAGATTCATGGTGCTTAGAACCCTGAATTCTACATCTTGGATGCAACAATCCCTATAATGCCAATGCAACGTAAGAGTCTTAACCAAGCATCGACGTCCGGCGATCCTAGTGGTGAGTCCTGAAGCCCTAGTCTTTATTAATTGTTCACAATCCTGAACAAACAATCTTTCGAACCTGACTGCTACCTAAATTCTGAGATTTAAAAATAGCCCAAGACAATAACATCTCTACTTTCTTGTGGGATCGATATCTTTTATACTATTATTTGACACCGTACGCTTGCGTAAAGTGCCAGGAATTAACATTTGGGAAACATTTAGGACTTGGCATTCGTGCCATTGCTAGGTGAGTTCTAGGTGTTAGTTCACGGGCGAACACATATCCATAATCACAAAGTCGCATTAGATAACCATGTATCCCAACTTCACCGGTATGTTCTCCAGAATTCCCACGGGTTAATTGATTGACCTATATGCGGGTTGTAGTGTCATCCTTATGGGCTTTGGCACTCACATCCCTAATCTTTCACTTATACCCAGTGGTAATAAGCTCACACTTGCACCAAAGTGCACCCTCTTGATTGTCATGTTTCCTACGGAACAATGGATGGCGAAACTTCTCGGATCTTCAAACTTCTCGACGCTCTTCCTCTGGAGGATAGCACTACACTCCATAGACAATACGACCTTTTCCCTTCTTCCTCTTGTTGTGATTAATTCCTTCATAAATTTTGCATACGACGGGATCTCGGAGATGGGGTCCAAGAACGGGATTTAAATGTTCAGCTACTTCTACATGTCGAAAAACTTCCCGTATTTCTCTTCTAATTTTGCTTTCGCTAATCTCAAAGGGAATAGAACCCTAGGGATTGACACTCTTAGAGGCGCTGCTGGGGTGTCTCCATCAGATTTTTCAGTCTCCCTCTCCCTTGACGGTTCCATAGTTGGTGATTCTACGACATCATTTTCATCGAGATCGATCTCGATGCAAGGATCAACTTCCACCATGGGCTTCGTCTCTTTAGTAGCTGGAATTATCGGGTCCTCAATTTGTTTACCACTCCTCGTGGTAATGGAATTTATGTGCCCTTGAGGGTTTGCTTCAGTTTGCCCTGGTAACTACCCTTGAGACCTTGCTATCTGTGGAGTTGTGTTGCCATATGTGCCATTTGGTTTTCCATCACCTTCTGACCTGGGGCAAGCTATTCTGTGGTGATCGCAAGCTGTTGTGTGGTGGTCATAAGCTGCTATGTGGTGGTCATCAGCTGTTGGATAGAAGATTGGAATATTCATTACTTTGACCCTGCGTGAGAATATGGCTTTCAATTAGTACTTCCAAGTAAGATTTAGAACTAGAGGACATATTAGTAGGAAGTCTTTGGTTGAAGTTTTGAAATTTCCCTTGAGGAATAGGTGCTTGGAAATTTTGGTGTTATTGTGGGTACGTCGGTTGAGCTTGCAATCCCGGACTCATATACGAAAAACTGCGCTGGTTCTTCCATCCTTGATTAAACGTGTTGGAGTTAGGTGGCCTTGGATTGTTTTCCATACAACGCATTGGCATGCTCGATGGTCATGCCCGGTGGTGTCATCAACATAGTTAGGCATTCGTTCCACGGGTGTCCCTGTACACCACAAACATCACAAAGTGCCGCCGTATGTGGATTAGAAGTAACAAGCCCAATCATAGAAAATTGTTTAGCTAATGCTTCAAATTTCTATGAAAGCAGAGAGACTTCATCTATTTCGTATTTACCTCCCTTCTTGGAGGTGCCTCTCTCATGGCTCCACAAGTCATTGTTGGCGGCCATGTCCTCCAAAAAAAATTTAGCTTTTATGGGAGTCTTACTTATATTTGCACTATTATCGGTAGCCTCGATCGACATCTTCACCTCTCGGGATAGTCCATTGTAAAAAGCTTGGATCAATAGCCAGTCAGGCACATCGTGGTGTGGGCAGTTGCATTGCAAGCCTTTGAACCTTTCCCAAGCTTCGTACAATGACTCCTGGTCAAGTTGGGTGAAATTTGTGATTTCATTGTGCATTTTGACAGTTTTCCCTAGGGGAAATAATTTCGTTTGAAATGCGCGTGAAAGAGTATCCCATGAAGTAAAAGTATTAGGATCTTGGCTTCTAAGCCGGTCATTAGCCTTATTCCTAAGAGAGAATGGGAAAAATCTTAGCATCATGGCATCAGAGGTGACACCATTCATTTTCAGCGTATCCATCTTCTCAAGGAAGATGTTCATGTGTTCATTAGGGTTCTCCATGGGCTTTCCTGTGAATTGGTCCTGTTGTATAAAACTAATTAACACCGGTTTTAGTTCGATAGTGGCGGCATCCACAGTTGGCCTTGCGATACTCGACGTCGACCCGTTAAAGGGCATAGAGAAGTCCATGAGGAACCTAGCATGCTCTGGATCCGGATTATGAATCTCATCGGCCATTATTTCAAGTGCTATTTTCCTTCTCCTCTCGGCGTTTTTCTTACGTGTAGTTGCTTCAATTTCAGGGTCCAATGGATGCAAATTTGCTATGCCCTGCGATCTCCTGCATATACACAATAAGAGCTACACCAAAAGAAAATGTCAAAAGCACCAAAATCAATAACAGAAAGATAGAAAGGGAAAATAAAAAAATAAAAACAAAAGAATGTGTAGTCTATCCACAAAGATCAAAATCAATATCAAACCGTGCCTCTCGGGCAACGGCACCAAAAAATTGTTCGCGGTCGATTAAAGCTTTAATATTTAGAGACCGCAAGTGCACCGCGTCATTGTAGCGCTATACGGGTCGTCCACAAGGAGGCGTTCGTTGAGTACCGATTTCTTTCTAAGTTATAAAGTTACTCAATCAATAGGTGGTTGAGATGAAAATTAGGAAAATATCAGAGGATAAAAGCTCTAGGGCTTATGGTATCCCCACCATCGAATTGGGGTTAAGATTGGATTAGAGTTAACCAATTGTTGGAATCTTGGCGATTCGGGAGAGGTCATCTAACCTAAGGGTGTTCTCCTATCCCCCACTCTCGTGATGCATGATATGATAGTCCCGTATGTTGTCCCTTCCCCTTGCTCTCGTGATTCTATGATAGGACTACCTAACCTACATCGATGTCGACTCTCACCGACACATCGATATACGTTAGATGCATTACATCCGACGAATATCCTCGATCTTCATCCACACCACTCTCGTGGATGAGGATTTGGATCTATATTAGGAGGGCTCTAATCGGTGCCCGACTCTCGTCGGTCACACCGATAGTATGGGTCAATGTAGGGATCGAAACCTCTAGATAAGTCCAGACTCATGCCGGTGGCTAATCTAATTATCCACAAGGGGGAGAACGATATACACTGACAATTGGCATCCTAATATATCCCAAATCATTAATTAGCCAACAATTACTTAATCATTTCATCCAATCCATGACCCATATTCAATAGGGTTCAACCCATTACCTTAGATGGAAAGCTACTCACTGTCCATTATTAGGAATTCAATCAAGTACTCAAAATAGGTAGCCATAGCAACAAATCAATAAGAGATTAACAATCAAGCAACCCACAATAACAATGAACAAAAGATTCTATTTATACTATCATAATAACAAACTAAAAACAAAGTTGCAAATGGAATAATCAAACGTTACAGAATAATGGAAGAGAAAACACCTAAGAAATTCTCTACAAAAAGACTGCAAAAGGGGCAGAAAAAGTCTTTGGGTGCAGAGAGGAAGAAGAGGTTATATACAATCCCAAAAACCAAAAAGACCCATGTATCTAACTGTGACGGCGCACAATCTTGACCTAGGACTCAATTTGACGCAACTGCATCGAAAATGACGCCATCGCATCGTCCACTTGCGTAAAAAGTCCTACGAATGGAAATAGCGATGCGACCGCACGGTTGAAGCACGCGGCTACGTCGACTGCATCCTTGATGCTCGTTTGGTCTTTGAAACGGTCACGTGAAGCGACGTTTAGATTCGATGCTTCTGGGATTACGCGGCTGTGTCGTTTACTTCACACAGCCGCGTCGCATGAGACTTCCTCTAGTCTCCTCAGCAGCGACTCGGATGTTTACGGTGTCCTCACGCGACCGTGTGGAATTGAGAGCTTGAGCTACTGGGCATCCAAGTGACGCGGCCATTTGTCACCTTTTCTCTTCTTTTTCCCCCTTGCACACGTTGAGCTTCCGCCTTCGATCGTTTCGTTCTTTTGGGCCTTTTTACGCTCTATGGACCAGATTTGATATGTATTTCCTGAAAAGCATGAAGTGGACCATAAAATTAAAAAGGAAACAAAAACGGATGAAAAGGGAGGAAACGATAAATGAAATAACGTAAAACGTGCATGAAAAAGGGGTAAAAAGTATATGCAAAAACCACTTATCAATAAGAAATACCATGAGGAGACTGGGTTCGATCACAGTGATTATATTTTCTGTCAAATTTAGTAATATTTGGCAACCATTCAAATATGTGTCATGATCCTTCCTATTATCTTTTCTAATTGTGTTTTGTATGAAAGATCTATTATACATTTGCTAACTTTTTTTTGAATCTTTGTCCGACGTGGCACCCAAAATATGACTAGGACAAGCATCAAGCCATCTTATACTGAATAGGACAAGGGTTAAGAGAAGGGTTTGAATTATATTTGGGGGAATGATTTGAATCTTGGAGGGAAAGGGTTGTCCAATGAGTTTGGGTAGTAGGAGGCCCAATGTGGGTGTGGGTGAGTGGTTAGGTGTGGAGTTAGGTGTTTAGGTGAAACCCCCAAATAGAAGCCCACAACATTCTCCTTATTTGCAAGCTTGTCAATGTTTTTTCGTAAAACCCAAAGTCCGCCTCATCTTCCTCCTATTTACAGGTTTGCCATTGCTCTTTTTCACTTTGCACCCCATGTTTTTGCGCTTTAGTCGTTGCTTTTGTGTCCTTGTGACGACTGACCCGGTGTTTCTTTTCGCAATCAGTATTGTGTCCGTGAGACGACTGTCCCCGTTGTTCTAGCGTTGAGGAGATGACTGTCCATGTCGGCATTGTGTCCGTGAGCCAGCTATCCCCATCGATTTTGTAGCTGGGAGATGAACTTTGTCATGTCCTCTGGGCACGGGCATTCGCTAGTGCTTTATAAACTGGGCATATTAACAAATTGTGGTTTTATTGGCTCAAAACAATATAGATTAACTGCATGTTAGTCGGCTCAAATATCAACGTATCCACACAAACACAAGTACATGAATATTATATTGTCTTAACACCAATATGTTGTTTAATATTGGCTATTATCATTTTACAAATTGCACATATGGTGGTTGGTTTTTGTTGAGCTTTCCGAACAACCATACCAGACTAGAACTTGGATGTTATTGAATTTTGCCATTTGAAAATTCTTTTAATGAAATTCTTGAATGAATACTCATATATTTTAGTTAAGATCTAGTATTTACTTTGTTTAAGATGTAGTATCTGTTCTCTATTTTTACCATAAAATAGGCTGTATAAAATATCTCTGATGATGTTTTGCTTGCAGTAGCGAAGGGTGCATCTTCCATAGTGTTCCTATCTTTTCTTTATTATTATTATTTTGTATATTGTTGATGGGTATTTTCGGCCCCTCTATAATGAGAAATCGTATATCAACAATGATGATGGCGAATATGACGTAGCCGTAGCTGATGTTAGTAGATGACGACGGTTGTAGAAAGACTGAGGGAGCTAACCCCCGGGTTGCGAAGACTTTGGCTGAGCTATCTTAATCAGAGTTGTCGCATGCAAGTCCAAGCTATCACCGAGACGAATCCGAGCTATCGTCAAGTTCTGACCTCCGAGCTACACACTCCGACCTGTAAGCTATCTACGAATAACTCGTGAGGGTGGGCCGGATTTGGGGTCTGACCTGTTAGGAGATGTCAGTAGTTGTCACCGGGCTAAGGGAGTAAAGTGCAAGAGTTGGGATGGAGGGAGGAAATTGCAAGGGTTGGGCTGGCGAAGATCATGTTTAGAGAATACCTGAGGTTGGATGTAATGTGAGATCCGACTTGACTGTTGTAGATGATCGTTTGAGGATGATCAAGAGAATGAGGAAGAAGCCCACATGTGTCTCGCTCCTTGAGCCCTCCCGTAGACTCATGATGAAGATCCTGATGACGAAGATAATGTTCGCTGAGAAGAAGCCCCCGAGTACAAGGAAGTAGCCTTGAAGGAAGATCCCACCGGATAAGATGATGATCCAGATGCCTAGAAGAATATCTTCATGTCTTTTGTTGAGTGTGTGGAAGAAGATGAAGGTTTTATGCCCTTCATTTGTTGTTTGGGAGTCTCTTTATAGGGAGGAGAATGAGAATATAAGTTTAGATCATTGATGGCACATTAATGGTCCGCCTTTGATGGTGCATAATGGCCCGCCATTGATGGGGCATAACGATCCGCTATTAATTTGTTGCAACGGCCATGATGTATAATGGTATACTATTAATGTGTTGTAACGGCCCATCATTGATAAGGTATAATGATCCGCCATTGATGACTCTTTGTGAGGGAGGTGGAGGTTGACTCGTTCAACAACTGAGCTTTGGGACGTGTGCCAGCTGAGCATATTACATCTGTAACATATAATATATGTTTACTTTTTCATTCTTAGTCTAGTGCATTTGTATTAAAACATTTATCATTTACATAATAACTATTTGTATCGATATTGATCTGATCGATTTTGGTGAGAATTTTTTGTGCATGTGGTCGGTAGCGCATGACGGAAAAAATTTATAGCTCCGCCCTTGATAACAAAAGAAAATATTTAAATATAATCTGTCATTTTCTAGCTTGTATTTATACAGTTTTTGCTGGAGACGAGATCAAGAAAACTTGGCCCTCCCCCAGCTACAGATATCAAAACATGCTCAAAACCTATTATTGAGCAACCAACGCAAACTGAGTTTTGGCCTCACAAACCCATTTTTTATGGTTAAACCTCACTCTTACTTGTAACCAACCAACCAAGAATAGGTCATCAACATTTCAGAGTTTGCAATTCGGAAGTAACATTAATTAGTATGTTGACTAAATTTGCATTAATGTAACCATAATATTGTATGCCAGATATGATTACTTGTTATTAATCATGCCGAATAGCATATCAAACTCCACACTTCGCCTTATTTCATATAAAAAAACATTATTGAAATCGATAATACATATCAACTTCAACACACTGGTCACGCACTTGTCAATAATTTAAAAACACAGAGAGAAAATTTGACATCTGATAAACCCCATTCTCACTTGACAGGGAGGCAATGGCGTACCACAGAGACATTTGTTGTGGGCAAAGAAGGATGCGTCGGACGGCCTGAAATTACCCTCGCTTGGAATTTTGCCGCACAGCATGTTGTAGCTCACGTCCAAGTAGACCAAATCCTTCAGCTCCGTGATTTGGTTCGATATGCCTCCATAAATCTGATTGTGGCTCATGTCCAAGTATTGCAGATTTAGTGGGTAGTGCACGTTAGTCAGGTCAAACGCCAGCTTGTTTCGCGTAAGTATTATCTGTGTAGCCGTCTTGGTTTCGCCGAAGAGGAACGAAGCATCCCCGGTGAGCTGGTTGCTTCCCAGGTTGACGTTAAAGAATGTAACGTTCCCAAAGGACTGTGGGATGGCGCCCTTCAGCGTGTTGGCAGAAAGGTCGAGATCGGCACGCAGGCCTGGTGCAAGTTTGCTGAAGAGAGAATCAGGAATGGATCCGGCCAGCTGGTTGCCGGACAAGTCGATGGTGCTGAGGTTGACGAGGTTGCCGAGCGACGCGGGGATAGTCCCCGTGAAGGCACTGTCAATGAGATTGACCTCTTTTAGTCCGGTGAATGTCGAAAGGTATGAAGGGACCGGGCCAGAGACCTTGGTCTTGTACATGGTCAAGAACTGGAGTCCGGTTAGCTTGGAGAGTCGGGACGGGATGGGGCCCGAAAGACCGGGGAGGTCGCTGAAGCTGATGACTTGGAGGGCGGAAAGGTCACCGATGGAGGGAGGAATGGAGCCTACGAGGTTGTTGTTGTCGGAGATGGAGAGAGTCGTGACACGGCCGGTGGTTTCATCGCACTGGATGTAGTCCCACGAGCAACAGTCGATGGCCGTGGTCCACGAACTGGGGAAGGAATTCGGGGGGAAAGAGTTCTTGAAGGCGAGGAGGGCAGCCAGGTCCTGCTGATTGCAGGCCAACGAGGTGGATGATGTGGCGAGGAGAAGAAAGCCGAGGATGCAGCGAAGTTTAGACATTCTTGATTCGTTTGGGCGGAACTCCAGAATTGGTGGTGTAGCTGCCGTATAGATTTTGGGTGCTTTTAGTTTTAAGGATCAAGAGAGTGGCATTTGCTGTTAATATGGATAATTTACTCTGTCTTGTTCCAATACGGAGGCCACGCGGCTGTGAGTTCAGCAAAAGAAGAATTTATGTCTTCTATTCGGTCACAGGGAACCAAGCTGGCAGGAAAACGATTTATTTGTTTTTTGGGGGGCATAGTCCTCTCGTCAGTTTCAAAAATTTTCCAGATCATTGACAAATGTTTCACGTGGACAAGCATTAATAATTGTACTCTCTGTCATGATCATTGTATTGTGGGCATATTCTGCCACAGGAATTGTTATGCGTATGTATATTTGGAAACCCGCTTGAAATAGTTCAGTGTGACTTGGCATGTGTAGATGGGCTTCGGCTCAAGACTGGAGTGTTTAAACATGTATTGAGTGTCTCTGACTGCACTTACAAGTTTCGACCTTATTACGGATGAAGTAGGCCAAAGACTCATCAATGATGGCACCGAACATAACACAGAGAAGTTCTATAAACAATAAAATTTATAGAGGCGGCTAGTCAATACATATATTATACAATTAAGGAAGTTTTTGAGTGGATTTGCAGACTAGGACAAAAGATTTGATAGTTGGAATTTAATCTTGAGGAATTTAATCTTGAGGAATCAGTGGTTAGGATAAAGATTTGTGAAAATTTGGGAGAAAATTATGCATTTTGGGGGCAAACCATTTGGTTGGAGCTTCGAAGTTTGAAGTTTGAAGTTGAAAACAAAAATTCGGAGGGGGGCGACAAATATGAGATCGCTTCTTCGTCTCCTCTGATTCTGATGGTGATGGTGTTGTAAGGAGATCTGATATGATGTTATTGTGATTAGTTGTTTATTACAAGTTAAGTTTCTTCCCTGTGATGACGAAGATGATGTGGACACTGATTCAATGTCCACTACTAAAAAATTGACTTTTGCCAACGTTTTTATATCGGCGTTTTTAAGAAACGTTGGTAAATGTCTATTGGTGTTTTGACATTTTCCGGCGTTTCCATAAACGTCGGCAAATGTTGAACTTTTCCCGACGTTTATACGGACGCCGGTAAATGTTGGACTTTTCCAGACGCTTTACTCAAAACGCTGGTAAATACTGGACTTTCCCGGCGCCTTACTCAAAACGCTGTGAAATAGTGGACGTTTCCTGACGCTTTACTAAAAACACCGACAAATGCTGGACTTTTCCCGGCGTTTTAATCAAAACGCCGGTAAATACTATAAATTTATAATGGCAAACTTGTAAATTAATGGTCTATGTAATCAGAATAGTGTGAATGAAAAAACCTCCGATTAGGTTTTCCGCCGCTCAATCCCAATTTCCCCCCAAATTTTTTCATCCTCGTGCATTCCAAAATTTTCCCAGTTGCGTTCATCGCCCACGCTCTCTCCACTTCCCAATCTTCCGACGAGATTGATGATATACCAGATGGATGGTGGTGGTCTGCAGGAACGCCGACGAGGTAACTGAGAAGAGAAAGAAGAGGATGAATATGATGTGTGCTTCGGCTGTGGGGTTAGGGAAAGGGATGAGGGTGGTGAGGTCTGCATATCTGCCCATCGGGCGAGGGGTCATGATGAGGGTGGTAATCATCTCTCTTCCTCTCTCTAAAATTGTCATCGTATGATATTCTTTCGTTTTATTTCCCTTAAAAAAATCTATTTTTTGGTGCCCAGGTGATAAAAACCACATCTTTTGTTTTTCCGGTGAGAATTAATTGAAACCCAATCTTTGTTTATGACGTTTTGGCCTTTGAAACATCTTAAAGATCCCAATTTTTTCATCAATCAGATGTAAATCTTGTTGCTTTCTGTTATATTATCCATAAAAAGTCCATTTTAATGATTACATATTCTTAATTTTTTTTATCTGAGCTCAAAATCCAACGATCTGATTAAAATTTTCTTATTTTTATCCTTAGTTCTGCAGGGGGTGGTTGCAGGGGGTTATGCGGTGGATTTTTTGATAGGTTATGCGAGAAACAGTTTACTTTATCAGGATTATGGGGATAGTAGGAAAAAGGATATATGTTTCCTTAGGATGTATGTCTCGACCATGATTGGAGGTTGCGGTTGCACTCTTAACACTATTAAATTAGTATATATGCTTCCTCCTAAGTTCTAACTATGTTTCTTTTGGTCTATATTTTGACATTCCAAACTCCTTTCTTCGCGGAAACACCTAATTATTCACAAAATGAATGAAGAAAAAGAAAAATAATCACATGGGGAAAAATATGTGTGATTTCTAAATTTGAAATGATGCATTCCTAAAGTTGCTTGTTGGAGGCTGTTGTGGCCAAGTAGCCTTCAACTACACTGGTAGATTTTCCTTTCTATTCTTGTACTTTGTATACCTTATAAAATATATTCAAATTCTTGAAGACTTTAGAGTTCCTTGTTAAATGTCATTACTGTCATAGAGGATTTTATCAAAATCTAATTATTTTCCAAGTATTTGAAGAATTTAATGTTTTTTATCATCTGTGAATAAAACCAGTTGCAATTTTATCATGTCTTTCTTGATTTATTCTTATGCATCTTATGTTCTTGTACAAAAACTATAGTTTGAACCCTCGTATTGTACGAAGAAGAGTACTGCACATAGCTATGATGTAGTGATTCCCTTTCGAGTTAATAATTTTAATTAGTTAGATTTTCCAGCTTAGTCTTTATAATATTAATTTCCTTATGCTGCATAAAAATGATGTTAACATGGGATCTGCAATTCATAAGAAAAACTTTTATGGTTTGGTTTCTCTACTACCTGTTACAACAGCTTTCATAGTAAGTATATTGTTTAATTGATGTATTTTGTAGAATATTATCTTCTTGAAATGTCTTCATATACGTGGTAGCTGTATCCACATGCCGTGGATGCCATATTAACGCATGGAATAATTTCTCTCCACTCTAAACTAGTTCTTATGATTTATCGTGATCATCTGTTGAGAGGGAACTGTGTTTCTTAATCTTAATTCCCTTAAGGCCTTGTGTGTTTGTGTGTTTGTGCGCGTGCGTGTGTGAGTGTCCGTGTGCGCACATTTTTGAGAGGACAGTAGAAGAAGGGTTGGAGCCTTTTGGAGAGTCATGCCAGGCCACCACATCCAACCCCAGCTTAAAAGTGTGGGATCCTGCCAAAAGAGAGTTAGGATCGATAAATAAAGTTGAGACTTACGCTTGCGTATGCGGCACGGTAGTCTCGGAACTTTGCCTTCGGATTCGCCACGACGGATTGAGTCTTCTCACGAACGGAGTAAGGCTACTAAATCCACAATCTAAATCTCTACTTTAGATTAAGAACTTGGATAGAGGGAGAGGAAGTATTTCGGCAGAGCTTCGCTAGAATGAAAATGCATGCAAGAATGCCATGCAAAATCTTAAGGAAAATGGCTAACCCTTGGGTCTTATTTATAGCCCCCAAGGTAGTTATTTTAGGATCAATTGTTCCTTTGGAACAATTTAACTAAGGTGTACCATCGTACATGGCATATTATAAGCTTAAGTTGTACCATATGCGTGGTACAGTATAAGCTTAAGATATTACCCCTTTATTAGCCATATGTCGCATGCACTTATGCACACATAATGCGACTTTCCCATCAATCTAGAGATCCTCTCCGCAAGGGAACATATTCCCTTTGCGTACGACTTCGTGTACGTGACGTTCGAGGTCCGTATTCCCTCGTACATCCCCTACAAGGGTGTACTAACGTCTTCCATATCTAAAATCTCCCACTCACACTTGAGGGGATTGTAAGAGAACGTCTTTCTCTTAGTTCTTTCATCTATCATACTGAGAAATAGACCGTGCGACCGTCATGCGCGTAGAGTCTGTTGTTGTGCACTTGTTAGAGATACACAACGATCTCGAAGGTGCAAAGTTGAGTAGTTCAACGCATGCTTTACCCTAGATTATTTCTTCACATTTCTTATACTTTATATTCAACAATTGAATCCCATCTGGATTACAATTGGCTGGCCAGCCTTGAATCATTAAAGTCTAAATGCGAATATGAAATCAATCTTCCTCTTCTTACGAACCTTCTGATCTTGACTTGATTCGCTTTTCTAACGTGCCCCGCCGAGCCGAATTACCATAGCCCATTAGCAACACGCTAAGATAGCGATCATCTCGTCAAATCTAAAGGAACCAATTGGAGTCCTTGAGGGTAAGAGTTAAGACCCATATGGCCTTTGAGTCTCACATAATAGCAAACACTATTGCTACTAACTCAGTGGTCGAAATGCATACGTGGTATAAACACGTATTACAACATCACTCCTTTCCCAGGGAGAGTATGCCTTAATGATGTTGTACGGATGAAAGATCAGACACCACAGTGCCTATCTTTTGAGACCCCTTACTACTCAGGAAATATTCCCGGACTCTCATCCTGCATAAGACAGATAGGATTAAAAATCCAATGAGATCTTTATATCCTTGTGATACAGATCTCAGATCTTTTGTAAGCATCCGTATGATGCAGATCTTTCATTCGACTATCTTGTTAAAGTCATGACTCTAAATCATTCGTCTAATGATTTTGACTTTAAACTAGTCTCATCTCTATCTTATCCATCTGATAAGATAAGGCGGTTGCTCATGTGAGAGAGCCAACCTTAATCTGTCCGACATACACACAATTCAGCTGAGATTTCAAAAATGTACACAAACATTTCTTAAGAAATTCATATGCAATGTTTGAAAAAGAACTTATTCTTTTATTAAATTTGATCTTTCTCAGACATGGGAATATATATTGGTACAACTCAGCTCTTACGCAATCCTTGGGATGATAAGTGTTTATAAAACACATTTTTGGGGATCGCTTTCGTAAGCTGATCCTCTATCATCTCATGCGTAGATATGTACCTTATGTCTACCTTCTTGGTTTTATCATAGTCTTTTGCAAATCGGCAGTTCCTTTAAGATACTGCATTATCCTCTTAACCGCTTTCCAGTGTTCTTGCCCTGGGTTGGATTGGTAACGACTTACCATTCCAACGGCAAAACAGATGTCCGGCCTTGTATGCATCATAGCGTACATAAGACTATCAACTGTACTGGAATATGGAACTTTTTCCATAATTTCCTTTTCCTTTTGGTTCTTTGGACATGATTTCAGATATAAATTATCGCATCTGCTTATAGGAGTATCAATTGGACTTGCAGTCCTACATATTAAACCGTTCTAGAACCTTCTTTATATAAGTCTCTTGTGAAAGAGAAAGAAGTTTCTTTGAACGATTCCTTGAAATCTTAATTCCAAGGATATATGTGGCTTCCCCATGTCTTTCATCTCAAAACTGATGAAAGTCAAGCCTTGATATCCATCACAAAGCCCTTGTCATTTCTGGTTATTAAAATGTCTTCTACATATAAAGACATAATAACATGCTTGCTTTTAATCCTCTTGATATATACGCAGTTATCTTCATCAAGCATGGAAAATCCATTTGATAAGACAACTTCTTGAAATCGTATATACAATTGCCTCGAGGATTATTTAAGACTACATATGGACTTACGAAGTTTACAAACCTTATGTTCGTTTCCTTCTTTTACAAACCCTGTTGGTTGTTCCATATAGATCTCCTCATCCAATTCTCCATTGAGAAAGGCAGTCTTTACATCCATCTGATGTAATTTGAGGTATAAGCAAGCTACCATTGCCAGATTCAGGCAAATCGAGGTAAAACGCACAACAGGTGAGAAGGTCTCTTCGTAGTCTATCCCTTCCTGTTGCGTAAAACCATTCGCGACAAGGCGAGCTTTATATCTATTTATAGAGCCATCAGCCTTATGCTTGATCTTGAGAACCCATTTGTTCCCAATTGCTCTATGTCCTCTGGGTAAGTTAACTAAGTCCCAGACTTGGTTAACTTTCATGGATTTCAATTCCTCCTTCATCGCTTCCATCCATTTGTCTTTTGCAGGACATGATACGGCCTGTTTGAAAGTAGCAGGCTCGTCATCATCTTGTAGTAAAGTTATAAAGGTTTGCTGAAATTCATCCTCAAATCTTAGAGGAGCCAACCTTGTATGACTACTACGTCATATTTGAGATTCTTCAAGTCCTTGTTGACTCGAATTTAGATCAATTCTAATATCACTCCCACTTGGAATGTCGTTAGAATTGCTCCCACTTGGATCATTATTCCCGTATGGAATAGGATAATCGTCATTCGTATAATCCATTGGTGAAGGTTGAAACGTATTTTCGTTTTCACCAAGAATTCTCCCACTCGAATGAGGTAATCCTTCTTGATCATAAATCTCAAATAGAGATAAGTCCTGACTTATCTCGCCCTGTCTTGGAAACTCGTTTTCCAAGAAAGTGACATCCCTCGACTCAAACTCATTTAGCCCACCATTGTCTTCCTGACTAAAAAACATAACCTTTGGAGTTTTCTGCGTATCGTTTAAAGATACATTTCCTTCTCCTTGGCCCAAGTTTGCCATATTTATGGGAGGAAATATGTGCGTTGAATGCACAACCCCAAGGTTTCAAAATGTTTAAGTCAGGAGACCTTTGGTTCCACAACTCATAAGAAGTGGAGCTAACTGATTTCGAGGGTACGCGGTTTAAAATGAAAGCGGCCGTTAATAATGCATCACCCCAAAAGGTGATTGGCAAGTTAGATTGCGCCATCATTGAACTGACCATTTCCATTAAAGTCCTATTTCTCCTTTCTGCAACACCGTTTTGTTGAGGAGTATAAGGCATAGTTACCTGATATACCATGCCTTCTTCATCACAAAGTTCCTTAAAACTTGTTGATTGATATTCACCGCTCCTTATTGGTTCGCAAGACCTTAATCTTGCGATCTAATTGATTCTCCACTAAACTCATATAGTTTTTAAAGCAAGCCAAAGCTTCACTTTTGTGGGATATCAAATAGATATGTCCGAATCGGGTGAAATCATCAATAAAAGTGATGAAATAGGACTTTCCGCGTCTTGTCTTGACATTCATCGGACCACATATGTCCGAATGGATAAGCTGTAATGGAACATCGGCCCTTGTGCCGGTTCCAAACGGCTTGCGACAAGATTTCCCCACAAGGCAATGTTCGCAGGTCGACATTTCAACCTTTGAAACATTTGATAGAAGACCACGTTTGGCAAATCTATCCATACGGTTGGTCCAATATGACCAAGCCTTGTGTGCCAACAAATTATATTAGACTCATTAGTCAAAGAATTTGTCACAAGGAAATTTTCATTACATGAGAAATCATACATTGTACTTATTACAATAAATCCTTTGAAATACAAACCCAGTACCAATAAAGGAATTATTACAAAATAGGTCCATATTACAATCATGAAGGAACCAACTATAACCAAGACCCATTATATTGACCATAGTTTTAATATTCCTTTGAATATATGGAATGAAGAGAACATCATGAAGTAGGAGAGTGCGGCCGTTGTCCAAGACTAGCTTGCGAGTCCCAACGCCTTTCACTTCAACACGTGTGTTGTTTCCTACATTGATCCACTTCATTCCTTGGGGTATTCGGTGATACTCCACGAAGGACCGTCTGTCCTTTGATATGTGGTCGGTGGCACCTGAATCAATTATCCCAAAATGGATTAGATTCCACAAGAAATAGTGAACTAGAAACACATATGTAACTAGTATTACAAGTTACCTCGTCACTTCCACTCGTACACGAACGAGCATAATGACCGAGCTTGATGCACTTGAAGCACTTGATCCTTTTCAAGTCTTTCTTCTTATGCCATTTCTTGTGCCCACCCTTATGTTTGGGTTCCTTGGTAGACTCAGGTTGCTTATTACGTTCATTAGAAGACTTCGAACGATCTTTACGTTTCTCTCCCCCGTGTGAGGAACTAGCAACCATGTGCACTTCTGCACTTGGCTTGGCAGCCGCAAGCCGCTCTTCCTCTAATTCGAGGTGCTTGGAAACATCGTTGAAGGTCTTGATGCTCTCATTATGAGTGAGATGCATCTTCATCTGATCCCACCCATTTGGTAGGGAACGTATGACTGCTTGGATTTGTTGCTCATCTGTGAGCACATGACCTGCATCCTTTAACTCCGAGATAAGGTTCGCCATATGTCGCAGATGTTTCCCCATAGAATGATCTGGACATTTCTTATATGAATCGAACCTTATAGTTAAGGAGCGAAGTTTGGACACCGATGTGCCACCGAACTTCTCCTCTAGCTTGGACCATATGTCCATGGCTAGGTCATTTTCACGGAAGATGCGCATTATGTCATCAGCCATACTGCTTAATAACGTAATGCGCGCTATCTTGTTCTTCCGAGACCAAGGATCAAAAGCTTCCTTGTCTCGTCGGTGTTGGGCCATAGTGCCCAACTCGGGTTCAATCATTACGTTCTTTAGAGTTTCGAGCACTTCTTGCTCCTCTAAAACGTATTGTATCTTAATGGACCAAAGTTTGTAATTATCGCCGTTGAGTTTTTCACCTTTGTTTAACTCAGCGACGATATTCTTTGAAGCGGAAGACATTTTACTTTTAAAATGCTGCAAAAAACACAAAACCGAAGGTTTGATCAAAACATTGCATAAAAAATCTTAAAATATAACTCCCACTTGAAATGATAATAGAATATCCCATTTGGATAGTTCTAAAAATTCAAATCCCACTTGGAATTATATTATATTTGATAAGTTACTTTCGAAAAATATTGAAGATGTTGTTCTAGAATCGAAAAGGTCTCTATGATTCCAATCACCATCTAGAACAACCTTCAATATTCCCCCATCACTTATCAAACAATCGTACTCTTATAGTACTTCGCAGCGGAAAATTACCTTTTGAAAAACATATCTTTCAAAATGGAATAGGTGAGAGTTTGCGCAAAGAATTTTAGCGCAACAATTGCCAAGCCACGAGACCTGTTCTACACACCCATGGGTTAGATAACCATGGCCGGATCGTGGTAGGACTTGGAATTCTAAATTGCGCTATCCCGATTAAGGACGGGACATAACCTATTTGAAAAACACCTTTTTCAAAAAATTTGAAAACACGTTGGCTAATCTCTGTAGAGTAGAGCACAACGTCATAAGTACATTGGCTAATCTCCGTAGAGTAGAGCACAATGACATGGCTAATCTCGCATGAAGTAGAGCACTATGGCTAATCTTCAAGGAGTAGAGCCCAAGGAAAAAACTTCATTAAAAACGTTAGCCCCGTATGGACTAGTTGGCACTGCGGTTAGCCCCGTATGGGCTAATCGGCACATTCGAGTTTGACCAAGGCCTTTTGTCACCCCGTATGGGTCAGTTGGTAAGTTTGCAATCGACCCAGACCTTCTGTCGGATTGGTCGACCAGAAACACCAAATTGGTCGACCAATTTTGGTCTGCAACTTCTTCCCGGCCAGTGCCGATCAGACCGGCCCTTGGCCAAAGAACAACCGCTGCCAGGGCCGACCGTGGCACTGGCAGCGGCCAGGCCCTGGCCTCTGCCAGGGCCGGGGCCGGCCAGGCCCTGGTCGGCGGCCAGGGCCCCTGCCCTGGCCTCGGCCAGGGCGGCCAGGCCCTGGCCTGAGGCCAGGGCGCTGCCCTGGCCCCTGCCAGGGCGGCCAATCCCCTGGCCGGGGCCAGGGCCCCTGCCCTGGCCTCGGCCAGGCCCTGGCATGAGGCCAGGGCGCTGCCCTGGCCCCTGCCAGGGCGGCCTGGCCACTGGCCGGGGCCAGGGCCCCTGCCCTGGCCTCGGCCAGGCCCTGGCCTGAGGCCAGGGCGCTGCCCTGGCCTCTGCCAGGGCGGCCAGGCCCCTGGCCGGGGCCAGGGCCCCTGCCCTGGCCCCGGCCAGGGAGGCCAGGCCCTGGCCTGGCTGAGGCCAAGGCCTTCTGGCCCTGGCCGTGGCCGGCCAGGGCCGGCCCTGGCCTGGCCTGGCCTGGCCGCGGCCAGGGCACCCTGGCCCTGGCCGTGGCCGGCCAAGGCCGGCCATGGCCCGGCCATGGCCTATTTGCCTTGACCGGCCATGGCCCTTTAGCCATGGCCGGTCTCCCCTCTTTCATGGGGTGGCCGCATGCACTCCTCCCCCTTGATGGGGTGGTTGCCGGTGGTTATTGGCCGTAGCCAACCCCCTCCGCATGGGGAGGGGGGTGCATGGCCTTCATAGCCCATTTGGCCATGGCGCACATGCACTAAAATTCATCTTCTCCGATGGAGATAACTACCATCATCTTCCTCGATGAAGCACCCGTTCGTCGATGAAGCACCCGTTCGTCGAGAAATTAGTTATTTCCTAATGGCCGTGTGCCAAAAATGAAAAATAACATACTACGTGAACGGTCGGTTCTTCCCGTCACGGAGAGTTCCTACCATTTCCGTAATGATAGGAGACCCTAACGTGAAAAGAACAACCGCTGCATTCTCTCCGTCACGAAGCGTTCCTACCATATCCGTAATGGTAGGAGACCCATTCGTGAAAAAGACAACGACTCGTTCATAGTTTCGACGGGACGGCGGTTTGACCGGGGCGAACCCATATGGCTCTGATACCAATGTGGGATCCTGCCAAAACAGAGTTAGGATCGATAAATAAAGTTGAGAATTACGCTTGCGTATGCGGCACGGTAGTCTCGGAACTTTGTCTTCGGATTCGCCACGACGGATCGAGTCTTCTCACGAACGGAGTAAGGCTACTAAATCCACAATCTAAATCTCTACTTTAGATTAAGAACTTGGATAGAGGGAGAGGAAGTATTTCGGCAGAGCTTCGCTAGAATGAAAATGCATGCAAGAATGCCATGCAAAATCTTAAGGAAAATGGCTAACCCTTGGGTCTTATTTATAGCCCCCAAGGTAGTTATTTTAGGATCAATTGTTCCTTTGGAACAATTTAACTAAGGTGTACCATCGTACATGGCATATTATAAGCTTAAGTTGTACCATATGCGTGGTACAATATAAGCTTAAGATATTACCCCTTTATTAGCCATATGTCGCATGCACTTATGCACACATAATGCGACTTTCCCATCAATCTAGAGATCCTCTCCGTAAGGGAACATATTCCCTTTGCGTACGACTTCGTGTACGCGACGTTCGAGGTCTGTATTCCCTCGTACATCCCCTACAAGGGTGTACTAACGTCTTCCATATCCAACAAAAAGCTGGGGTTGTAGTTGAGCACTTTTCCCCCAAAAGTAGGGGCAAAGTGCATGGTTTTTTCTCTCTCGAACCCACACAGTATCAAGTCTACCCTTCACCCCATTTTATCTACTCCAATCTCTTTTGGGGCTGATTGCTTGGGGGTGGCTGGGGTTGAGGGCTACCCTCAGCCCATCCCCATTTGCCATGCAAGGCCTAAGTGTTTTTGTAAAAAA
The DNA here is from genome assembly GCA_030789695.1 of Scilla litardierei. NCBI lineage: Eukaryota > Viridiplantae > Streptophyta > Magnoliopsida > Asparagales > Asparagaceae > Scilla > Scilla litardierei. The sequence continues at coordinate 35,915,102 of CM061136.1, forward strand.
TCACACACTTCGGAATTATCTAGCATGCCCATTAAGTTGTTGCAAAATGATCGGTTATAAATAATAGGCAAGTGCTACTAATAGATGAGTGGGTAGACTTCTTTAAGTCGTGATTTTTGATCGCGCCCGGATACACACCCGGAAAACGATTGTAGTTTTACCGCAAGTGCACGGTCAAGTGGCGAGCGGGTATCGAACACGAGGAGGTGGTGTTGGTTCCAATCTATCCTAGGTTGGCTCGACTACGAATGTATTATTGGTGGAGATGGTTATGGTGTGATGTAATGGAAATGGTGGTGGTTGTCGGTGTCGGTGATAGAGATGTTGGTCAAATATCGATTCAAATACAATATAATAAAAGTGCCTAGAGCTAGGGAATCCCCACTACGAACCGTCATTCATCCTTGTAAATTGTGAATCTCAATATTGCAAGACTTGTGTCGAGGTGAACTAGTCGTAACTGAATGGAGAACCAAGCCCAAGCTCTCGCGCTATTGTCAGTCTATAGCAACCTAGATTAGGGCCCACTCTCATGCAAACCCTAACCTAAGACACTAGCATGAAGATCGACATCATCGTCCAATCGCACCTCGAGCCCACTCTCGTGCAAACTCGAGTTACGACCTAGATTGTAATAGCTCGTATTCGTCCAATCTCTTGCAAACGAATATGGGTATAGATTTATAATAAAAATCCAAGCTTTGGTCCAATCTCTTGCAAACCAAGTCTAGAGAATCTTGATTATAAACCTAAATCGAATATCTAGGCCTTCCCATCGATCAGAATCCAATCTCTTGCAAACTCCAAATCGATGGAAATTTCTAGCTATCCGTAATAAATCAATCACAACCTAACCTTCTAGCAATTCTAGCAATATAGAAATTCATTCTTCACAATTCAGAAATTAGATCCATAGGGTTCATCCCTATGCCCTAGAACAACAATCAACCAAGCATAGCAACAACGATATAGAAATCAATATGAGACATTGCTTGCATATGAAAAGATAGCAAATCAAAGATTCAAATAATAAGAACAAAGATACTTAGCTTTGATGAAGAACTTCAATCCCAATACAAGCTTTTTGATCCAAGAGGGGGCCTAGGGCATGGCCTAACCTCTGAAATAGTCTCCAAGAAAACAATATGGAACTCCCTCTAATGACGGCTACAAACCTCTTAAATAGCCCCCCAAAACCCTAGCAAATAACCCCTAAAACCCTCCGAAACCCGCGCCCAAAATCAAATCCGCATGTAATTTAAGTTCTGGGCTGGCAGCGACTCGGCCGAGTGGAAAGCTCACTCGGCCGAGTGAAAGTGTCACTCGGCCAAGTGACACTGATACGCGAATTCCAGCACTGCAGCATCAACTTGCAGAAATTCTCCAGATTTCATCCGACCTTCGATTGGTGCGTTCTTGGCAGCATTGGAACCGTTATGAAGTCTACTATCCATAAAAAATATGAGAAAAATACTTTGACCAAGGAATGATAGCAGATTTCAAAATAGTGGAAGGCTGTCTGAAAATTAGGGCGCTCGTGTCATCGGCATCACTCGGCCGAGTGGGATTCTTCACTCGGGCGAGTGGACTTCTCTACTCGGCCGAGTAGGGTCTTCTAATGTTCTCCCCAGAATTCCAGAGAGTCGGCTTTGATTTCTTTCAGAAGTCCTGACTCACTCAGGCGAGTGGCGATCTCTACTCGGCCGAGTGGATGTAACCACTCGGTCAAGTACATTGTGGCTCAAGATCCCTTCGTATCAGTTGTACTCGGTCGAATACGCTTCTTCACTCGGCCGAGTGGGCTTTGTTACTCGGTCGAGTGGCCTATTTCTGGAGTCAACTATTCTCATCCTCGCCTCTTCATCGATTCTATCGATTTCCTTCTTCTTCCACTCATCATCCAGCACCGTTAGCTTCTTGATAGGGCCATGGGTGATGCTCCGGTACGTATGCAAGTCATTTAAGCTCATTTTTGCTCCCGATTGCTCCATTTTTCCTGAAATCTGACAAAAACAAGAAATAGTGAAAAGTAACACAATATCGTCGAATACTCGTGAAAATCGCAATATGAGCAATCGAAATGGCGTGAAAACATGCAAGAAAAAGGTGTAAAATATGGAACGATCAGTTTTTACACTTGTTTTAAGGGATGATCAAGACGAGCCTCTTGACCAAAATCTGACTCATTTATTATCTATGAGCTGTCCCCTAATGCAAGTTGTACGGGGGAAGTTGTAGGGGGGACATGCAACCTTTGGTATCCTTGCATACATGTGCAGGCACTCACATTTTACGATAACAAGAAAAATCCTAGCAGATCAACCTAGCACTTGAAGATTTTCTCTCCAGCTATATAAAGAAGGAATCTAGTGCTCCATAAGGAAAAAAAGACAAAGAAATGCAAACCAACACTCGCTGTATAATTAGTGTTCTATGAGGCAATTATATTCTGTTTTGGCTATCATGTTGCTAGCATAATTTATTAGGGGCTTGTACACTAGTCCTTCACAATCTGCCTTATCTGATAATAGTCGCCTCAATATGATATTTGATATATGCCCAAATACTGGTGGCTCAATGTAGTTTTAATCGTTTGGAGACTTGTTTGGAATTTTGAGTTTGCCAACTATCTCTGTTATGCTAGCACTTGATTTTTGTGGAAGATATTTGTCATGTATCTTGTTATTGAAATACATTTTTTGACAAATTGTTGGATTTTAAGAATGTTTGGATTTGTTGTGTATTTCAAGTTAGTTGATTCAAGGAATTACAATATATCTTTTCTTGCGAACCAGTGGAGAAATTTACAGGGCTTGGATAAGTTTATTAAAAATAAAAAAAATACTAAAACCTACTCATTCATAGAGTGGATATGTTTGTCTGGGAAGAGAGTACACTTTGGATATCTCTTATCTGTTATATATCTACGGTTATATTTTATTTAGTACTTACATTCGACTATCCGCTTACAGATGGAAGAATTAAGTAAACTAATTCGCAAGCTGAAAGACATTCTTTATGGGAAAGGTGAACTACAACCGGCCGCAGAAGCCTGTACTCAGTTGACTCAGGAGTTCTTCAGAGAAAATACTTTCCGACTACTAATTATATGCCCATCTAAATTGAACCAAAAGGTATTTTCGACATGCTTCTTAAGTGTTTTGGATTATTATTTGGGAAAATAATTGATTTTCTTGTATGATAGTGATGCTTGCAGATCATGTTAATTAGAATGTATGTCCAGCTGGCTGATTCTATTGATGCTATTAATGCATGTTTCAATGGATTTGTATAGTCTTGTAAAGATGCTACTCTCAAATTGTTGCAAATTTTGCAAAGGCAACAAGTTCACTCACGACTGATTGCATCTGATTACTTGGAGAAAAATAAAGATCTTATGGATATGTTGATATTGGGGTAAGTTGTAGTTCTAACTTCTAACACTTTCTATTATTGTAACGGCCTGTTTTCATCAAGACAAACTATTTACGAGTTTGACCAAAATTTTCAATTTTTAAACTATTTTATAATGGTTTGTCAGGAGTTTTACTGATTTCAAAATTTTCTTATAAAAATATTTTGAAGTACCAGACTAGTCATGGAGTATTTTAGTAAGATCAGATTTCATCAAAAACTCAAAACATTTCTGATAAAATTCATTTTCAGTTATTACCGTTTTGGCTTTATGAATTTATTTTCTATACAAACATCATCAACACGATTTCAAACTTTTACAGTAACATTCAATGATCATTTAGGGCTTCCCACATTAATTTCGTAATTTTATGAAGTCAATGTAACGGCCTGTATTTTTCCAATACTTTCATATTAAGTATTTAAAGAAAATTCAATTTTTAATTGTATTTTATAATGGTTAGTTAGCAGTCTTAAACTGATTTTCAAAAATTTCCTATAAAAATATTTTGGAGTACCAGACTAGTTATGGAGTATTTTGGTAAAATCGGATTTCGTCAAATACCTCTAAAAGATCTGATAAAAATTCATTTTCAGATATTGCAGTTTTGGGTCAATGAATTTATTTTCTATACAAATGTTTTCCAAACGTTTTTAAACTTCTGCAGTAGCATCCTATGATCATTTGGGGCTTCCCACATTAATTTCGTAATTTTCTGATCTCATTTCAATAGAGAACCCGCAAACCCGCTTTCTAAACGTTTTGGCCAAAAACTAGTGTTTCCGTAGCTCAAACCCTGGAACGGTCATCGTATTCGCCATCCTCGCAATGATACGATCCCGTGGGTATGTTTTCGTAATTTTTCGGACACGTTTACTGGTAGGGGCATTTTCGTAATTTCGTGTTTGTATTTTCACTAATAACTTTCATTAATGGGGTTTTACCTTCTTAATTACCTTTCTAATTATCTTTACCTAACCTAACCCACAGCTACCCCCATCTAACCCTCTCTTCTCATCTACCTCATCTACCCCATTCATCTACCCCCTCTAATTACCGTTTTTAACCCTATAAATATAAACCCCCACCCCTTTTGCATTTTAACTTACACACAGTCCAATTCTCTCTCCCCCTCTCCCCGAAACCCATGCACACAGCCTTAGCTCTCTCTTCTCTCCCGCTCTTACCCATCGCCGCCGGAGGGACTCACGGCAACCCCATGCCCAAGGCCCCCTCCCTCAGGCGAGTCGCCTTCGCCACGCCGCTCCGCCTCCGTGCGCCGCCGTCAGCACCCCCGAAGCCCGCGACGTTGCCCTCGCCACCCTCCTCTCGGTCTCGAGCACCACCCAACCCCACCGCCCGCTGCACCGGTCCCCACTCCGGCGAGGACCCCCCTGCTCGACGAAGACATCTCCACAGAGCCCGCCGTCGTCTTCGCTCCCTCCAACGATCATCTCCCGACGCCGCCTCCGCCACCGGAGCTCCGTTCTCCACCGCAGCACTCCCTCCGCCGTGCGCCCCTCAAGCCCGCCGTCGCCTCCCTCCGAGCTCGCCGTCGCCGCCGCTGTCGGCCTTGCTCCGCCGCCATCGCCACGAGCTCGCCGTCGCCGCCGCTGCCTGAAGCCGCCATCGCCGCTTCACCGCTCCCTCCGCCGTGCACTCGACGACGACGAACGAACGCAACGTAAGTTTTAAATGGCAAACTTGTAAATATGAATTAAAAATCGTATTTTCGTATTTTTATTTAATTAATAAATGGGTTTAATGGTTATAAATCTATAAGTAATTATATAAGCCCCAGAAAAATGTGTGACTACCTCTAGAAAATCAGAAATGACATTCTGGACCCAATGGCGCTAGTTTCATCTCAATCCGACGCTTAGTTTTTCCAGAATTAATTTTTAAGCCTATAAGTTAAATCCGATAATTTCGTTCAAAAATCCGTATCTTCTTATTTTTACGTAAACTAATACTTGAGAAAAATATATGTTAAAGAGCTCTTTGTAACGGTCATTTTGACACCTCATTTGCAACATTCCGATGTAGACTGCACCCAGAAGAAATTATGGAATAAATACGTCACTAATTGAAAAACAGTTTTTAAATAGTTTTTGAGCTTTTAAAAATCCTAAAAATTACTATAATCTTCAGAAAAATATTCCTTCCTGCAGTAAAATTATTTTCACCATATATAGTCTATATAAAAATTTAGAACGCTTTTCGACAACGTTTCAACTAGTTTTGAAAATCAAAACGATCGAGTTTAATAAATAGAAAATAGGGTACGCTTTAACCAATTGTTCTTGTGATTTCAGGTACCAATCTTCGTGCACCAGCTCTTCCAGCTCCAACCTCGTCTTGCCACGACGAGCTCTAAAATAGTAAGTCACGACATATTCTAACTTTAGAAAACTAGTCTACTGTGCTTGCGGTGAACTTGTGACACTTCACCTATAGCCTCAGAACGGCTATTCAAGTTAAACCAAACTAGAGAACTAAATGAAAGTAATCTACCAAAGATTACTTTGCCAACTTTCAACTTTGGTTGTTGTAGTACACAACTATCAACTTGGGTAAATTGTGTGCTAGCCACACTACCACGTGCTCAAAGCACGGAAGTAACAGCTTTTGGTGGTTGGGCTTGTCTTTATCCTACTTGCTGGTTTTCAATGAGGAAGTCAACCAGTTGACTTGGTCTGACTAGCAACATGTGGAACATCGTGTGGAATATCATGTGTGGAATATCTGGTGGAACATCTCGTGGAACATCTTGTGGAACATCTCGTAATGGATACACATCACTGGGGTTTGGGGTAACTCATTGTAGTGAGAGTGTGGGAGCTATGACCGGGGGTTCATCTACTTGCAGTGTCTGTGTCTACAAGGTCTGCCTGTGTCGGCAAAACTACAAGGTCTGCCTGCGTCGGCAAAACTACAAGGTCTGCCTGCGTCGGCAAAACTACAAGGTCTGCCTGCGTCGGCAAAACTACAAGGTCTGCCTGCGTCGGCAAAACGGTCCCTGGAAATAGATGAACTTTATGGTTGTATATCATACTCTCCTACTTGAGTCACGTAGTTCTAGTGTAGCTTGCACAGTTACTTTCTTTACAGTACATGCACTTTACTTGCCAGTACAGTTACCTTTACTTTACGCATTCCTTGCACGTTACTTTCTACACTTGTACAATCACTGCACCATACTTTACTTTACTTTCACTTTGGTCTGCTTTGTCATACTTGTACAGTACCTCTATTTCTTTATTTAGAATTGTTGTGACCTTACCTACGGTTCCATCTCCGTGGCACCGCAGACGACGTACATATGGAGGCAGATGCTCTAGAGTTAATAGCGCCAGACTTCGGCCATGAGACCGCAGCTTCCAGAGCTATTTTCAGTTGTGTACTTTATTCTTTCATGTATATCTGTTGGGACATCTTGGATTGTAATAATTGGACACTATTTGGGTATTTTTGTACATCTCTGCATCGTGGCTATTTTGATTTCACTGGTTAACTGCAGAACCTGCGCAATTATCAAATAAGTAACGGGCCCCCGATAAGCGGGTCGTTACAAGTTTGGTGGCCCTACGCAGGTCCTCGCTAACTACCTCGTGAACATTATAGCAAGATCAGGATGTATAATATAAAATACTCAGATTGAACCTCGAGTACAGGATGTCTCGAGTGTTCACCTGTATTGGATATACGGGTGAAGGTGTCCTTATTACCATCTTCATTAGGTCTTCTTTGATTCTCATCATCTTCTTTGAACTCTTAACCCTTGCTTAGGAATTCGTGTTCCATTCTTGATTATACCTCTCTAGTACCCTCTTTTGCTAGCAGTTATAGTGATTTTTCGTTAGTTGGATTATCTACCCACTTCATCACCTTCCTTCAGTTGATGATGGTACTCGTATGAATGATAAGCTTCCTTCAATGGACCATGATACCGGTCAATGTGCTTGGCTAAAGTCTGTTGGATCAACCTGGCTAGACTGGGCATAAGTGATCCTGGCTTAGTCACTTCCCTGGCCGTGTCCGGCTGGACCGCAAGGACGTAAATCATGATTATGTAACGCCATCGATCTTCATCACTAGCACCCCTTTCTTTAGCTAATGATGGCCTCCTGATTCTTTTACTTCTTCCTAACCACTTTTAGTTCGCTTGAACTCTAGCTACGTTTATTCTAAGGAGGGTAGCATTCAATTTTTGATCACCAGAAGTCAAATTCGACAACAGAAGCGAATCGAAGGACGCTCAAAAGTATTGGAGGATGGTGCTAAGAGATTTTGAGACGAGCCAAACCTGACGTGTAAGTGTAGGCTGTTTGTGTCTTTTGAGCTAGTGTTTCTCTTCTAGCCCCTACTTCTATCTTGTACCCATCTTTTTCTCTCCAAGGGTTTGACTTCCTTTCCCACCGACCACCTCCCCCCCTCTTTAATTCCTTTGTCCGCTTCCCCCCTCGAGACCCGTGCCCGCCGAACCCTACCCTACCTAACCCCGACTTCGGTGCCCCCCTTTCTCTCTTTTTAACCCACCTCCTTCCTCCGCAAGCCACCCCGTGGCTTCCCTCAGACATCACCCCCCTCCTCCTCCCGGCCTCTCCCCCAAGCGAGCTCGATCGGACCCCGGCATCGTCGCCCCGATCTCCGATCCGCCAGCTTCCGCTTCGCTCCATCCCGTAGGCCCTAGCTCCCCGCCATGGATCGCCAGCCAGTCGAAGCCCTCGTCGCCGCAGATCGCCAGCCGCCGATGGCCCGCCGACGACCTTGGGGTCTGTTGGGGCTTAGCAGCAACCCCTCGCCGCCACCATCGCTACCGCTGCGTGGCTGAGATCTTGGGAAGCCGTGATCCTTGGGCTTCTCTTGAGCTCTCTGCCTTGGGTCTCACCTAGGATGAGATCCCGTCTAGGCTTCCTCTTGCGTCTACTCCTTTTGGTTTGCGGAAAAGTGTTTTTTTGGTTATTTACTTGTTGGGTGATGTTGGGTGTTGCGAATGTCAGGTATTGGTCTACGGAAGGAATGATGGCAGTGGTTACTGGTATGATATTGGCCTTGGGTGTTGAAGTTGGATGTAGGCCTTGTGCTTGGCTCTGGATGAGAGCATGGATCCTGCCTTATTGTGTGATAGTATGGAGATTGACGGAAGAAATGCTGGCAGTGAGTACTGACTTAGAGTGTTGGCCTTGTACTTACCTTTGGGCGGTGATTTGGACGTTAGCATGTGGTTGGGCATTATGGAAATTGATGGTGTTGGTACCCGTGGATTAGTCGATACGTGCTATATTATGAGCGACATCTTTGATTAAGACCCAGTAGCACGAATAAACCTTATGTTCTTCCATTTTATGTGGTTTATATAGCTTGCTACTGGCTTATCACCTTATGTCCCAAGTTCGATCGGATGTCATCATCATCCTCATTATCATTTCCGAGTAATGCCATTATTTTATGTTTTGCCTACTTGATAAATCTGAAGTAGCTATCGTGATAATATATATTAGTCACATCCCATATTTTCTTATCACATTTCATGTTATTTACAACCTGATTTACAAGATTACTATCTTTTCTATCATTTATTTGCTTGAGCTTCTTTGTAATATCAATTATTTGTTTCAAAAATATTTTAAATTCCGAGGACGGAATTATTTTTAAGGAGGGTAGAATGTAACGGCCTGTATTTTTCCAATACTTTCATATTAATTATTTAAAGAAAATTCAATTTTTAATTGTATTTTATAATGGTTTGTTAGCAGTCTTAAACTGATTTCAAAAATTTCCTATAAAAATATTTTGGAGTACCAGACTAGTTATGGAGTATTTTGGTAAAATCGGATTTCGTCAAATACCTCTAAAAGATCTGATAAAAATTCATTTTCAGATATTGCAGTTTTGGGTCAATGAATTTATTTTCTATACAAACGTTTTCCAAACGTTTTCAAACTTCTGCAGTAGCATCCTATGATCATTTGGGGCTTCCCACATTAATTTCGTAATTTTCTGATCTCATTTCAATAGAGAACCCGCAAACCCGCTTTCTAAACGTTTTGGCCAAAAACTAGTGTTTCCGTAGCTCAAACCCTGGAACGGTCATCGTATTCGCCATCCTCGCGATGATACGATCCCGTGGGTATGTTTTCGTAATTTTTCGGACACGTTTACTGGTAGGGGCATTTTCGTAATTTTGTGTTTGTATTTTCACTAATAACTTTCATTAATGGGGTTTTACCTTCTTAATTACCTTTCTAATTATCTTTACCTAACCTAACCCACAGCTACCCCCATCTAACCCTCTCTTCTCATCTACCTCATCTACCCCATTCATCTACCCCCTCTAATTACCGTTTTTAACCCTATAAATATAAACCCCCACCCCTTTTGCATTTTAACTTACACACAGTCCAATTCTCTCTCCCCCTCTCCCCGAAACCCATGCACACAGCCTTAGCTCTCTCTTCTCTCCCGCTCTTACCCATCGCCGCCGGCGGACTCACGGCAACCCCATGCCCAAGGCCCCTCCCTCAGGCGAGTCGCCTTCGCCACGCCGCTCCGCCTCCGTGCGCCGCCGTCAGCACCCCCGAAGCCCGCGACGTGCCCTCGCCACCCTCCTCTCGGTCTCGAGCACCACCCAACCCCACCGCCGCTGCACCGGTCCCCCACTCCGGCGAGGACCCCCCTGCTCGACGAAGACATCTCCACAGAGCCCGCCGTCGTCTTCGCTCCCTCCAACGATCATCTCCCGACGCCGCCTCCGCCACCGGAGCTCCGTTCTCCACCGCAGCACTCCCTCCGCCGTGCGCCCCTCAAGCCCGCCGTCGCCTCCCTCCGAGCTCGCCGTCGCCGCCGCTGTCGGCCTTGCTCCGCCGCCATCGCCACGAGCTCGCCGTCGCCGCCGCTGCCTGAAGCCGCCATCGCCGCTTCACCGCTCCCTCCGCCGTTGCACTCGACGACGACGAGACGAACGCAACGTAAGTTTTAAATGGCAAACTTGTAAATATGAATTAAAAATCGTATTTTCGTATTTTTATTTAATTAATAAATGGGTTTAATGGTTATAAATCTATAAGTAATTATATAAGCCCCAGAAAAATGTGTGACTACCTCTAGAAAATCAGAAATGACATTCTGGACCCAATGGCGCTAGTTTCATCTCAATCCGACGCTTAGTTTTTCCAGAATTAATTTTTAAGCCTATAAGTTAAATCCGATAATTTCGTTCAAAAATCCGTATCTTCTTATTTTTACGTAAACTAATACTTGAGAAAAATATATGTTAAAGAGCTCTTTGTAACGGTCATTTTGACACCTCATTTGCAACATTCCGATGTAGACTGCACCCAGAAGAAATTGTGGAATAAATACGTCACTAATTGAAAAACAGTTTTTAAATAGTTTTTGAGCTTTTAAAAATCCTAAAAATTACTATAATCTTCAGAAAAAATATTCCTTCCTGCAGTAAAATTATTTTCACCATATATAGTCTATATAAAAATTTAGAACGCTTTTCGACAACGTTTCAACTAGTTTTGAAAATCAAAACGATCGAGTTTAATAAATAGAAAATAGGGTACGCTTTAACCAATTGTTCTTGTGATTTCAGGTACCAATCTTCGTGCACCAGCTCTTCCAGCTCCAACCTCGTCTTGCCACGACGAGCTCTAAAATAGTAAGTCACGACATATTCTAACTTTAGAAAACTAGTCTACTGTGCTTGCGTGAACTTGTGACACTTCACCTATAGCCTCAGAACGGCTATTCAAGTTAAACCAAACTAGAGAACTAAATGAAAGTAATCTACCAAAGATTACTTTGCCAACTTTCAACTTTGGTTGTTGTAGTACACAACTATCAACTTGGGTAAATTGTGTGCTAGCCACACTACCACGTGCTCAAAGCACGGAAGTAACAGCTTTTGGTGTTGGGCTTGTCTTTATCCTACTTGCTGGTTTTCTAATGAGGAAGTCAACCAGTTGACTTGGTCTGACTAGCAACATGTGGAACATCGTGTGGAATATCATGTGTGGAATATCTGGTGGAACATCTCGTGGAACATCTTGTGGAACATCTCGTAATGGATACACATCACTGGGGTTTGGGGGTAACTCATTGTAGTGAGAGTGTGGGAGCTATGACCGGGGGTTCATCTACTTGCATGTCTGTGTCTACAAGGTCTGCCTGTGTCGGCAAAAATACAAGGTCTGCCTGCGTCGGCAAAACTACAAGGTCTGCCTGCGTCGGCAAAACTACAAGGTCTGCCTGCGTCGGCAAAACTACAAGGTCTGCCTGCGTCGGCAAAACGGTCCCTGGAAATAGATGAACTTTATGGTTGCATATCATACTCTCCTACTTGAGTCACGTAGTTCTAGTGTAGCTTGCACAGTTACTTTCTTTACAGTACATGCACTTTACTTGCCAGTACAGTCACCTTTACTTTACGCATTCCTTGCACGTTACTTTCTACACTTGTACAATCACTGCACCATACTTTACTTTACTTTCACTTTGGTCTGCTTTGTCATACTTGTACAGTACCTCATCAACACGATTTCAAACTTTTACAGTAACATTCAATGATCATTTAGGGCTTCCCACATTAATTTCGTAATTTTATGAAGTCAAATCAATAGAGAACCCGCGAACCCGCTTCCTAAACGTTTTGGCAAAAAACTAGTATTTCCGTAGCTCAAACCCTGTAACGGACTTTGTATTCGCAATCCTCGCAACGATACGAACCCATGGGTATGTTTTCGTAATTTTTCGGACACGTTTACTAGTAGGGGCAAAATCGTAATTTCGTTACAATTTTTACTGCTACCGTCACTAATTACCCTAGCTAATTACTAATTACATTAACCTTATCAAATTTTTTACCCCAAATCATGACTTAAACGTGAGGGAGACACGTTAAAGTTTTCTTCATTTTGTCAAAAAGATAAAACCTTTATATTTATTATCCACCTAATTCTATTAATTTCATTGACTAAAATTTATTACTACTAATACTTTGTTAACCTATAAATACCCACCCTTAACCACTTTCGCCCTCACAAAAATTAGCCCAGGCACTCACCCTCCATCACTTTCGACTCACCCAATGCCAACACATGCAAACCCTCTCCCCCTCTCCATGCAATGCACACAGACCCCCGCCTCTCTCCTCTCTCGCGTTCTCTACCCCTCTACCTCCGAGCCACAGGCAAACCCATGCCCGCTTCCCCTCTCTCCGTTCTCCTCTGTCGCCGCACTCCAACGAAGCCCGACGAGCCCACAAAGCTCCCCGCCGTCGCCTGTGCTCCCGACTCCGCCCGCCTGAGCTCGACCCCGCCGTACGTCGACACCCACGCTCCCCCTCTGAGCTCGCCCTCCACGCACCGGAGCACCGCTGCCACGGCCACCCATGACGAAGCAGCTCCGCCAAGCCCACCTCTCATCCCCGATGAGCACACGCCGCCGTAGCGCCGAAGACCGCCCTACGCTGCCCCGCCGTCTGGGCTTCGACCTCCTCCGTGCCCGCAGCAACCGCCGAACGCCGCCTCTCCGCTTCCCCGAGCTGCAGTCGCCTCCTCCGACCGCCGCACAGACCCACTGCTGCAAACGGCCCCCGCTCGGACCTTACCGCCGCTGCCACTTATCGCCTCCTGAGCCTCTCTCCGAGCTTCGCTCCGACGGTGGAGCACCGACGCCTCCGCTCCGCTCCGAAGCGCCGCCGTGGCCGCCTGACGCCGCCCCGAGCCCCGCCGACGTCGAACGGGAACCCCCCATGCAGCGGTTAACGAAGAACGACGGTATAAACTCCGATGGCATTTCCGTAATTACGGAAGTAATTTCGTATTTTTCGTATTTTATTAATTAATAATATAAGCCCCAGAAAAATGTGAGACTAGCTCCAGAAAATCAGAAATGACAGTCTGTACCCAATGGCACTAGTTTCGTCTCAATCGGACGCTTAGATTTTCCAGAATTAATTTTTAAGCCTAAAAATTAAATATGTTATTTTCGTTCAAAAATCCGTAACTTAATATTTTCACGTACACTAATATGTGAGAAAAATATATGTGAAAGTACTCTTCGAGACGGCCATTTTGACAGTTCATTTGCAACTTTCCGATGCAGATTGCATCCAGAATAATTTATTGAATAATCACGTACTTAACTAAAAATTAGTTTTTTAAACCTATTTTAAACTTTTAAAAATTATAAAAATTACTATAAGCTTCCGAAAAATATTTTCTCTTACAGTAAAATTATTTTCTTGATATCTAGCCTCTATAAAAATTTAAAACACTTTTCGACAACGTTTTAATCGATTATAAAAATCAAAACGACTAATTTAAATAGATGGAAAATAGGGTAGCTTGTAACCAATGGTTTCTGGTGTTTGCAGGTACCAAATCTTGTGCACTAGCATCTTTAAAAGCTCCAGCTCCAACCTCGTCTTACCTCGACGATCTCAAACAGAGTAAGTCACTCTAATTCTATCATTAGAAATCTGGATAGTGTACTCGTATGAACTTAGGACCTAACACCTAGTCTCAGAACAGCTATTGACTTGAACAATTGACTCGAGACCTAATTAACTTGAGGACTAATCAATAGTGGAATGACCAAATGACTAAATTGGGATAGTGCACTTTTATGAAATTTGATATCATAGTTGTTGGACTTCAAATCATTGCTCGGACTAAATTAAGATAGTAAACTTTTATGGAATTAGATATCATAGTTGTTGGACTTCAAATCATTGCTCGGACTAAATTGAGATAGTAAACTTTTATGGAATTAGATATCAAAGTTGTTGGACTTCAAAGCATTGCTCAGGACTGATATTCTCTGTTGAGGCTTCTGCCTTGACTTTTCAGCAAGTAACTACCATATAAATGTATTTGATGTACTCATTGATGGATGTATTGTTGTACACATTGTTGGATGTACGAAATGATGGGCCTATGAGGCCATACGGATACGGATACAGATACGGATATGGATATGGACAGGGATACTGATACGGTTATAAATGTGAAATGTGATACAACACGGGTTTTGGGGTAGTCTTGAGCTATGAAGTGTGCGGGAGTGACTGGGTCCACCCGTATTTGGTAAGCTGTACCATCACCCTAAAAGGGATGGTAGGTAGATATTCCACGAGTTGCTCCGTGGGATGGGTGCACTTCTGGTTGCATATCGTACACTCAAGCTAAGACTGTTGCACTAGCTGATTGATACAGGGCCCATGGGGCCATATTGATACAAACACTGTGTAATGCCCAGCTAAGCTACTGCACAAGTACTAGAGGGGGGGGGGGTGAATAGTTGACGTGCCCCGCCACGCCGGCGGTGGTTTGCCGCGTGGCAGCGGGGGCAGGGTTTAGATATTTGTAACCGCAAGCGCACGGTGTTGTAGTGTAGCTTGGGGGTCGAACACAGGGAGGCTAGGATGTGCTTGTGTCAAGGAGGACCAAAATCACCCCGTGTGCGAGCTAGCCCGAATCGGTTGATGGGTTGTCACGGAAAAGTAATGCAAGGTATGAACAATAAGAAATAAACCCGGGACTTTGGTTTCCACTCCAACGAGCGACTCTCGCCGATACGGCCTACGGGTAGGATAGCGATCGGAATTAGGGTCTAATGGTGAGACGTTGCCTCTGGAAGTGGTACCGGCATCCCATGGGCTCGATATTCCGGTCGGTGCCCAGGATGATACACCGAACTTCCCGGATTCGATCAGTGGGCACTCCCGTGTCCATTAACACTGATCGATTCCAGGAGCACTAAGCTCGCAACGATAACTTCCAACGTCTCATCCTGCCGCTCCCGCGTGCTAGGATTCGGCGTCTACGCTAAGGGCGTGAGCTATGGCTAGGGAGTCAACCGCCAAGTTTATTCCCCCTTGGCCCAACGGTCAAAGGCGGTCTTTTTCCCGCCTATGACAATGAAACACCCTGCGTAACCGTTAGAATCCTAATCCCTATCGATTTCCTAACCCTATGGATGCATCGGGAAGAGCCCCCGAAGGGGTTTCCGCCAAAATCCCAGATTTGGGAACTACTCACAAAAATTCATTAAAAAGCGATCTAAATGAAAATGAACCGTTGGAATCATAATCAGACGATTGGAATGCGGAAGTAATAGAGTAATTAAGACAATACTAAAATTTGAGAAAGATCCGAAAACTTACAAAAGAACAGTAATTACAGCCGTCACAATAGGAGAAAACAGTAAAAACTAGCAGCTCACCGTTTCTGGAACCCTAGGGGTTCTATTTATAGACTCTCATATCACCTGATCGGTTGACAAGTCAACCGATCGGGTGATCCGTTACAGATAATAACAGAAAACGGCGAACTTTCACCCGGTCATATGAACCGGTCGGGTGAGTTCTTGGAGTGACTGGTTGGATCTTGGTGCCATCGGGTGAAGGGATCGGTTGGGTGCCCGTGTCTTCAGCTCCTCAGCATCAGCTACAGATGAACCGATCGGGTGAGAGTCACCCGATTGGTTGGAATTTGGCTCGAAAAGACAGAGAACAGGCCCCCGCTTAACCGACCTGTGAACCGGTCGGGTGACTTTCACTTGAGCTCCGGCTGAGACCGGGTGGTGCACGCGTGCATCACCCGATCGGTTGGAGATGACCAACCGACCGGGTGAGGGGCTGAAAGATGAAATCTTCATCGTTTGACCCCCTGGATCACGCGTGACTCCTCCTGTTGCTCTGGGGACACATGATATCATCGTTAAACGTCCCCTATGCGGGCAATCTCCTGCAAACATGGAGAAACAAAGAAAAGTGAAAGAAAACGAGAAAATACGAGAAAACGAATAAAAGACGGCGAAAAACACGGAGAAACACAAAAGAAAACGTGCGTGAATATATGAAATATAAACGCACGTCAAAATCCCCCAAGCTGAACTCTTCCTCGTCCTCGAGGAAGACGAGTGAGAGTAGGAGCTCGGAGGGGAAAAATAGAGAGAAAGAGAGAAAAAGAAAACTCTATATCCTAGATCGTCCGTCAGGGCCAACAAAATCAAAAACGACACACCAAGCAAGCAAACGTCAAATCACATCACTAAACCTAGCAAAACGAGTCCCGATAAGTGTCGTGGGCCCACGCGGTGAAGCGCGTGTGAGTGCGGTCGTGTGCTAGCAAATGGTGTCGCTTTTCTACAATGTGCTATGATCTCATATACGCAAATCCAGGAAATGACCCAAATACCGATTCAAATTTGAAATTGCGGTGAATATTAGTTCGAGCATGCATGAGAAGAGTATAAGAAGTGAAACGTATCATGCGTCGGGGACTCCACAACTAGGGTTAAGGAAATCACGCAACTATAGCCTAGATACTAGCTAAAAAGTTCCTAAGCCAAGTGTTTTCGAAAACGATGGGGGTTGAGATGATGTGGAGTAGAACACTCGGTGCAAATTCTCGCCTTCCCTTTATTCTCTGTAAAAAGGAAAAATATTCACACTTGAAATTTTTTTGGGTTTTGGGTATTTGTATTTTTTTGGCTTTTTGGCTATACAAAATTTTTCTTTTCTTTTCTTTTTGGGTTTTTCTTTTCTTTTCTCTCTTTTTTTTTGATTTTTGGCTATACACATGTGTACTCTCCCAAGTGGGAGAACGGTACACGACGAGGGGATTTGCACCAAGTAAAACAAAAAAAGAAGTCGAAATCTAAACACTTGGGCAAAGGAAACTATTCTCGCTCAATAGAGCATAGGCTAAATGGGTTATCCTAGTCCTTAATTGTGGAATCCCGACGCATGCGAATCGAAATATACGATATAAATATAGCATGCATATAGTAGAAGCAAATACCGCATATTCAAATCGAAGCATGATAATCTAGGGGTCATTCCTGGACAGGTATATAAGGTAAAATCACAAATTAGAAGCACACCAAATAGCTAGGCACGATGCACGACTCACAAAAAGCTGAGTGGACCCACGATGCGTGAAATGCAAGAGGACTCGAAATCCTAGGGTCAGTGAGTGTGATTATCGATCCCTTGCTAGGTGTGTGTGATTTTGTGGCGATTCATCATAGGGTTCATCTCTAGGAGAAAGAGATAAAAAGATGAGAAGAGAAAAAAAAGGAAAAAATAAAATAAAAAAAACACGATGAAAACGACACAAAAACGAAAAAGAAGGACTCAAATGACGCACACAGTGCGACTCCCCCAAGCTGAAGCTTGCATTGCCCTCAAAGCAATATGAGTGAGTACGGGAGGGCAATGAAGATGGGGGGATACGCACCGACACAAAAAGAAATGAAAACGAGGAAAACACAGAGATGAAACTGAAAATAAAGAAAGATCAAAATCAAAATCAAACGTCACGAAAATAGAAATAAAACCACACGACACGACACTCAAAAGGGGAAAAACAAGCACACACACAAAAAATGAGAAAAACAAACAAAACACGACAGCACACTAAAATAGACGTCCCCCAAGCTAGACCTGACAGTGCTAGCAAATATAATGTGATCGTGAAATGCAGAGATATGCAAGGGGGAGTCAATCGGATTCGCTGGTACTGGAATGGTAGGGGGAGGGAGAGGGGGAGGGGGAGGAGGGAGGGGAATAGTGAATGAAAGAATCCTCAGAGGAAGAGGAGGGTGTGCCTATGGGGGAAGGAGGGTGGAGGAGAAGATCGTCGAGGTGCTGAAGGTGGAGGTGGTGAAGGTGGAGGTGGTCCGTGGATGTGAGTGAGAAGGCGAAGAATGGCGGCCACGTTCCTTTCAAGTGCGAGGAAACGTGGGTGAGTGAGAAAAGAGGACGGTGATGGGTCCGAGGAGGCAGAGGACATGGCGAGCTCACGAAGGGCAGCGACCTCCCTTTCAAGACCAAGACGGGCGGAGACCTGGCAGTGACCAAAAGATGTGGACTGACGTGAGGCAGAAGTGGTGCCGCCAGGTAAGGTGGAAGTGGTGCCATCGGCAGTGGTCATGCCGGCACAGGAGACAAGGCCAGAAATGGCCGCAAAGAGGTGCTCAGATGTGATGGGCCCCGGAACAGAGACAGGATGACTCGGGCCAGCCCCTATATCTCCCCGAGACGCAGGGATATCCTGCTCGCCTAAGTGGGCGGCAGGGGACGGTGGTCTACGTGCGTCCACGGGAAGGAAAGGAAGGTTCAACCCCGCTAGGAAGTTGGGATCAGGTGGGAAGGTCCAATCTCCCACAAGAGCAATGGTCATGCGAGCAGGGTTGGGGAGAATGGTGTAAGGGGCTGGGGGGTGGCCATAATTGAAGATGAAGCGACCATCGGAGTGGGGTCTAATCATGTGAATGTGCCGCAGGACATCAATATCTAGCTGTGAGGGTCCTGCGGCAGCGGGAAGATTATTGGGGATGGGAATATTAAATTGGGGGTAAGAGCAAATGATAGTAATGATGCCCCCACAACAAAACTTCCCCTTACCGGCCTGGCTGATCTCGAGTAGCTTGTAAACAAGCCAATCGCCGCCATGGATGGGGACGGTAGGGGCCCTGAAGCTAATTCCATCATCGTCCCGGACAAAAGGGAAAGTCATGGCCTAGAGGATAAAAAGGTCAGGGATAGTCACGGTGCCGGACTCGTCCCTGGGAAAAAATGTAGATGATATGATCCTGTGGGCCAAACGAAACACGGGATGAATGATGGAGGAGGCCTTGGCCCTTCTTCGGGGATAGTCATGGAACAGTGTGAGGCGGAACCAGAATTGATCGACGTTAAACTCGGGCGTGTACCCGTAGTGTCAGATGGAGTCATCCCCAAGATTGGGGAAACCAAATATATCGTTAATTGTGTTCAGATTTGTGGTGACACTCCTGTTACGCACCCGGAATTTTATGATCGACCCGGACTCCCAAACAAGTGTAGAGAGAAATTCGAGGGTGAGTGCCGGGTAGGATACGGCAGATGCATTAAGAAAGGCCAACCATCCTAAGTTAGCGAAAAGAGATTCGACCTCGGTGTAGACACCGAGGTCGACAAGTGTATGTGTGTGCGGGAACTTAGTAGATAGATGCCCCCGAGCATCGAGCCTACGATAAAAATCCTTGTGTTCCTGGTTCCTAAAGATATACCCATGCGGGCCCAACATTGGTTCCACAGGGGGGATAACAGGCGGGGGAGGGCCAAGTGTAAGTGCTCGTGTGTGGGAAGGGGGACATGTTTGTTTTCGTCTCTTTCGAGACGGTTCCTCCTCCCGCAAAATTCCCTTCCCCTTGTCTTTATCCTTAGCCATGCGTGAGTGCGCGTGTATGAATGAGTGCAAAGGCAATGAATGCACACTAACACAAGCAAAATGAGCAAGCACAATTTATAGGGCAAAAAAATAGAAATATGAGCGTAGGAGCGAGTGTACCCAAGCGAAATGGCGAAGCTTGCTCGTAGATGTCCCCACACTGTGCAATGAGAGTAGCGTGGAGCCGCGGCGACCTCTTTCAGCAAGAATTTTCGAAGTGGGCGTTGTTTGGGGGGAATTAGGTCAGAAATTCGAAATGAAAGGAGAGAGGGAGTGAAGATGATGGAGAGGTTGATGGAGGAGGTGGAGAGAAGGAGTATTGGAGGAGTGGAGGACGTGGGGGAGTGAGAATCGGCCGTTGGGGAGGAGAATGAGGCGAAACGACGGCGACAATGGCGATCGGGCGAGGGTGAATGCGAACGGGTGGTCGAGGGTTTATATAGGGTTTTAAGTCGAACCGATCGGGTGACTTGTCACCCGATCGGTTGACGGTTAGGTCAAAAATTCTTGCCGAAGAAGTGCTACAGGCGAACCGGTCGGTTGACTTGTCAACCGATCGGTTGGCCGCTCCACTCATTTTCCCGAGAATTGAGGGCTGCTCACCCGGTCGCCTCAACCGATCGCGCTCGAACTCAACCGATCGGTTGATATTCCCCAAAAATTTCCCGAGAATTCTCCCCAGATCACCCGGTCTGTCACCCGGTCTCTCCATTCTTCAACCGATCGGTTCATTTGGGGACAGATTTCGGCTTGTATCTGATACATCCCAACCGATCGGGTGAGTTATCAACCGATCGGTTGGGGCTTTGTTTCCTGCAAAAACCAACAGATTGTCTAAGTCCCTGAACGGATGTTCTCGCGGCTGATTTTATTTATAAAAATAGATAAAATAAAGTCAAAAATAACACTAAAAAGTGGGGAAAAAGTTTAGAACAGGGGTTGCCTCCCATGAAGCGCACTTGTTTAACGTCGTTGGATCGACGCCCGCAAGAGATGTTCACAGTGGTTGATACAGGTGATGCCCAAAGTTCGGCATCTCTTCTTCATCGGAGCTTAAGGCCTTTGGAGTAGTCAGCGGCTGGAGAAAGATTTGCTCGACTACCCTCTCCTTGTTCTTGGGATCCGGGGGCTTCTCTTTCGTATTGGCGCTTACCGCCATCTTCTTTAGGATCCGGACCTCGTCTTTAGTGAGGTCCATGGGTTCTTTCCCCGTTCTCCTTGCAGGAGGAGCCTTGGGGAACCCGGGAGGGGTTGTACGTGCTGCACTTGCTTTCCCAGCCGCGTCTTTGTTCTTGGGGCCGTCTCGGTCTTCTGAATCCTCCAAGTCATTGGGGGGGGGGTTTCTTAAGAGGATCTCCCATGAGCTCTCTTCAGCAGCTTTATCTTCTTCCACCTCAAGCAAATTACACCGAGGGTCATCTGGGGGATCGGGGTACTTCATGGACAACCCCAGATCAAATTCAACTTTTTCTCCGCTGACGTTTAGCAAAAGTTTTCCGTTCTTCACATCAATCAAAACGCTAGCAGTTGCCATGAAAGGCCGTCCCAGGATGATGGGAGTGTGTGCGTCTTCAAGCATGTCCATGACAACGAAGTCAACTGGCACATGCACCCCTTTTACATTAACGGGGAGGTCATCCACAATCCCCACCGGATATTTGACTGACCGGTCAGCTAGTTATAGGGTCATACCGGTGGGCTCCAAATCACCCATTCCTATCCTTTTATACATCGACAAGGGCATCAAACTGACACTCGCTCCGAGATCGACGAGTGCACGATGAATCTTTACTGTCCCGATCGTGCAAGGAATTGAGAAGCTCCCCAGGTCTTTAAGTTTCGGCGGATTTGCCCTCTGGATAAGAGCGCTACACTCCGCTGTCAACACTACTTTCTCCTTTCTAGACCCTCTCGTCACCAAATCCTTCAGGAATTTCGCATAGGAGGGGATTGTTTCGATTGCTTCCAGGAAGGGGATTTGCAAGCTCAGGTCCTTGACCATGGCGAAGAACTTGCCATATTTCTCGTCGATTTTGGCCTGAGCTAACCGTTGTGGAAATGGCACAATGGGTTTAAACACTTTCGGGCTCCCTTCCTCGTTCTTCTTCTTCTCTTCTTCAGAGACTCCCTCCGGAGTCGTAGGATTTGATGACGAAGCACCGGCGTCGTTTGATTTTTCGATCGGTCGCTCAACGACCAACGGTGCTTCCGGTCTGTTAGGGGGCACTCTAGTAGGGATTTGTGTCCCGCTTCTCAGAACGATAGCAGACACATTTGCGTGCTCGTGCACGAGTGCCGACGTTTGGGTTGCTCCCCTCGGGTTCACCTCCGGTTGTGGCGGCAATTGGTTTTGTGACCTTGAAAGGTTCGCCACTTGTAACCCCAGCTGGGTTACTTGGTCTGTGAGGGCCCGCTGACCCATTTCCAGCTTCTGATTGATCTTCTCCTGGTTGGTTATATATTGAGTCAAGAGAGACTCAACCGGAGAGACGGCCCTCTGTTGGCCATACTGTTGCTGCTGCTGGATTGGCTGCTGATTCCTGGGGGCGTAAAATTGTTGCTGAGGTTGCTGCTGATATTATTGCTGCTGAATCTGGCTCTGCTGTGGCCTAGCCGGTTGATATGTTTGTTGCTGCGGCTGCTGAGGTGGCGAGGGCTGAAATGGTGCCCGATAACCAAAGTTAGGGTGGTTCCGGTTGTTTGGAGAGTAGGCCGGGTTGGAATTGGTTCTTGGCGGATACGTCGCATTTCTCGCGGGGTTGTAAAATAGTGCGCTCGCCTGATCCAACGGTGGTGAGACGTCACCACCGTCGAATTCCCCAAAGAATTCGGATTCTACCGCTGAAATCTGCTGTGTACCGGCCCCACCGGCTCCTACCATTAGTGCGGAGATCTGGGTCGAAAGCAAGTCGAACTTGCTTGAAAGTTTGTCGACGTCCTCGACTTTGTGTATACCCCCGGACCTGGGTGTGGCTCTCTCGTCACACCACCACTCATTGTTGGATGCCATATTTTCCAGAATATGTCCGGCATCTTCTTTGCTCCTTGACATGAAGGAACCCCCAGCCGCGGCGTCCATAGAAGATTTCAGGTCATCCCTCAACCCATTGTAGAACAGATTACTAATCTGCCACTTCGGAAGCTCATGGTGAGGGCATCTTCTTTGCATCTCCTTGTATCTCGTCCAAGCTTCATGCAAGGACTCGTGGCTGGCCTGGGAGAAGGAGGAGATCTCACTCCTCAACTTCATGGTCTTCCCTGGAGGAAAGAACTTCATCAGAAAAGCGTTGGAGAGCTTCTCCCAGGTATTGAAAGTGTTGGGGTCCTTCCCCCTAAGCCATTGCTTGGCTTTGTCTCGCAACGAGAAGGGGAATAGCTTCAGACGGATCGCATCAATCGTGACACCATTAATCCGGAAGGTGTCACATTTCTCCAAGAAGGAGTCTAGATGCTCGATCGGGCTCTCCATGGGTGCACCCGCAAACTGATCCTGCTGGATTCATGTCACCAAAGACGGCTTTAGCTCGAAGCTTTGGGCCGCAATAGCTGGAGAACGGATGGCAGAAGTGGACTCGATAGATGGCATCGAGTACTCCAACAGGGACTTGTGAGGCGGGGTGTTCTCCTCCATGGATTTGGGATCCTCTCTTCTTCGCTTCTCAGCGGCCAAGCGCCTAAGGGTGGCGTTAATCTCTGGATCAACGGGGATCAAGTCGTCAAGACTTCTTGAACTCCTGCACATGAAAAACAACAAACACCCGTGAAGCGACAAGCGGGAAAGAAACATATAAGATAAGAAATAAAAAAGAAGAAAATAAAAAGGAAAAAGGAGAATGCGAAAAATATCGCGAGGTAGGGATAAGAGCTAGACACTAGGGTTCAAGAGATTCTAAAATAACAAGCACGTTGCCTCCCCGGCAACGGCGCCATAAACTTGACATGCCCCGCCACGTCGGCGGTGGTTTGCCGCGTGGCAGCGGGGGCAGGGTTTAGATATTTGTAACCGCAAACGCACGGTGTTGTAGTGTGGCTTGGGGGTCGAACACAGGGAGGCTAGGATGTGCTTGTGTCAAGGAGGACCAAAATCACCCCGTGGGCGAGCTAGCCCGAATCGGTTGATGGGTTGTCACGGAAAAGTAATGCAAGGTATGAACAATAAGAAATAAACCTGGGACTTTGGTTTCCACTCCAACGAGTGACTCTCGCCGATACGGCCTACGGGTAGGATAGCGATCGGAATTAGGGTCTAATGGTGAGACGTTACCTCTGAAAGTGGTACCGGCATCCCATGGGCCCGATATTCCGGTCGATGCCCAGGATGATACACCGGACTTCCCGGATTCGATCAGTGGGCACTCCCGTGTCCATTAACACTGATCAATTCCGGGAGCACTAAGCTCGCAACGATAACTCCCAACGTCTCATCCTGCCTCTCCCGCGTGCTAGGATTCGGCGTCTATGCTAAGGGCGTGAGCTATGGCTAGGGAGTCAACCGCCAAGTTTATTCCCCCTTGGCCCAACGGTCAAAGGCGGTCTTTTTCCCGCCGATGACAATGAAACACCCCGCGTAACCGTTAGAATCCTAATCCCTATCGATTTCCTAACCCTATGGATGCATCGGGAAGAGCCCCCGAAGGGGTTTCCGCCAAAATCCCAGATTTGGGAACTACTCACAAAAATTCATTAAAAAGCGATCTAAATGAAAATGAACCGTTGGAATCATAATCAGACGATTGGAATGCGGAAGTAATAGAGTAATTAAGACAATACTAAAATTTGAGAAAGATCCGAAAACTTACAAAAGAACAGTAATTACAGCCGTCACAATAGGAGAAAACAGTAAAAACTAGCTGCTCACCGTTTCTGGAACCCTAGGGGTTCTATTTATAGACTCTCGTATCACCCGATCGGTTGACAAGTCAACTGATCGGGTGATCCGTTACAGATAATAACAGAAAACGGCGAACTTTCACCCGGTCATATGAACCGGTCGGGTGAGTTCTTGGAGTGACCGGTTGGATCTTGGCGCCATCGGGTGAAGGGATCGGTTGGGTGCCCGTGTCTTCAGCTCCTCAGCATCAGCTACAGATGAACCGATCGGGTGAGAGTCACCCGATCGGTTGGAATTTGGCTCGAAAAGACAGAGAACAGGCCCCCGCTGAACCAACCTGTGAACCGGTCGGGTGACTTTCACTTGAGCTCCGGCTGAGACCGGGTGGTGCACGCGTGCATCACCCGATCGGTTGGAGATGACCAACCGACCGGGTGAGGGGCTGAAAGATGAAATCTTCGTCGTTTGACCCCCTGGATCACGCATGACTCCTCCCGTTGCTCCGGGGACACATGATATCATCGTTAAACGTCCCCTACGCGGGCAATCTCCTGCAAACATGGAGAAACAAAGAAAAGTGAAAGAAAACGAGAAAATACGAGAAAACGAATAAAAGACGGCGAAAAACACGGAGAAACACAAAAGAAAACGTGCGTGAATATATGAAATAAAACACACGTCAAAATCCCCCAAGCTGAACTCTTCCTCGTCCTCGAGGAAGACGAGTGAGAGTAGGAGCTCGGAGGGGAAAAATAGAGAGAAAGAGAGAAAAAGAAAACTCTATATCCTAGATCGTCCATCAGAGCCAACACTATCAGAGTCCCCCAGACAGTCGTCTCAATCGAGTGGGTCTCGTCATACTGTCCACGAACCCTATTGGCATAGAAGAGCTTCACGAGGCGAGGGTAAGGGTGTGGGTTCGCCTTCGGGTCATATCGAAGGTAATCGAGAAGACCGGAAGACGAAAGAAGATCTGCGAGGCCAAGGAAGTCACTAAACTGAACGAAATGCTCCAGAAGCAGCGGACAGTGTTCGATATGGTTGTAAGCCGCGAGACACATAGGGTCATCGCGACACAACGAAATATCAACACCGCCCACCGGCATCGGAGCCTTTCCCTTAGGCTGACGGGTACGGGGTCGAGAGCTAGACTCAGGCTGCCTAGGAGGAGGTGAGGGATCCCTATGGGTCTCAGTCTCGGGTCTATACTCCGTATCGGAATCCTTAGGAGTATGGAAAGAGGAGGGAGATGCAAGGTCCTTGGGCTTGGGCTTGGGCTGAGATTGGGCTCTAGGCTTCGCTGTCGTCGTCTTCTTACGCTTGAGAGGAGGCGACGACGACGAGGGTTGGGTAGTCTTAGAACGGCGTCTAGGTTGCGAGGGTTGAACGGGATCCGTAGGGGATGGCTCTACGGTCATAGGCGATGGGCTAGTAGGACGGATCGGAATGCGTGTACGGGCCATAAGCGTGGCACGACACGACACAATCAACACAAGAAAATGAGATCAAGAACCCTAGATATAGAAACCCTAACAGAGATTGAAACCCTAGCCGAAATAGATTCAACCCTAAGCAAGGAGCTAAGAAACTAACCCTAGATAGCTAGGAGAGGAGAGAGGATCACCTAGGAGGAGAGGTCGACGGTCGGCGACGGAGGGTTTGGCCGGAAAATGATCGGGCACGATGGAGGAAGTCGAAGGGGCGGGGGTTTTTCGAGCTGGAGAGTGAAAGAAACCGACTAAAAAGGAAATAAGTCGGATAGAATGGAGTTTTAATCGATCGGAATGCGAAAAGACAAGTCAGTCCCCGTCACAACTAGTCGGTCCCAGTTCAAGCACTGACCGACTAGATCACGATCTAGTCGGTCGGTCAATGAGCTTGAACCGACTAGTTGTAAACAGTAACTGAAGGCAAATTTCCTGAGAAGAATTAGTCGGTCTAAGCTCATTCATTGACCGACTAGAACTGAATCTAGTCGGTCGGCCAATGAACTTGGACCGACTAAGAGAGTCCAAAAATTGAAAATTTTGAAATTTTGATTTCTCTCCTAATCGCACTTGGACGAGACATCATTAAACTCTCATTAATCATTATACTACCCCATTAAACATCGAAAATCTGAAATTTGACGATTACGCACAAATCGAGCGAAAAATCCGAAAAATCAACAAAAATCCAGAAAATTCAATTAATCTAGCATGTGCAAATATAAAGAATTGAATAGCATGCAAGATTATTGAAAACATATGAATCCTAAATCTCGGATTCACCCATAATCCCCAATTCTCGACGTAACCGCACAAAGGAGTCTTCCTTTAGGGGTATCGTGAAAATATCGACGATTTGCTTCTGGGTTTCAACGTACACTAAAATGATATCCTTTTTAGCAACATGATCATCTAAGAAATGGTGTCAGACATCTATGTGTTTCGAACGTGAATGATGTACCGGGTTCTTGGAGAGACATATTGCACTTTGGTTGTCCACCATGATAGGGCAAGTATCACAGTTTATACCAAAGTCTTTAAGTGTGTGTCTCATCCAAAGAACTTGAGCACACGAAGCACCAGCGGCAATGTATTCCGCCTCGGTGGTTGAAAGTGATACGGAATTCTGCTTCTTGGAAAACCAAGAGACAAGAGAATTTCCTATAAAATGGCAAGTGCCACTAGTACTTTTCCTGTCGGAATTGCATCCCGCATAATCCGCGTCACTATATGATATTAACTCATACGTGCTAGCTTTTGGATAAAGTAATCCAAAATCAAGTGTATAACTTAAATAACGGAAAATACGCTTTACCGCTACTAAGTGTGACTCCTTAGGTTGAGACTTATAACGAGCACATACACATACAACAAACATAATATCGGGCCTACTTGCGGTAAGATAAAGTAAACTACCTATCATACCTCGATATAGACAAATGTCTACATCTTTTCCGCCCGCATCTTTATCAAGATGTGTAGTCGTGCTCATTGGAGTCTTTTTCCCGGAGGCATTCTCCATTCCAAATCGCTTTAGCAACTCCACCGTGTACTTCGTTTGGTGGATGAAGATTACATCGTTCATTTGGAGAATTTGGAGACCTAAGAAATATTTGAGCTCACCCATGTGGCTCATCTCAAATTGATCCTTCATCACATTAGAAAACTCTTCGCAAAGAGCAAAGTTAGTAGCACCGAAAATGATATCATCAACATAAATTTGAACTAAAATTATATCATTATTCGAATACTTAACAAATAATGTGGAATCAACTTCTCCCATTTTAAAACCTAAATCCAAAAGAAAATTCTTTAAACGGTCATACCAAGCTCGAGGACTTGTCTCAAACCATAAAGTGCTTTCTTAAGTTTAAAAACATGATTTGGAAATTTTTCATTTATAAAACCCAGAGGGTGAGAAACATAAACTTCCTCAACAACATCTCCGTTTAAAAACGCACTTTTAACATCCATTTGAAATAATTTAAAATCCTTATGGCATGCAAAAGATAACAATAATCTAATTGATTCTAATCTAGCTACCGGAGCAAAGGATTCTTCGAAATCGATACCTTCCTCTTACCGATAGACTTGAGCTACTAACCGAGCTTTGTTCCGGACGACGACTTGGTTTTCGTCGGTCTTGTTCTTGAAGATCCACTTTGTCCCTATGACGGTGTGGTTCTTCGATGGCAATGGAACAAGCTCCCAAACCTCATTCCTCTCGAATTGAATGAGTTCCTCTTCCATGGCAAGGATCCAAGCGCTATCTTCGCATGCTTCATTAACATTCTTTGGCTCAATCGAGGAGGCAAAGGCACAATGAGCGAAGTGGTTGACTTGAGATCTCGTCTTGACACTATCATGGATATTGCCAATGACTTGCTCATGAGGATGGTCATGAACGGTATGAAGCCGTTTGGGAATTCCTTGATCACTAGGAACATTCTCAACAACTTCATTAGTTGGGTTAGTATCAATAGAATCAATGGAATCAATCGAATTAGAATTACCAATTGAATCACATAAGACATCCATAGAGTCATCATCATTAGTAATTCTAGTTGGAACAAATCCTTCATTGAATGAAACATGAAGCGATTCCTCGATCGTTGAAGTTTGTTTGTTGTATATCCGGTAGGCTTTGCTACGTGAGGAATATCCAACAAAAATCCCCTCATCAGATCTTGGATCGAATTTGTCCAAACTACCATACGTGTTCTTAATAAAACATTTTGAACCAAAAACCCGAAAATGTTTAACTTGAGGCAACCTACCAAACAACAATTCATAACAAGTTTGTTTAGTGGCGGGACTCAAAAGTATTCTATTAAACACATAGCAAGCGGTGTGTACCGCTTTCGCCCAAAATTGATGGCCAAGTTGGCTATCATCAAGCATAGTGCGAGCACACTCCACTAGCGTCCTATTCTTTCTCTCAACAACACCATTTTGAGGAGGTGCGCGAGGAAATGAAAAGGTGTGTGTAATACCAACTTCATCACAAAATGTCTCAAAAGACTCATTCTCAAATTCACCTCCATGATCACTACGAATAGTGACAATGGTGGTTCCTAAGAGATTTTGTACTTTCTTAACAAAAATTGTGAAGTTTTCAAAAGCATCATTTTTATTACTCAATGAAAATACCCAAGTAAACCTAGAAAAGTCATCAACGATGACAAGTCCATAACGTGCATTTCCTAATGAAGCAACTCTAGTTGGCCCAAATAAATCTAGATGTAATAGCTCTAGTGGCCGCTTAGAAGAAATGCTTTTCTTAGGTTTAAAAGACGATTTTGGAAGCTTGCCTCGTTGACACGAGTCACAAAAGCTTTTCTTTTGAAAGACAAGCTTAGGGAAGCCTCTAATAGAGTTTAACTTGGAAAGCTTAAATAGTGTTCCAAAGTTCACATGACCAAAACGTCGATGCCATAAGTGTTGTTCACTTGTGTTGGCAATGAGACATTGTTCATGTGATCTTGGAAGATCTAGGATGTATATCCCTACGCGCCCGCTCCCCCCTCCTGACCTCTGGGGCAGGGCCAACCCTAGCCACCCAAACCAGAGAAGGGCACGGGCCGGGCTACGCGCCCGCTCCCCCCCTCAAGACCTCTGGGCCAGGGCCAACCCTAGCCACCCAAACCAGAGGTGGGCACGGGCCGGGCTACGCGCCCGCTCCCCCCCTCCAGACCTCTGGGGCAGGGCCAACCCTAGCCACCCAAACCAGAGCAGGGCACGGGCCGGGCTACGCGCCCGCTCCCCCCCTCCAGACCTCTGGGGCAGGGCCAACCCTAGCCACCCAAACCAGAGAAGGGCACGGGCCGGGCTACGCGCCCGCTACCCCCCCTCCAGACCTCTGGGGCAGGGCCAACCCTAGCCACCCAAACCAGAGAAGAGCACGGGCCAGGCTACGTGCCCGCTCCCCCCCTCCAGACCTCTGGGGCAGGGCCAACCCTAGCCACCCAAACCAGGGAAGGGCACGGGCCGGGCTACGCGCCCGCTCCCCCCTCAAGACCTCTGGGGCAGGGCCAACCCTAGCCACCCAAACCAGAGGTGGGCACGGGCCGGGCTACGCGCACACTCCCCCCCTCCAGACCTCTGGGGCAGGGCCAACCCTAGCCACCCAAAACAGAGAAGGGCACGGGCCGGGCTACTGTAGGATCCTGCCAAAACAGAGTTAGAATCGATAAATGAAGTTGAGACTTACGCTTGCGTATGCAGCACGGTAGTCTACGAACTTCGCCTTCGGATTCGCCACGACGGATCGAGTCTTCTCACGAACGGAGTAAGGCTACTAAATCCACAATCTAAATCTCTACTTTTGATTAAGAACTTGGATAGAGGGAGAGAAAGGATTTCTGCAGAGCTTCGCTAGGATGAAGTTGCATGCATGAATACCATGCAAAGGTGTTAGAAATGGCTTACCCTTGGGTCTTATTTATAGCCCCCAAGGTAGTTATTTTAGGGTAAGTTGTTCCTTTGGAACAACTTAATTAAGGTGTACCATGATACATGGCACATTATAAGCTTAAGTTGTACCATATGCATGGTACAACATAAGCTTAAGATATTCCCCCTTTATTAGCCATATGTCGCATGCACTTATGCATATATAATGCGACATTCCCACTCATCCAGAGATCCTCTCCGCAAGGGAACATATTCCCTTTGCACACGACTTCGTGTACGCGACGTTCGAGGTCCGTATTCCCTCGTACATCCCCCACAAGGGTGTACAAACGTCTTCCATATCCAACATCTCCCACTCACACTTGAGGGGATTGTAAGAGAACGTCTTTCTCTTAGTTCTTTCATCTATCATACCGAGAAATAGACCGTGCGACCGTCATGCGCGTAGAGTCTGTTGTTGTGCACTTGTTAGAGATACACAACGACCTCGAAGGTGCAAAGTTGAGTAGTTCAACGCATGCTTTACCCTAGATTATTTCTTCACATTTCTTATACTTTATATTCAACAATTGAATCCCATCTGGATCACAATTGGCTGGCCAGCTTTGAATCATTAAAGTCCAAATGTGAATATGAAATCAATCTTCCTCTTCTTGCGAACCTTTTGATCTTGACTTGATTCGCTTTTCTAACGTGCCCCGCCGAGCCGAATTATCATAGCCCATAAGTAACACGCTAAGATAGCGATCATCTCGTCAAATCTAAAGGAACTAATTGGAGTCCTTGAGGGTAAGAGTTAAGACCCGTATGGCCTTTGAGTCTCACATAATAGCAAACACTATTGCTACTAACTCAGTGGTCGAAATGCATACGTGGTATGAACACGTATTACAACATCACTCCTTTCCCAGGGAGAGTATGTCTTAATGATGTTGTACGGATGAAAAGATCAGACACCACAGTGCCTATCTTTTTGAGTCCCTTTACTACTCGTGAAATATTCACGGACTCTCATCCTGCATAAGACAGATAGGATTTAAAAAATCCTACGAGATCTCTTTCAAATATCCTTGTGATACAGATCTCAGATCTTTTGTAAGCATCCATATGATGCAGATTTTTCATTCGACTATCTTGTTTAAGTCATGACTCTAAATTATTCGTCTAATGATTTTGACTTTAAACTAGTCTCATCTCTATCTTATCCATCTGATAAGATAAGGCGGTTGCTCATGTGAGAGAGCCAACCTTTATCTGTCCGACATACACACAATTCAGCTGAGATTTCAAAAATGTACACAAACATTTCTTAAGAAATTCATATGCAATGTTTGAAAAAGAACTTATTCTTTTATTAAATTTGATCTTTCTGAGACATGGGAATATATATTGGTACAACTCAGCTCATACGCAATCCTTGGGATGATAAGTGTTTATAAAACACATTTCTGGGGATCGCTTTCGTAAGCTGATCCTCTATCATCTCATGCGTAGATATGTACCTTATGTCTACCTTCTTGGTTTTATCATAGTCTTTTGCAAATCTGCAGTTCCTTTAAGATACTGCATTATCCTCTTAACCGCTTTCCAGTGTTCTTGCCCTGGGTTGGATTGGTAACAGCTTACCATTTCCAACGGCAAAACAGATGTCCGGTCTCGTACACACCATAGCGTACATAAGACTATCAACTGCACTGGAATATGGAACTTTTTCCATAATTTCCTTATCCTTTTGGTTCTTTGGACACGATTCCAGATATAAATTATCGCATATGCTTATATGAATATCAATGGACTTGCAGTCCTGCATATTAAATCGTTCTAGAACCTTCTTTATATAAGTCTCTTGTGAAAGAGAAAGAAGTTTTTTCGAACGATTCCTTGAAATCTTAATTCCAAGGATATATGTGGCTTCCCCATGTCTTTCATCTCAAAACTGATGAAAGTCAAGCCTTGATATCCATCACAAAGCCCTTGTCTTTTTCTGGTTATTAAAATGTCATCTACATATAGAGACATATTAACATGCTTGCTTTTAATCCTCTTGATATATACGTAGTTATCTTCATCAAGCATGGAAAATCCTTTTGATAAGACAACTTCTTGAAATTGTATATACCATTGCCTCGAGGATTATTTAAGACCATATATGGATTTACGAAGTTTACAAACCTTATGTTCGTTTCCTTCTTTTAAAAAACCCTGTTGGTTGTTCCATATAGATTTCCTCGTCCAATTCTCCATTGAGAAAGGCAGTCTTTACATCCATCTGATGTAATTCGAGGTATAAGCAAGCTACCATTGCCAGAATCATGCGAATCAAGGTAAAGCGCACAACAGGTGAGAAGGTCTCTTCGTAGTCTATCCCTTCCTGTTGCGTAAAACCTTTTGCGACAAGGCGAGCTTTATATCTGTCAATAGAGCCATCAGCCTTATGCTTGATCTTGAGAACCCATTTGTTCCCAATTGCTCTATGTCCTCTGGGTAAGTTAACTAAGTCCCAGACTTGGTTAACTTTCATGGATTTCAATTCCTCCTTCATCGCTTCCATCCATTTGTCTTTCGCAGTGCATGATGCGGCCTGTTTGAAAGTAGCAGGCTTGTCATCATCTTGTAGTAAAGTCATAAAGGTTTGCGGAAATTCATCCTCAAATCTTAGAGGAGCCAACCTTGTACGACTACTACGTTGTATTTGAGATTCTTCAAGTCCTTGTTGACTCGAATTTAGATCAATTCTAATATCACTCCCACTTGGAATGTCGTTAGAATTGCTCCCACTTGGATCATTATTCCCGTATGGAATAGGATAATCGTCATTCGTATAATCCATTGGTGAAGGTTGAAACGTATTTTCGTTTTCACCAAGAATTCTCCCACTCGAATGAGGTAATCCTACTTGATCATAAATCTCAAATAGAGATAAGTCCTGACTTATCTCGCCCTGTCTTGGAAACTTGTTTTTCCAAGAAAGTGACATCCCTCGACTCAAACTCAATTAGCCCACCATTGTCTACCTGACTAACATAAAACATAACCTTTGGAGTTTTCTGCGTATCGTATAAAGATACATTTCCTTCCCTTTGGCCCAAGTTTGCCATACTTATGGGAGGAAATATGAGCGTAAGATGCACAACCCCAAGGTTTCAAAATGTTTAAGTGAGGAGACCTTTGGTTCCACAACTCATAAGGAGTGGAGCTAACTGATTTCGAGGGTACGCGGTTCAAAATGAAAGCGGCCGTCAATGATGCATCACCCCAAAAGGTGATTGGCAAGTTAGCTTGCGCCATGATTGATCGGACCAATTTTCATTAAAGTCCTATTCCTCCTTTATGCAACACCAATTTGTTGAGGAGTATAAGGCATAAATACCTGATGTACTATGCCTTTTTCATCACAAAAGTTCCTTTAAACTTGTTGATTGATATTCACCGCCCCTATCGGTTCGCACGACCTTAATCTTGCGATCTAATTGATTCTCCACTAAACTCATATAGTTTTTAAAGCAGGTTTAGTGCTTTCACTTTTGTGGGATATCAAATAGATATGACCGAATCGGGTGAAATCATCAATAAAAGTGATGAAAAATAGGACTTTCCGCGTCTTGTCTTGACATTCATCGGACCACATAAGTCCGAATGGATAAGCTGTAATGGAACCTCGGCCTTTGTGCCGGTTCCAAACGGCTTGCGACAAGATTTCCTCACAAGGCAATGTTCGCAGGTCGACATTTCAACCTTTGAAACATTGGATAGAAGGCCACGTTTGGCAAGTCTATCTATACGCATTGGTCCAATATGACCAAGCCTTGTGTGCCAACAAATTATATTAGACTCATTAGTCAAAGAATTTGTCACAAGGAAATTTTCATTACATGAGGAAATATATATTGTACTTATTACATTAAATCCTTTGAAATACAAACCCAGTACCAATAAAGGAATTATTACAAAATAGGTCCATATTACAATCATGAAAGAACCAACTATAACCAAGACCCATTATATTGACCACAGTTTTAATATTCCTTTGAATATATGGAATGAAGAGAACATCATAAAGTAGGAGAGTGTGGCCGTTGTCCAAGTCTAGCTTGCAATTCCCAACGCCTTTCTCTACAACACGTGTGTTGTTTCCTACATTGATCCACTTTATTCCTTGGGGTATCCGGTGATACTCCACGAAGGACCGTCTGTCCTTTGCTATGTGGTCGGTGGCACCTGAATCAATTATCCCAAAATGGATTAGATTCCACAAGAAATATTGAACTAGAAACACATATGTAACTAGTATTACAAGTTACCTCGTCACTTCCACTCGTACACGAACGAGCATAGTGACTGAGCTTGTTGCACTTGAAGCACTTGATCCTTTTCAAGTCTTTCTTCTTGTGCCATTTCTTGTGCACACCCTTATGTTTGGGTTCCTTGGTAGACTCAGGTTGCTTATTACGTTCATTAAAAGACTTCGAACGATCTTTACGTTTCTTTCCCCCGTGTGAGGAACTAGCAATCATGTGCACTTCTGCACTTGGCTTGGCAGCCGCAAGCCGCTCTTCCTCTAATTCGAGGTGCTTGGAAACATCGTTGAAGGTCTTGATGCACTCATTATGAGTGAGATGCATCTTCATCTGATCCCACCCATTTGGTAGGGAACGTATGACTGCTTGGATTTGTTGCTCATCTGTGAGCACATGACCTGCATCCTTTAACTCCGAGATAAGGTTCGTCATATGTCGCAGATGTTTCCCCATGGAATGATCTGGACATTTCTTATATGAATCGAACCTTATAGTTAAGGAGCGAAGTTTGGACACCGATGTGCCACCGAACTTCTCCTCTAGCTTGGACCATATGTCCATGGCTAGGTCATGTTCTCGGAAGATGCGCATTATGTCATCAGCCATATTGCTTAATAACGTAATGCGCGCTATCTTGTTCTTCCGAGACCAAGCATCAAAAGCTTCCTTGTCTCGTCGGTGGGCCGTAGTGCCCAACTCGGGTTCAATCATTACGTTCTTTAGAGTTTCGAGCACTTCTTGCTCCTCTAAAACGTATTGTATCTTAATGGACCAAAGTTTGTAATTATCGCCGTTGAGTTTTTCACCTTTGTTTAACTCAGCGACGATATTCTTTGAAGCGGAAGACATTTTACTTTTAAAATGCTGCAAAAAACACAAAACCGAAGGTTTGATCAAAACATCACATAAAAATTCTTAAAATATAACTCCCACTTGAAATAAAAAATAGAATATCCCATTTGGATAGTTCTAAAATTCAAATCCCACTTGGAATTATATTATATTTGATAAGTTACTTTCGAAAAATATTGAAGATGTTATTCTAGAATCGAAAAGGTCTCTACGATTCCAATGGTGATCTAGAACAACCTTCAATATTCCCCCATCACTTATCAAACAATAGTACTCTTATAGTACTAGCAGCAGAAAACGAATTTGAAAACGTATTTTTCAGATATAATTCCCATTTGAAATGATAATAGAATATCACATATGGATAGTTCTAAAATCAACTCCCACTTGGAATGATATTCATGATTTGATAAGTTCCTTTCGAAAAATATTGAAGATGTTACTCTAGAATCGGAAAGGTCACTATGTTTCCAATCACCATCTAGATTAACTTTCAATATTTCTCCCTCACTTTATCAAAAGTTAGTACTCTTATAGTACTTCGCAGCGGAAAAGCGTTTTTGAAAACGTATTTTTCAAAACGTATGAAAACGTATTTTTCAATAAATTATATTTCAACTTAGTACCCTTATGATACTAGTGAAATATTTGACACTTCCTGACCATTTGTCGGGAATGAGCCGTAGCCGTGCCTAGGTCGGATCCCCCTTTTGAGGATTTTTCTGCAAATTATCGTCGCCGGCTCCCGTATGGATCCAGTCGATTTCCCCCCGTATGAGAGAATGTTGATGCAGACGACTGTCGTTTGGCCCCGTATGGGCTAGTCGGCACGTTCACATTTGACCAAGGCCTTTTGCCAAATTGGTCGACCAAAACACCCATATTGGTCGACCAATAATAATGGTCTGTAATTGCTCTGGCCAGGGCCTCTGCCCTGGCCGAGACTGGCCAAGGGCCGGCCAGGGCCTCTGCCCTGACCGGCCAAGGGCCTTGGCCCCTCGGCCAGGGCCTCTGCCCTGGCCGAGGCCGGCTAAGGCCGGCCAGGCCCTGGCCGAGGCCAGGGTATTTGCCCTGGCCACTGCCAGGGCCGGCCAGGCCCTGGCCACTGCCAGGGTCGGCCAGGCCGGCCAGGGCCGGCCAGGCCCTGGCCGAGGCCAGGGCGCCGGCCCTAGCCACTGCCAGGGCCGGCCAGGCCGCCCCCCCGGCCTTGGCCGGGGCCGGCCTTGGCCGGGGCCGGCCATTGCCGGCCTGGCCTTGGCCGGTCAATGCCGGCCTGGCCATGGCCGGCCATGGCTTAGCCATGGCCGGTCATGGCCAAGGCCATTTTTGCCTTGGCCGGCCATGGCCCTTTGGCCATGGCCGGCCCTCCCTTTTTTTGGTGTGGGGTGGCCGCACACCCCCGTCGGAGGAGTTGCCATGGTGGTTATTGGCCGTAGCCAACCCCCTCCGCTTGGGGAGGGGGGGGTGCATGGCCTTCATAGCCCATTTGGCCATGGTGCACATGCACCAAATTTCCTCTTACCTGATGGAAATAACTACCATCATCTTCTCCGGTGAAGCACCCGTTCGTCGAGGAAGTAGTTACCCTCCAATGGCCGTGTGCCAAAAAATGAACCCACTTCAAAAATTCGTAAACTACGCGCTCCACATGAAGAGAGCGCCCATTCCCTATGAATGGAGACTCAGCATCCATGAAGAGAGCGAGTTTGACGATATGAACGGTCGGTTCTTCCCGTCACGGAGAGTTCCTGACATATCCGTAATGACAGAAGACCCTAACGTGAAAAGAACAACCGCTGCGTTCTCTCCGTCACGAAGCGTTCCTACCATATCCGTAATGGTAGGATACCCATCCGTGAAAAAGACAACGACTCGTTCATAGTTTCTCCGGGGCGAACCCGTATGGCTCCGATACCAATGTAGGATCCTGCCAAAACAGAGTTAGGATCGATAAATGAAGTTGAGACTTACGATTGCGTATGCAGCACGGTAGTCTACGAACTTCGCCTTCGGATTCGCCACGACGGATCGAGTCTTCTCACGAACGGAGTAAGGCTACTAAATCCACAATCTAAATCTCTACTTTTGATTAAGAACTTGGATAGAGGAAGAGAAAGGATTTCTGCAGAGCTTCGCTAGGATGAAGTTGCATGCATGAATACCATGCAAAGGTGTTAGAAATGGCTTACCCTTGGGTCTTATTTATAGCCCCCAAGGTAGTTATTTTAGGGTAAGTTGTTCCTTTGGAACAACTTAATTAAGGTGTACCATGATACATGGCACATTATAAGCTTAAGTTGTACCATATGCATGGTACAACATAAGCTTAAGATATTCCCCCTTTATTAGCCATATGTCGCATGCACTTATGCATATATAATGCGACATTCCCACTCATCCAGAGATCCTCTCCGCAAGGGAACATATTCCCTTTGCACACGACTTCGTGTACGCGACGTTCGAGGTCCGTATTCCCTCGTACATCCCCCACAAGGGTGTACAAACGTCTTCCATATCCAACAGCTACGTGCCCGCTCCCCCCTCCAGACCTCTGGGGCAGGGCCAACCCTAGCCACCCAAACCAGAGAAGGGCACGGGCCGGGCTACGTGCCCGCTCCCCCCCTCCAGACCTCTGGGGCAGTGCCAACCCTAGCCACCCAAACCAGAGAAGGGCACGGGCCGGGCTACGTGCCCGCTCCCCCCCTCCAGACCTCTGGGGCAGGGCCAACCCTAGCCACCCTAACCAGAGAAGGGCACGGGCCGGGCTACGCGCCCGCTCCCCCCTCCAGACCTCTGGGGTAGGGCCAACCCTAGCCACCCAAACCAGAGAAGGGCACGGGCCGGGCTACGCGCCCGCTCCCCCCCTCCAGACCTCTGGGGCAGGGCCAACCCTTGCCACCCAAACCAGAGAAGGGCACGGGCCGGGCTACGCGCCTGCTCCCCCCCTCCAGACCTCTAGGGCAGGGCCAACCCTAGCCACACAAACCAGAGAAGGGCATGGGCCGGGCTACGCGCCCGCTCCCCCCCTCAAGACCTCTAGGGCAGGGCCAACCCTAGCCACCCAAACCAGAGAAGGGCACGGGCCGGGCTACGTGCCTGCTCCCCCCCTCCAGACCTCTGGGGCAGGGCCAACCCTAGCCACCCAAACCAGAGAAGGGCACGGGCCGGGCTACGCGCCCGCTCCCCCCTCCAGACCTCTGGGGCAGGGCCAACCCTAGGCCACCCAAACCAGAGAAGGGCACGGGCCGGGCTACACGCCCGCTCCCCCCCTCCAGACCTCTGGGGCAGGGCCAACCCTAGCCACCCAAACCAGAGAAGGGCACGGGCCGGACGACGTGCCCGCTCCCCCCCTCCAGACCTCTGGGGCAGGGCCAACCCTAGCCACCCAAACCAAAGAAGGGCACGGGCCGGGCCACGCGCCCGCTCCCCCCCTCCAGACCTCTGGGGCAGGGCCAACCCTAGCCACCCAAACTAGAGGTGAGCACGGGCCGGGCTACGCGCCCGCTCCCCCCTCCAGACCTCTGGGGCAGAGCCAACCCTAGCCACCCAAACCAGAGAAGGGCACGGGCCGGGCTACGCGCCCGCTCCCCCCCTCCAGACCTCTGGGGCAGGGCCAACCCTAGCCACCCAAACCAGAGAAGGGCACGGGCCGGGCTACGTGCCCGCTCCCCCCTCCAGACCTCTGGGGCAGGGCCAACCCTAGCCACCCAAACCAGAGAAGGGCACGGGCCGGGCTACGCGCCCGCTCCCCCCCTCCAGACCTCTGGGGCAGGGCCAACCCTAGCCACCCAAACCAGAGAAGGGCACGGGCCGGGCTACGCGCCCGCTCCCCCCCTCAAGACCTCTGGGGCAGGGCCAACCCTAGCCACCCGAACCAGAGAAGGGCACGGGCTGGGCTACGCGCCCGCTCCCCCCTCCAGACCTCTGGGGCAGGGCCAACCCTAGCCACCCAAACCAGAGAAGGGCACGGGCCTGGCTACGCGCCCGCTCCCCCCTCCAGACCTCTGGGGCAGGGCCAACCCTAGCCACCCAAAACCAGAGAAGGGCACGGGCCGGGCTACGCTCCCGCTCCCCCCTCCAGACCTCTGGGGCAGGGCCAACCCTAGCCACCCAAACCGGAGGGGGCTACGCACCCATGGCCCTCGAAAAATCAAAAGAAGACGGGCACACAAACCGGGACGAAATGACGCCAGTTCCCGAGTAGGCGGCCCCGATGTGACTCGACGAAACGAAAGGACTTTCGAGAAACACGCCACCATTAATGATGCACCCCAAAAGAGCCACCTGGCAATGGCTGTTTCCCACGGGCATGAATTCGAGGAGCCCATTAATAATGCCAGCTCAGCGCAATGAATAGGGGAGAAACCGTCAATAAGATCTCCCTATAAAGAGGCCCTTCCCCCTTCCGAAAGTAAAAAAGAAAAGAGAAGAAAACCGACAGACATGAAAAACCGCCACTTGATCCCCCCACCCTCCGGGAAACGGGCCGAGATACAACGCCCTAACAAAAGAGAATTCACCGGCCATCAGTGGTTCCCACCGCCCAGGATGGCGGTTCCGACATCTCCAGCACCGCTAACAGGGTATTCCCCTTACAAACGGATCGCAAAAAGGGTATTCCCCTTACACAAAAGAAATCCACCTTTCACGCCTCCGTCCGCCCTGAATGACGACGGGTCGGCGAAAGAATGGCATCCGTTCATAGCCGGCTGGGCAGGCAAGAGCCCCCAGCACTTGTCGGCCAGTACCTCCGCACCGTCGACCTCCGGGCGAGGACCTCGGAAAGGCTGCATCCCCGACGAGCCCAAATGGCGAGTCGTGGCGTGTCGGCCCGCCCATACACAACCGAGCGCTGAACGCCACTCTCAAACCGAAGCAGCGAGACATGGAGCGGCGGGGGACGACCCGATGCTCAAGAACCTCCCCAAGGCGCAAGCCTCAGCAAGACGGCTTCCCTTCTCAGCGCCTCTACCGGACCGAGGAAAACCCTGTCCGCGGAAGGAGATGACGAAGCAACGGAGGGAAGGCGGCCCGATTGACAAGATCCACCCCCTCCCCCCTTATCCCGGGCCAAAGAGGCCTCGCAACACTTCAGCACAGAAGGCGGCCAATCACCTCCGCGCCAAGATCGACTCAAGTTAAAACGGGCACACACGGCCCGCGGTGACTCCTAGACCCGGAGGTCATTAGGCCCATATGACCAGGCGAGGACAGCTCTACAGCCCCTCCCCGAGCCGGATCTGACCCCACAACGGGCGATGAACTAAGAACTCATGTACAAGCTGTAGCTCAGCGCTTATAAATTTGAACGAAAACATTCTTCTTTATATATACGCTCAGATTTTTCGGAGAATACCATAACATGTGGCTATCCCCCCCAAGCACCGGGCGAGCAACGCGCTACCCCGCCTAACTGACCTAGGACGTCTACGAAATCTAGGACGCGCAGCCCAGTTCCCCCCGCTCCCTGAAAATCACCAACAACTTTCCCCAAAGAGGAATGAGGTGCACTGGGGCTCGCCCTGCGTAACCAGTTTGGCCCGAGACCAAATCATGATAGAACAGTGTGTCTCATCCCGAACCCATTCGCCGACCCCCCCCCAAACGCAACACGAGAAGACAACATCCCCTTCCCCCAGACCTCGCGATCTCGGACACGGGAATGTTGGGGGCATAATTGGTAATTGTGTAACTCCTGCAAGAAGCCAAGACACTTGACCTGGATCGGACCGGTCGCAAGGCAGAGGCCGCGAAATATGCGTCCAGTCCAGAAAAGGCAGCGGCCCTGTCTCGTCAGAACAACGCCACGATGCGACTCAACATAACGAAAGGACGCTTGGTCGACGCGCCGTCAGCAGCAACACGCCCCCCGAGAGGCCAGAGTGCCGGATACCGCTAGGGAAAAGCGATTCCCAAAGCACGTGATTCCGTGGAGCCCATTAGTGATGCTAATCCCCCGCATTACCCAAGAGAAACCCTTCCGCAGAACCTCGCTATAAATACCCCCCTCCATAGGCCAGGGGGAAGGAGAAAGAGAGATGCAGGGGATTCCCATCCCCTCACTCCGGGCATAAAACGGCCCCAAATGCCCCACCGAACTACGGAAAAATCTGATAGCCGCCGACGGGCCTCACTTCCCCCGACGGTGGCCGCTATAGCCCCACCACCTCCAACAGGATATTCCCCTTACACATGGGAGGCACCGCCCGCCAGCTTTGCTCCTGCTTGTTACTGTATCAAAAGGCAGGTCCAGATAGCCGGCCGCGGGCCGCAACACCCTAATTAACGCCGTCACCTTCGGTGATCCCCACAGGGTGCCACGGAGGGAAAAACCCCCCAACGGCTCGCCCAGCGGTGCCACCACCGCCACCTCGTCCTCAGCCACCCGGGGGTTCCCCCTCGGTGTGCGGGGTCCCCGGCGAGGCCGCGCAACCCCCCAGCACGGCGACATCGAGACAAAACGTGAGGAAGCAAAGAAAGGGAAAAAGAAGAGGGTCCCCTCCTGCGACCGAGGGTCGGCCACCCCCCCGAAGGCTGAACCGCCGCAGGGCAGCCCCCGACTAAAAAAAAAGAAAAAAAAAGAAAAGAAAAAAAAGAGAGATTGGTTCGGTACCCGGCGCATCGGCTCGCCCCTGGACAGTGGCGGTAGGAATTCGGTAATCGACATACGGGAAGACCGCCCCGACGCAGGGATCTGCTCCTCCCGACGAAGCGAACAACAAATGTGGACAACCCTCCGTCCCAACCGCCGGTTGGGCCACATCTTCTCCAAGTGTTGTAAATGTCACCTAGATTTCCGATAAAGATTGGTGTATAATATTCCCCCTTTCGGACTCCTCCTCCTAAGCCCAAGCGCACATCAGCTGGAAGGTCCACCGGGCGCGGCCCGGCTGGGGTTCCGCGAAAACTACAAGCACGGCCGATAAGCGCCCCTCAACAAGAGCCCTAACATTCTCAAGAAATCGAGCTCCCCCTTAAATCCGACCCAATACCCACCAACAACGGCACCTCGTTAGGGGACAACGCCCCGCATGGCTCACCCTCCGGAAGAAACCTCGCGATTCCGCTATAGCGGGACACACCCCGCAGGACCTGCATCCCCCCTAAGCTTGGATCCAAGCCCGGGTCACGTTAAAAGATAGTGTCGCGGTAGCGTTACGCCATCCGAGACGAACCGGGCTTCCGCCTCGCACTCGAATGCCGGGGGCAATTGTTATGACCTAAAGATCGTAGGAATCCGACTCCCGCCCGGGTCCGCTAACACACCCCATTAACTCACCTTTCCATAAAGAGGCCGCCGCCCCGAAAATCCGGGGCCATATGGAGACGGGCGCGCCTTGCAGCATTCCCCGAACCGGTCGAGCCGAACAACCACAGCCGCTCGACCCACCAGGGGTAGCATGCTGGGACGCTCGGGTGGCTAAGCCGGTCCCATTGACCGGCACGGACGTATCCTTCCGTACCGGCAGACCATGGCCCATGACCGATCGGGGGGCGCGGCCAGGCCGGACAACCCCCGATCGGAACGACCCGCCCGATTCCCACGAACCGCGGCGCGGCGCCTAGGATGACTCAGCCCGACCTTTAGTTTGTCGCTAACGACAAACAACCGGGGATAAGGACACGACTGACACATACGTCACCCGACCGCCTGACAGAGCACCCCCAGGCAGCTGACCCATCCTACGATTAGCGCTTTCGGCCCTGACATCCCGACAAAAGCACCCCTTGGCCGTTGCGCCGCCTGACAGGAGCAGGTCAGGAACTCCTGTTCCCGATGTCCTTGTCCGAAGCTTCCGCTGACACCCGAGCCAGCTCAGCACGCCTAGTCATCACCCGTCAGGTATAAATACCCCCTCTCCTCTTACGGAGAGGGGGTTGAAGAATTCTCTCTCATTCTATTTACTCACAAACGAGAGCTAAGGTCTTCCATATCTTTGCTCTCCCACCTATAGCTCGTCACGCGCGGCGGACACACAGAGAGTCCGACCGGCGTGTCCAGCCCCCCATTTTAAGCCCTGTTACTGACTTAGGCATCGGAGGGGCTAAGGGTTGAACCCCAACCCCGCCCTTCTGACGAGTTGTTTGTGCTGCAGGAGAGCTCGCCCATCGACCAAAGTCAGCGTCAGCCCCTGCCGTCCAACCCTCCTCAGCTTCGTCTGGCGAGATTCGATCCCGTGAGCACCACCGGCAACGGATCCAACCTCTTCACCCCACTAATCACTTGTAAAACAGCCTACCTAAACCTTCTTCTCCACATAACCACCGTGCCCTTGGTTCCCCATAATACAAATTCATTGTACGCGAGTTCCACCTCGTAACAATCTTTTCTTAAAATATGGCACATTCCTTTTGCAAAGCTAACTTTGTAATCTTTGTCACAAAGTTGACTTATTGAAATGAGATTGTGGATTAATCCTTTAACAAGGTAAACATCACATATTAGGGGTTTAGAAGGATTACCCACTTTACCAACACCTATGATGGTTCCGCTCTCGTTGCCTCCAAAGACGACGCGGTTTCCATTTGCAATGGGAACCACTCCGGAGAGCAATTGAGTGTCACTCGTCATGTGTTTTGAACACCCGCTATCGAGTATCCAATTCCCCTTGGAGCTAAATTTAAATTTGTTGCTCCTTTTCTTTTTCTTTTCCTTGAGTACCTAAAGATAGAAAATTTCATATCATGGTACCCAAGGTCATTGGGTCCAAAAGATTAGACCTTTGGACGCCAAGTCCAATTGGACTTAGACTTCCCCACATAATTATCACTATGCACAACATCCGAAAAGTAAGCATTCATGTAAACTTGTTTTTCATTCATGCTTGTGTCCTTTGGGCTCCAAATTGTGAATATTTTGGGAGCCCTCATCCTATTTGGTGCATGCATGCGTTGTTGGTTTCTACGTGATGCATGACATGGATAGGCATAAGGAACATGATGAAATGGTGCATGTGGATAATTATTCATACGATGATGTGGGTGTACATATGCATGTGGAGGAACACGTTCATGAGGGTGTCTCACATGGTGTGCACGTGCCCGTGAACTGTAGCATAGAAATCATCATATGTGTGAGCCGGTGGAGTAGGACGTGTGTTCCTACGTGGCATGGTATTCGTGTACATGTAGGCATGGCCCTTCTTTGGAGGTCCACCCAAAGTGGGTTTCTTTCCAAATGAAGGTGTGAATGAGGTGAAAGCACCATTGGTAGATGAACTACCAATAGAGTGTTTGCTACCACTCGTTGAGGCATCGGAAGTTGGCCTAACAAAAGTAGTGGCCGCTTTGGATGAATTTCCCATTGTATACCCCAAGCCAATGTGGTGATTGCCCGGAAGTAAGTCATTTAGGATTTTATCCAAATGGTCCTTACCCTTATTGAATTTG
Source organism: Scilla litardierei (assembly GCA_030789695.1). NCBI lineage: Eukaryota > Viridiplantae > Streptophyta > Magnoliopsida > Asparagales > Asparagaceae > Scilla > Scilla litardierei. Next base: position 35,960,023 of record CM061136.1, read on the forward strand.
TTAATTCGGCCTAATGTGTTCTCATATTTCTCTGTGAGAGAACGCATAGAAGCATCCAAAGTGGATACTTGCGACATGAGCACATAAATACGAGATTTGAGATTTTCATTCTCAATACTCAAAGTCGAGTTTTGAGAAGTCAAATCCGCTATCTTGTGTTCTTTCGGATCCTCAATGCTAACATGTTCAAGATGAGTCTTGAGATTAACAATCTCATTCTTCAACCCTTTAACAACGGTGTCGTTGTTGGTGATGATAGTTTTAGGCGAGGTTTGGATGCTAGCTAAGTAATCTTTAACTTTAGTATACCTATTTACTAATTTAGTATACTTAGACCACAATTGAGAATTAGCATTCCTAAGGTCATCTATTGTTACCGCATCGCCTTCGTTGTCGCTATCATCGGAGGAAGATCCTTGTTCATTTTCCTCTCTAGCCATGAAGCACATGTGTGCTTGCTCCACTTGCTCATCATCCGACTCTCCGCTAGAGGAATCATCGGAGTCGGTGAATGTTCCGACAAGCCCCTTTTTGTTCCCTTTCTTGTACTTCTTGGACTTGTCGTACTTTGGTGTAACGACCTGTATTTTTCAACACTTCAATTTACGTGCTTAACGTATTTTTAACATTTTAAAATCTCTTTATAAATGTAGTCAAGAGTGTTATAACAAAACTTGTTACGAGGTGGAACTCGCATGCAATGAATTTGTATTATGGGGAACCAAGGGCACGGTGGTTATGTGGAGAAGAAGGTTTAGGTAGGCTGTTTTACAAGTGATTAGTGGGGTGAAGAGGTTGGATCCGTTGCCGGTGGTGCTCACGGGATCGAATCTCGCCGGACGGAGCTGAGGAGGGTTGGACGGCAGGGGGCTGACGCTGACTTTGGTCGATGGGCGAGCTCTCCTGCAGCACAAACAACTCGTCAGAAGGGCGGGGTTGGGGTTCAACCCTTAGCCCCTCCGATGCCTAAGTCAGTAACAGAGCTTAAAATGGGGGGCTGGACACGTCGGTCGGACTCTCTGTGTGTCCGCTGCGCGTGACGAGCTATAGGTGGGAGAGCAAAGATATGGAAGACCTTAGCTCTCGTGTGTGAGTAAATAGAATGAGAGAGAATTCTTCAACCCCCTCTCCGTAAGAGGAGAGGGGGTATTTATACCTGACGGGTGATGACTAGGCGTGCTGAGCTGGCTCGGGTGTCAGCGGAAGCTTCGGACAAGGACATCAGGAACAGGAGTTCCCGACCTGCTCCTGTCAGGCAGCGCAACGGCCAAGGGGTGCTTTTGTCGGGATGTCAGGGCCGAAAGCGCTAATCGTCGGATGGGTCAGCCGCCTGGGGGTGCTTTGTCAGGCGGTCGGGTGACGTATGTGTCAGTCATGTCCTTATCCCCGGTTGTTTGTCATTAGCGACGAACTAAAGGTCAGGCTGAGTCATCCTAGGCGCCGCGCCGCGGTTCGTGGGAATCAGGCGGGTCGTTCCGATCGGGGGTTGTCCGGCCTGGCCTCGCCCCCCGATCGGTCATGGGCCATGGACCGCCGGTACGGAAGGATACGTCCGTGCCGGTCAATGGGCCTGGCTTAGCCACCCGAGAGTCCCAGCGCGCTACCCCTGGTGGGTCGAGCGGCTGTGGTTGTTCGGCTCGACCGGTTTGGGGAATGCTGCAAGGCGCGCCCATCTCCATATGGCCCCGGATTTTCGGGGCGGAGGCCTCTTTATTGAAAGGTGAGTTAATGGGGTGTGTTAGCGGACCCGGGCGGGAGTCGGACTCCTACGATCTTTAGGTCGTAACAATTGACCCCGGCATTCGAGTGCGAGGCAGAAGCCCGGTTCGTCTCGGATGGCGTAACGCTGCCGCGACACTATCTTTTAACGTGACCCGGGCTTGGATCCAAGCTTAGGGGGGGATGCGGGTCCTGCGGGGTGTGTCCCGCTATAGCGGAATCGTGAGGTTTCTTCCGGAGGGTGAGCCATGCGGGGCGTTGTCCCCTAACGAGGTGCCATTGTTGGTGGGTATTGGGTCGGATTTAAGGGGGAGCTCGATTTCTTGAGAATGTTAGGGCTCTTGTTGAGGGGTGCTTATCGTCCGCACTTGTAGTTTTCGCGGAACCCCAGCCGGGCCGCGCCCGGTGGACCTTCCAGCTGATGTGCGCTTGGGCTTAGGAGGAGGAGTCCGAAAGGGGGAATATTATACACCAATCTTTATCTGAAATCTAGGTGACATTTACAACACTTGGAGAAGATGTGGCCCAACCGGCGGTTGGGACGGAGGGTTGTCCACATTTGTTGTTCGCTTCGTCAGGAGGAGCAGATCCCTGCGTCGGGGCGGTCTTCCCGTATGTCGATTACCGAATTCCTACCGCCACTGTCCAGGGGCGAGCCGAGGCGCCGGGTACCGAACCAATCTCTCTTTTTTTTCTTTTTTTTTCTTTTTTTTAGCGGGGGCTACCCTGCGGCGGTTCAGCCTTCGGGGGGGGGGGGGGGGTGGTGGGTGGCCGACCCTCGGTCGCAGGAGGGGACCCTCTTCTTTTTCCCTTTCTTTGCTTCCTCGCGTTTTGCCTCGTTGTCGCCGTGCTGGGGGGTTGCGCGGCCTCGCCGGGGACCCCGCACACCGAGGGGGAACCCCCGGGTGGCTAAGGACGAGGTGGCAGTGGTGGCGCCGCTGGGCGAGCCGTTGGGGGGTTCCCCTCCGTGGCACCCTGTGGGGATCGCCGAAGGTGACTGCGTTAATTAGGGTGTTGCGGCCCGCGGCCGGCTATCTGGACCTGCCTTTTGATACAGTAACAAGTATGAGGAAAGCTGGCGAGCAGTGCCTCCCATGTGTAAGGGGAATATCCTGTTGGAGGTGGTGGGGCTATAGCGGCCACCGTCGGGGGAAGTGAAGCCCGTCGGCGGCTATCGGCTTTTTCCGTAGTTCGGTGGGGCATTTGGTGCCGTTTTATGCCCGGAGTGAGGGGATGGGAATCCCCTGCATCTCTCTTTCTCCTTCCCCCTGGCCTATGGAGGGGGGTATTTATAGCGAGGTTCTGCGGAAGGGTTTCTCTTGGGTAATGCGGGGGATTAGCGTCACTAATGGGCTCCGCGGAATCACGTGCTTTGGGAATCGCTTTTCCCTGGCGGTATCCGGCACTCTGGCCTCTCGGGGGGCGTGTTGCTGCTGACGGCGCGTCGACCAAGCGTCCTTTCGTTATGTTGAGTCGCATCGTGGCGCTGTTCTGACGAGACAGGGCCGCTGCCTTTTCTGGACTGGACGCATATTTCGCGGCCTCTGCCTTGCGACCGGTCTGATCCAGGTCACGTGTCTTGGCTTCTTGCAGGAGTTACACAATTACCAATTATGCCCCCAACATTCCCGTGTCTGAGATCGTGAGGTCTGGGGGAAGGGGATGTTGTCTTCTCGTGTTGCGTTTGGGGGGGTCGGCGAATGGGTTCGGGATGAGACACACTGTTCTATCATGATTTGGTCTCGGGCTGAACTGGTTACGCAGGGCGAGCCCCAGTGCACCTCATTCCTCTTTGGGGAAAGTTGTTGGTGATTTTCAGGGAGCGGGGGGAGCTGGGCTGCGCGTCCTAGATTTCGTAGACGTCCTAGGTCAGTTAGGCGGGGTAGCGCGTTGCTCGCCCGGTGCTTGTGGGGGATAGCCACATGTTATGGTATTCTCCGAAAAATCTGAGCGTATATATAAAGAAAAATGTTTTCGTTCAAATTTATAAGCGCTGAGCTACAGCTTGTACATGAGTTCTTAGTTCATCGCCCGTTACGGGGTCAGATCCGGCTCGGGGAGGGGCTGTAGAGCTGTCCTCGCCCGGTCGTATGGGCCTAATGACCTCCGGGTCTAGGAGTCACCGCGGGCCGTGTGGGCCCGTTTTAACTTGAGTCGATCTTGGCGCGGAGGTGATTGGCCGCCTTCTGTGCTGAAGTGTTGCGAGGCCTCTTTGGCCCGGGATGGGGGGGAGGGGGTGGATCTTGTCGATCGGGCCGCCTTCCCTTCGTTGCTTCGTCATCTCCTTCCGCAGACAGGGTTTTCCTCGGTCCGGTAGAGGCGCTGAGAAGGGAAGCCGTCTTGCTGAGGCTTGCGCCTTGGGGAGGTTCTTGAGCATCGGGCCGTCCCCCGCCGCCCCATGTCTCGCTGCTTCGGTTTGAGAGAGGCGTTCAGCGCTCGGTTGTGTATGGGCGGGCCGACACGCCACGACTTGCCATTTGGGCTCGTCGGGGATGCAGCCTTTCCGAGGTCCTCGCCCGGAGGTCGACGGTGCGGAGGTACTGGCCGGCAAGTGCTGGGGGCTCTTGCCTGCCCAGCCGGCTTTGAACGGATGCCATTCTTTCGCCGACCCGTCTTCGTTTAGGGCGGACGGAGGCGTGAAAGGTGGATTTTCCTTGTGTAAGGGGAATACCCTTTTTGCGATCCGTTTGTAAGGGGAATACCCTGTTAGCGGTGCTGGAGATGTCGGAACCGCCATCCTGCGCGGTGGGAACCACTGATGGCCGGTGACTTCTCTTTTGTTAGGGCGTTGTATCTCGGCCCGTTTCCCGGAGGGTGGGGGGATCAAGTGGCGGTTTTTCATGTCTGTCGGTTTTCTTCTCTTTTCTTTTTTACTTTCGGAAGGGGGAAGGGCCTCTTTATAGGGAAATCTTATTGACGGTTTCTCCCCTATTCATTGCGCTGAGCTGGCATTATTAATGGGCTCCTCGAATTCATGCCTGTGGGATACCGCCTTTGCCAGGTGGCTCTTTTGGGGCGCATCATTAATGGTGGCGTGTTTCTCGAACGTCCTTTCGTTTCGTCGAGTCACATCGGGGCCGCCTACTCGGGAACTGGCGTCATTTCGTCCCGGTTTGTGTGCCCGTCTTCTTTTGATTTTTCGAGGGCCATGGGTGCGTAGCCCCCTCCGGTTTGGGTGGCTAGGGTTGGCCCTGCCCCAGAGGTCTGGAGGGGGAGCGGGAGCGTAGCCTGGCCCGTGCCCTTCTCTGGTTTGGGTGGCTAGGGTTGGCCCTGCCCCAAAGGTCTGGAGGGGGGAGACGGCGCGTAGCCTGGCCCGTGCCCTTCTCTGGTTCGGGTGGCTAGGGTTGGCCCTGCCCCAGAGGTCTTGAGGGGGGGAGCGGGCGCGTAGCCCGGCCCGTGCCCTTCTCTGGTTTGGGTGGCTAGGGTTGGCCCTGCCCCAGAGGTCTGGAGGGGGGGGAGCGGGCACGTAGCCCGGCCCGTGCCCTTCTCTGGTTTGGGTGGCAAGGGTTGGCCCTGCCCCAGAGGTCTGGAGGGGGGATCGGGCGCGTAGCCCGGCCCGTGCCCACCTCTGGTTTGGGTGGCTAGGGTTGGCCCTGCCCCAGAGGTCTTGAGGGGGGGAGCGGGCGCGTAGCCCGGCCCGTGCCCTTCTCTGGTTTGGGTGGCTAGGGTTGGCCCTGCCCCAGAGGTCTGGAGGGGGGGAGCGGGCGCGTAGCCCGGCCCGTGCCCTTCTCTGGTTTGGGTGGCTAGGGTTGGCCCTGCCCCAGATGTCTGGAGGGGGAAGCGGGCGCGTAGCCCGGCCCGTGCCCTTCTCTGGTTTGGGTGGCTAGGGTTGGCCCTGCCCCAGATGTCTGGAGTGGGGGGAGCGGGCGCGTAGCCCGGCCCGTGCCCACCTCTGGTTTGGGTGGCTAGGGTTGGCCCTGCCCCAGAGGTCTTGAGGGGGGGAGCGGGCGCGTAGCCCGGCCCGTGCCCTTCTCTGGTTTGGGTGGCTAGGGTTGGCCCTGCCCCAGAGGTCTGAGGGGGGGAGCGGGCACGTAGCCCGGCCCGTGTCCTTCTCTGGTTTGGGTGGCTAGGGTTGGCCCTGCCCCAGAGGTCTGGAGGGGGGAGCGGGCGCGTAGCCCGGCCCGTGCCCTTCTCTGGTTCGGGTGGCTAGGGTTGGCCCTGCCCCAGAGGTCTGGAGGGGGGAGCGGGCGCGTAGCTCGGCCCGTGCCCTTCTCTGGTTTGGGTGGCTAGGGTTGGCCCTGCCCCAGAGGTCTAGAGGGGGGAGCGGGCACGTAGCCCGGCCCGTGCCCTTCTCTGGTTTGGGTGGCTAGGGTTGGCCCTGCCCCAGAGGTCTTGAGGGGCGAGCGGGCGCGTAGCCCGGCCCGTGCCCACCTCTGGTTTGGGTGGCTAGGGTTGGCCCTGCCCCATAGGTCTGGAGGGGGGAGCGGGCGCGTAGCCCGGCCCGTGCCCTTCTCTGGTTTGGGTGGCTAGGGTTGGCCCTGCCCCAGAGGTCTGGAGGGGGGGAGCGGGCGCGTAGCCCGGCCCGTGCCCTTCTCTGGTTTGGGTGGCTAGGGTTGGCCCTGCCCCAGAGGTCTGGAGGGGGGGAGCGGGCGCGTAGCCCGGCCCGTGCCCTTCTCTGGTTTGGGTGGCTAGGGTTGGCCCTGCCCCAGAGGTCTGGAGGGGGGGAGCGGGCGCGTAGCCTGGCCCGTGCCCTTCTCTGGTTTGGGTGGCTAGGGTTGGCCCTGCCCCAGAGGTCTGGAGGGGGGGAGCGGGCACGTAGCCCGGCCCGTGCCCTTCTATGGTTTGGGTGGCTAGGGTTGGCCCTGCCCCAGAGGTCTGGAGGGGGGAGCGGGCGCGTAGCCCGGCCCGTGCCCTTCTCTGGTTTGGGTGGCTAGGGTTGGCCCTGCCCCAGAGGTCTGGAGGGGGGGAGCGGGCGCGTAGCCCGGCCCGTGCCCTTCTCTGGTTTGGGTGGCAAGGGTTGGCCCTGCCCCAGAGGTCTGGAGGGGGGAGCGGGCGCGTAGCCCGGCCCGTGCCCACCTCTGGTTTGGGTGGCTAGGGTTGGCCCTGCCCCAGAGGTCTTGAGGGGGGGAGCGGGCGCGTAGCCCGGCCCGTGCCCTTCTCTGGTTTGGGTGGCTAGGGTTGGCCCTGCCCCAGAGGTCTGGAGGGGGGGAGCGGGCGCGTAGCCCGGCCCGTGCCCTTCTCTGGTTTGGGTGGCTAGGGTTGGCCCTGCCCCAGAGGTCTGGAGGGGGGAAGCGGGCGCGTAGCCCGGCCCGTGCCCTTCTCTGGTTTGGGTGGCTAGGGTTGGCCCTGCCCCAGAGGTCTGGAGTGGGGGGAGCGGGCGCGTAGCCCGGCCCGTGCCCACCTCTGGTTTGGGTGGCTAGGGTTGGCCCTGCCCCAGAGGTCTTGAGGGGGGGAGCGGGCGCGTAGCCCGGCCCGTGCCCTTCTCTGGTTTGGGTGGCTAGGGTTGGCCCTGCCCCAGAGGTCTGAGGGGGGGAGCGGGCACGTATCCCGGCCCGTGTCCTTCTCTGGTTTGGGTGGCTAGGGTTGGTCCTGCCCCAGAGGTCTGGAGGGGGGAGCGGGCGCGTAGCCCGGCCCGTGCCCTTCTCCCGGTTCGGGTGGCTAGGGTTGGCCCTGCCCCAGAGGTCTGGAGGGGGGAGCGGGCGCGTAGCTCGGCCCGTGCCCTTCTCTGGTTTGGGAGGCTAGGGTTGGCCCTGCCCCAGAGGTCTAGAGGGGGGGAGCGGGCACGTAGCCCGGCCCGTGCCCTTCTCTGGTTTGGGTGGCTAGGGTTGGCCCTGCCCCAGAGGTCTTGAGGGGCGAGCGGGCGCGTAGCCCGGCCCGTGCCCACCTCTGGTTTGCGTGGCTAGGGTTGGCCCTGCCCCAGAGGTCTGGAGGGGGGAGCGGGCGCGTAGCCCGACCCGTGCCCTTCTCCGGTTCGGGTGGCTAGGGTTGGCCCTGCCCAGAGGTCTGGAGGGGGGAGCGGGTGCGTAGCTCGGCCCGTGCCCTTCTCTGGTTTGGGAGGCTAGGGTTGGCCCTGCCCCAGAGGTCTAGAGGGGGGGGAGCGGGCACGTATCCCGGCCCGTGTCCTTCTCTGGTTTGGGTGGCTAGGGTTGGTCCTGCCCCAGAGGTCTGGAGGGGGGGAGCGGGCGCGTAGCCCGGCCGTGCCCTTCTCCGGTTCGGGTGGCTAGGGTTGGCCCTGCCCCAGAGGTCTGGAGGGGGGAGCGGGCGCGTAGCTCGGCCCGTGCCCTTCTCTGGTTTGGGAGGCTAGGGTTGGCCCTGCCCCAGAGGTCTAGAGGGGGGGAGCGGGCACGTAGCCCGGCCCGTGCCCTTCTCTGGTTTGGGTGGCTAGGGTTGGCCTGCCCCAGAGGTCTTGAGGGGCGAGCGGGCGCGTAGCCCGGCCCGTGCCCACCTCTGGTTTGCGTGGCTAGGGTTGGCCCTGCCCCAGAGGTCTGGAGGGGGGGAGCGGGCGCGTAGCCCGGCCCGTGCCCTTCTCTGGTTTGGGTGGCTAGGGTTGGCCCTGCCCCAGAGGTCTGGAGGGGGGGGAGCGAGCGCGTAGCCCGGCCCGTGCCCTTCTCTGGTTTGGGTGGCTAGGGTTGGCCCTGCCCCAGAGGTCTGGAGGGGGGGAGGCGGGCGCGTAGCCTGGCCCGTGCCCTTCTCTGGTTTGGGTGGCTAGGGTTGGCCCTGCCCCAGAGGTCTGGAGGGGGGGAGCGGGCACGTAGCCCGGCCCGTGCCCTTCTATGGTTTGGGTGGCTAGGGTTGGCCCTGCCCCAGAGGTCTGGAGGGGGGAGCGGGCGCGTAGCCCGGCCCGTGCCCTTCTCTGGTTTGGGTGGCTAGGGTTGGCCCTGCCCCAGAGGTCTGGAGGGGGGGAGCGGGCGCGTAGCCCTGCCCGTGCCCACCTCTGGTTTGGGTGGCTAGGGTTGGCCCTGCCCCAGAGGTCTGGAGGGGGGGGGGGAGCGGGCGCGTAGCCCGGCCCGTGCCCTTCTCTGGTTTGGGTGGCTAGGGTTGGCCCTGCCCCAGAGGTCTGGAGGGGGGGAGCGGGCGCGTAGCCCGGCCCGTGCCCTTCTCTGGTTTGGGTGGCTAGGGTTGGCCCTGCCCCAGAGGTCTGGAGGGGGGGGAGCAGGCGCGTAGCCCGGCCCGTGCCCTTCTCTGGTTTGGGTGGCTAGGGTTGGCCCTGCCCCAGTGGTCTGGAGGGGGGGAGCGGGCGCGTAGCCTGGCCCGTGCCCTTCTCTGGTTTGGGTGGCTAGGGTTGGCCCTGCCCCAGAGGTCTGGAGGGGGGGAGCGGGAGCGTAGCCTGGCCCGTGCCCTTCTCTGGTTTGGGTGGCTAGGGTTGGCCCTGCCCCAGAGGTCTGGAGGGGGGGGAGCGGGCACGTAGCCCGGCCCGTGCCCTTCTATGGTTTGGGTGGCTAGGGTTGGCCCTGCCCCAGAGGTCTGGAGGGGGGAGCGGGCGCGTAGCCCGGCCCGTGCCCTTCTCTGGTTTGGGTGGCTAGGGTTGGCCCTGCCCCAGAGGTCTGGAGGGGGGGAGCGGGCGCGTAGCCCTGCCCGTGCCCACCTCTGGTTTGGGTGGCTAGGGTTGGCCCTGCCCCAGAGGTCTGGAGGGGGGGAGCGGGGCGCGTAGCCCGGCCCGTGCCCTTCTCTGGTTTGGGTGGCTAGGGTTGGCCCTGCCCCAGAGGTCTGGAGGGGGGGAGCGGGCGCGTAGCCCGGCCCGTGCCCTTCTCTGGTTTGGGTGGCTAGGGTTGGCCCTGCCCCAGAGGTCTGGAGGGGGGGAGCAGGCGCGGGCGCGTAGCCTGGCCCGTGCCCTTCTCTGGTTTGGGTGGCTAGGGTTGGCCCTGCCCCAGAGGTCTGGAGGGGGGGGGGAGCGGGCACGTAGCCCGGCCCGTGCCCTTCTATGGTTTGGGTGGCTAGGGTTGGCCCTGCCCCAGAGGTCTGGAGGGGGGAGCGGGCGCGTAGCCCGGCCCGTGCCCTTCTCTGGTTTGGGTGGCTAGGGTTGGCCCTGCCCCAGAGGTCTGGAGGGGGGGAGCGGGCGCGTAGCCCTGCCCGTGCCCACCTCTGGTTTGGGTGGCTAGGGTTGGCCCTGCCCCAGAGGTCTGGAGGGGGGGAGCGGGCGCGTAGCCCGGCCCGTGCCCTTCTCTGGTTTGGGTGGCTAGGGTTGGCCCTGCCCCAGAGGTCTGGAGGGGGGGAGCGGGCGCGTAGCCCGGCCCGTGCCCTTCTCTGGTTTGGGTGGCTAGGGTTGGCCCTGCCCCAGAGGTCTGGAGGGGGGGAGCAGGCGCGTAGCCCGGCCCGTGCCCTTCTCTGGTTTGGGTGGCTAGGGTTGGCCCGGTCCCAGTGGTCTGGAGGGGGGGAGCGGGCGCGTAGCCTGGCCCGTGCCCTTCTCTGGTTTGGGTGGCTAGGGTTGGCCCTGCCCCAGAGGTCTGGAGGGGGGGAGCGGGAGCGTAGCCTGGCCCGTGCCCTTCTCTGGTTTGGGTGGCTAGGGTTGGCCCTGCCCCAGAGGTCTGGAGGGGGGGAGCGGGCACGTAGCCCGGCCCGTGCCCTTCTATGGTTTGGGTGGCTAGGGTTGGCCCTGCCCCAGAGGTCTGGAGGGGGGAGCCGGCGTGTAGCCCGGCCCGTGCCCTTCTCTGGTTTGGGTGGCTAGGGTTGGCCCTGCCCCAGAGGTCTGGAGGGGGGGAGCGGGCGCGTAGCCCGGCCCGTGCCCCCCTCTGGTTTGGGTGGCTAGGGTTGGCCCTGCCCTAGAGGTCTGGAGGGGGGGAGCGGGCGCGTAGCCCGGCCCGTACCCTTCTCTGGTTTGGGTGGCTAGGGTTGGCCCTGCCCCAGAGGTCTGGAGGGGGGGAGTGGGCACGTAGCCCGGCCCGTGCCCTTCTCTGGTTGGGTGGCTAGGGTTGGCCCTGCCCCAGAAGTCTGGAGGGGGGGAGCGGGCACGTAGCCCGGCCCGTGCCCTTCTCTGGTTTGGGTGGCTAGGGTTGGCCCTGCCCCAGAGGTCTGGAGGGGGGGAGCGGGCGCGTAGCCCGGCCCGTGCCCTTCCCTGGTTTGGGTGGCTAGGGTTGGCCCTGCCCCAGAGGACTGGAGGGGGGGAGCGGGCGCGTAGCCCGGCCCGTGCACACCTCTGGTTTGGGTGGCTAGGGTTGGCCCTGCCCCAGAGGTCTGGAGGGGGGGAGCGGGCGCGTAGCCCGGCCCGTGCCCTTCTCTGGTTTGGGTGGCTAGGGTTGGCCCTGCCCCAGAGGTCTAGAGGGGGGAGCGGGCACGTAGCCCGGCCCGTGCCCTTCTCTGGTTTGGGTGGCTAGGGTTGGCCCTGCCCCAGAGGTCTGGAGGGGGGGAGCGGGCGCGTAGCCTGGCCCGTGCCCTTCTCTGGTTTGGGTGGCTAGGGTTGGCCCTGCCCCAGAGGTCTGGAGGGGGGAGCGGGCACGTAGCCCGGCCCGTGCCCTTCTCTGGTTTGGGTGGCTAGGGTTGGCCCTGCCCCAGAGGTCTGGAGGGGGGGAGCAGGCACGTAGCCCGGCCCGTGCCCACCTCTGGTTTGGGTGGCTTGGGTTGGCCCTGCCCCAGAGGTCTTGAGGGGGGGAGCGGGCGCGTAGCCCGGCCCGTGCCCTTCTCTGGTTTGGGTGGCTAGGGTTGGCCCTGCCCCAGAGGTCTGGAGGGGGGGAGCGGGCACGTAGCCCGGCCCGTGCCCTTCTCTGGTTGGGGTGGCTAGGGTTGGCCCTGCCCCAGAGGTCTGGAGGGGGGAGCGGGTGCGTAGCCCGGCCCATGCCCTTCTCTGGTTCGGGTGGCTAGGGTTGGCCCTGCCCCAGAGGTCTGGAGGGGGAGAGTGGGCGTGTAGCCCGGCCCGTTCCCTTCTCTGGTTTGGGTGGCTTGGGTTGGCCCTGCCCCAGAGGTATAGAGGGGGGGAGCGGGCACGTAGCCCGGCCCGTTCCCTTCTCTGGTTTGGGTGGCTTGGGTTGGCCCTGCCCCAGAGGTATAGAGGGGGGGAGCGGGCACGTAGCCCGGCCCGTGCCCTTCTCTGGTTTGGGTGGCTAGGGTTGGCCCTGCCCCAGAGGTCTTGAGGGGGGGAGCAGGCGCATAGCCCGGCCCGTGCCCACCTCTGGTTTGGGTGGCTAGGGTTGGCCCTGCCCCAGAGGTCTGGAGGGGGGAGTGGGCGCGTAGCCCGGCCCGTGCCCTTCTCTTGTTTGGGTGGCTAGGGTTGGCCCTGCCCCAGAGGTCTGGAGGGGGGGAGCGGGCGCGTAGCCTGGCCCGTGCCCTTCTCTGGTTTGGGTGGCTAGGGTTGGTCCTGCCCCAGAGGTCTGGAGGGGGGAGAGGGCATGTAGCCTGGCCCGTGCCCTTCTATGGTTTGGGTGGCTAGGGTTGGCCCTGCCCCAGAGGTCTGGAGGGGGGAGCGGGCGCATAGCCCGGCCCGTGCCCTTCTCTGGTTTGGGTGGCTAGGGTTGGCCCTGCCCCAGAGGTTTGGAGGGGGGGAGCGGGCGCGTAGCCCGGCCCGTGCCCACCTCTGGTTTGGGTGGCTAGGGTTGGCCCTGCCCCAGAGGTCTGGAGGGGGGGAGCAGGCGCGTAGCCTGGCCCGTGCCCTTCTCTGGTTTGGGTGGCTAGGGTTGGCCTTGCCCCAGAGGTCTGGAGGGGGGAGTGGGCACGTAGCCCGGCCCGTGCCCTTCTCTGGTTGGGTGGCTAGGGTTGGCCCTGCCCCAGTGGTCTGGAGGGGTGGAGCGGGCACGTAGCCCGGCCCGTGCCCTTCTCTGGTTTGGGTGGCTAGGGTTGGCCCTGCCCCAGAGGACTGGAGGGGGGGAGCGGGCGCGTAGCCCGGCCCGTGCACACCTCTGGTTTGGGTGGCTAGGGTTGGCCCTGCCCCAGAGGTCTTGAGGGGGGAGCGGGCGCGTAGCCCGGCCCGTGCCCTTCTCTGGTTTGGGTGGCTAAGGTTGGCCCTGCCCCAGAGGTCTGGAGGGGGGGGGGGAGCGGGCGCGTAGCCCGGCCCATGCCCTTCTCTGGTTTGGGTGGCTAGGGTTGGCCCTGCCCCAGAGGTTCGGAGTTTTATCGAACTGCAAAACTTGTGTAGGAACAACCATATTGGGAAGAACGGATGGATATGTATATTGCGTATAAGAAAAGAAAAACTCACAACTATTGGTAGAATTTTAGCAGATGTTTTGCGTTCCAAGGGTGGGCCAGTTCGCTCCCTTCGGGGGTAGCCAGGATGTACGTGGCTGGCCCGACAATATCGATGACCGTGTAGGGCCCTTCCCATTTAGCGGCCAGCTTTCCCCGCTTTGCAGTCTCGGGGCGGAAGGTGGCATCTCGGAGGACCAAATCGCCGATCCTGAAGGTCCGTGGTTTCACACGGGAGTCGTAATACCGCGCCATCCTTTGGCTGTGTTTGACGAGGCTAGTCAGGGCCCGGTCTCGCACCTCGTCTATCAACTCCAGACTGAGGCCGAGTCCTTCTCCGTTGATTTCTTCGTCGAAGAGCTTTAGCCGGAGTGTCTCCTCGCCGATTTCCACAGGAACGACCGCCTCCGATCCGTATGCTAGCATGAAAGGGCTTTCCCCGGTCGAGGCCTTGTGGGTGGTACGATAAGACCACAGGATCCCCGGCAGATCGTCGGCCCAAGCCCCCAGAGCGACGTCCACCTTCTTCTTCATCGGGTTCAAGATACATTTATTCGCGGCCTCCGCCATTCCGTTGCACTGCGGGTGGGAGACTGATGCGAATTGGAGTTTGATCCCCCAGCCCGAGCAGAAGTCGCGGAAGCCTTCGCAATCGAACTGCTTTCCATTATCCGTGACAATGGAGCGGGGAATCCCGAAGCGGCATATGATGGATTGCCAAATGAAGCCCTTCATGTCCGTCCACGTGATTCGCGCCAGCGGCTCTGCCTCGACCCATTTTGTGAAGTAGTGCACGGCGACGACTAGATACTTCCTTCCTCCGGAGGCCTTTGGGAATGGCCCAAGGATGTCGAGCCCCCACTTGGCGAAGGGGATCGGGCTCAAGATGGGTATCAGGTTGGCCTGGGGTGCAGTCGTCCGCCGGCAGAACTTCTGGCATGCCTCGTACTTCTTGATGTACTGTACCGCATCCCGGATCAGCGTCGGCCAGTAGTATCCTTGGCGCATTACTTTATGGGCGATGGTGTGCCCGCCATGGTGGTTTCCGCAGAAGCCTTCATGAACCTCGCGGATGACTTGCTCAGCCTGCTCCGGGCCCAAGCATTTCAGGTAGGGCAGGACGTCGAAATTGGCACGGCGGCGGCGGTACAGCACTCCGTCGAGAAGTACGAATGAAAGGGCCCGCCTTTCCACCTGTTTTGCCAGCATCCGTTCCTCGGGTAGCTCGCCCGTCTCTAGGTACTTCATAATGGGGGTCATCCATGACGTCCTCGTGTCCACGCACATCAGTTCTTCTTCGTCGATGGTTGGCGTCACCAGGCTTTCCACGTAGATTGCCTTCCCGATCTCGGTCGCCGAAGAGGAAGCCAGCTTAGACAGGGCATCCGCCCGGAGGTTGCTGGAGCGGGGTAGGTGTTGGACGTCCACTTTCTTGAACTTACAGAGTTCGATCTGGATGCGATTCAGGTATCGCTTCATTGTTTCCTCTCGGGCTTCGAAGCCCCCCAGGATCTGTTGAATGACGAGACGGGAGTCACTTAGGAGCAACACGTTCGTCGCCCCCACTGCCCTAGCGAGTTTTAGCCCGTTAACCGCGGCTTCATACTCCGCGACGTTGTTGGTGGCCGGGAAGCTGAAGCGTAGGGTGTATTCCAACGAACATCCGTCGGGAGTCTGAATGACGATACCCGCTCCCGTCCTGGAGCCTGTGGCGGAGCCGTCGATGTGGATGGTCCATAATTCGCCCACTGCTATCGAGGAGGGCGCTGAGGGTTCGCCCACCTCGATCCTCTGTGGGGATGTGGTCACCGATGGGAGCTCTGTCCTGTCCCCCGGCGGGACTTCCGTGGTGCACTCCACCACGAAGTCGGCCAGCGCTTGGCCCTTGATCGCCGTCCGGGCTTTGTACGTTATGTCGAACTCGCTGAGCTCGACGCTCCAGTTGAGCATCCTCCCCGACCGCTCCAGCCTTTTCAGGTTCTTTTCGAGGGGCATGTCGGTGTGGACGATTATGGGGTGGGCCTGGAAGTAGGGTCGGAGCTTCCGGGCCGTGGTTATTAGGCAGTAGGCGGCTTTCTCGATAGGGCTGTAACGAGTCTCCGCCTCCCGGAGGATCCGGCTGGCATAGTAAACGGGGCGCTGCACCCCTCCTTCCTCCTTGATCAAGACGGAGCTAACAGCCTCCTCGTTGGTCGCCAAGTACAACCCTAGGGGTTCGCCTTCCCCCGGCCGCGCGAGGAGCGGTGGGCTCTGTAGGTAAGCTCTCAGCTCCGCGAACGCCCGTGCACAGTCGTCGTCCCACGGGATCACCTTCCTATTGTCTTTAGCTTCGCCAAAGGCTGTCCTCAAGACCATGAAGAAGGGGAGCGATTTCTCCGCAGATTTCGACAGGAATCGCCCCAGAGCAGCGATCCGGCCATTCAGTCGCTGCAAGTCCCGGATCATCCGGGGCTCCGTCATACCGATGAGGGCCGTCACCTTGTCGGGGTTCACCTCGATTCCCCGCTTCATTATCATGAAGCCCAGGAATTTTCCCGACTGCACGCCAAAGATACATTTCGCGGGGTTTAGCCTCAGGTTGTATCGACGGACCCTCTGGAAGGTCTCCTGCAAGTCGGCGAGGTGGTCGAGGGCCCTCCCGCTCTTCACCAGCATGTCGTCGATGTAGACCTCCAAGTTTCGCCCCACCTGAGGGCCGAATATTCGGTCTAGCATCCGTTGATAGGTCGCCCCGGCGTTCTTCAGCCCAAAGGGAATCTTGGTGTAGCAGAAGGTGCCTTTGTCGGTGACAAAAGACGTCTTCTCCTCATCCCCCTCTGCCATCGGTATCTGGTTGTACCCCGAGAAGGCATCCATAAAGCTTAACAATTCATAGCCGGACGCCTGGTCCACCAGGTGGTCGATCCTGGGCAGAGGGAAGCTGTCCTTCGGGCATACCTTGTTGAGGTCGGTGAAGTCGACGCACATGCGCCACTTTCCGCTGGGCTTCTTCACCAGAACGACGTTGGCGAGCTAGTCGGGGTAGTCCACCGGCCGAACAAATTTGGCTTCGAGGAGTCACTCTACTTCTTCCTCGGATGCCCTCTTCTTTTCGCCCCCCGCACTTCTCTTCTTCTGTCGAACAGGTCGGGCTTCCGGGTCCGCATTCAACCGGTGGGAGATTACCGCCGGGTCCACCCCGGGCATGTCGGCGGGCGACCATGCGAATATGTCCGCATTTTCCCGGAGCAAGGCGACGAGGGCCGTCCTCAACGCGGACGGGAGTTTTGTCCCGATGGAGACGGTTCTTCCCTCGTCCGAGGCCACAGGGATCTCTTCCACTTCCTCGGCCGGGGTCGGTCGCTGGTCGCAGAAATCCTCCCTCTCGTCAGGGATGAGAGCCGTCAGGGCCCGCCTCGGGCTCCTACACAGGGACGGCGTATGGTTGTGGTCTCCAAGCGTCTCCCGTCCTCCCCGCACCTGTCCCACCCCCCGCGGGGTCCGGAACTTCATCGTCTGATGTTGCAGGCTGGGGAGCGCCTCGATGGCCGTCATATATGGACGCCCTATGATTCCGTTATACGCCGAGGCGACGTCGACGATGACAAAATGCGCTTCCCTGGTGACAACCATCGGTTCCTCCCCCAGGGTCATGGGCAGGGTGATCGTTCCCTCGGTGGGAATCGCATGGCCGGTGAAGCCAGCGACAGGGCCCACACAGGGCTCTAAGTCCACGCGCCCCCACCCCATCCTCTCGACCGTTGTCAGGAACAGGATGTCACAGGAGCTACCGGTGTCAATCAGGAGCCGGCCGACGTCAATCGCCCCAATCCGAGCCTCGATGACGAGGGTGTCATTGTTCTGGCTTCGTGCCTCCTGCCAGTCCTCCTCGGTAAAGGTGATAGGGGGTCGGTGTATCTTTCTTCGCTTCGGTCGGCGGCCAGTGCCCGCCATCATCACCTGTCGGGCCTCGGCCTCCAGGATTGCGGGCGCCCGTCCCTGTGATGACCCGTATTCGACAAGACAAATTTTCTACGTATTTTCTTAATTAATAATATTTTATAATGATTTGTTAGGAGTTGAACATCAAAATAGTTTTTAAATCATTTATAAAAAATGTTTTGCAGTACCAATATAGTTATAGCCTATTTTAGAGTATACGAGTACCATCCTAAATCCCGAAATGATTTTTATAATTATTTAAATTCAAGTATTAATGTTACAGACGTAACAATTATTTTTCTATGTAAACGTTTTCAAAATGATTTCAAACTTCTACAGTGTCATTCTATGATCATTTAGAGCCTCCCACATTAATTTCGTAATTTTTTTGAAGTCGGATCGGTAGAGAACCCGCAAACCCGCTTCCTAAACGTTTTGGCCCAAAACACGTATTTCCGTAGTCCAAACTACGAAATGGATCTCGTAGTCACGATCCTCGTGACGATACGAACCCGTGGCTATATTTTCGTAATTTTTCGGAGTCATTTGACTTTAGGGGCAAAATTGTAATTTCACTAATTATTTTCACTAATTACCGTTTTACGTTACCCTAATTACCATGTTAATTACCTAGTTTAATCCCCTAACCGTCGGCAACCTCACTCACACGTTTCAAATTAGGAAGCCTAGTCTAAGTTTCCTACCTCTTTTTCAAAAGCTAAACTTTGTATTTAATGCAATTTGACTAAGTATTCATGGGGTATTATTTAACTAATTATTATTATCTATATAAACCCACCCCTTAAGCTTTTCTCCTTCACATTAATCCCCAGTGCAAACCCATGCTTGGCCAACCCACGCACTGCCTCTCTCTTTCTCTTTGCATTTCGAATTCCCCAGGCAACCCACCCACGTTAATCTCTCTCTCCCTCTCTCTTCACCTCTCGTTTTCCTCTCCCCTCACCCTCTTCCCCTCGAGGCAGCTCGAGCGCCCGCCGGCGACCTGACGTGCGTCTATTTTTCATATATTCACGCATGTTTTCTTTTGTGTTTCTCCGTGTTTTCCGCCGTCTCTTATTCGTTTTCGTATGTTTTCCCGTTTTCTTTCACTTTTCTTTGTTTGTCCATGATTGCAGGAGTTCGACCACGTAGGGGACCTTTTACGATGATATCCCAAGTCCCCGGAGCAACGGGAGAAGTCACGCGTGATCCAGGGGGTCAAACGGCGAAGTATTCATCTTTCTGCCCCTCACCCGGTCGGTTGGTCATCTCCAACCGATCGGGTGATGCACGCGTGCACCAACCGGTCTCTACCGCAGCTCACGAAGAAGTCACCCGACCGGTTCACAGACCGGTTCTGCGGGCGGCTGTTCTCTGTCTTTTCGAGCAAAATTCCAACCGATCGGGTGACTCTCACCCGATCGGTTCATCTGTAGCTGAGAAAAAGAGCTGAAGACACGGGCGTCGAACCGACCGGTTCACCCGACTGCTCCAAGATCCAACCGGTCGCTCAAGAACTCACCCGATCGGTTCGTGAGATCGGGTGAAAACTCACCGTTTTCTGTAATTTATCTGTAACGGATCAACCGATCGGTTGACTTGTCACCCGATCGGTTGATCCGAAAATCTATATATAGGACCCCTAGGGTTCCAGAAACGGAGGAGTTGTATTTTTTTACTGTTTTATTTCCTTGTGACGGCTGTAATTGTTACTCTTAAGTAAGTTTTCAGATCTTTCTAATTTTTTAGTATTGTCTTTACTACTCCTTTACTTCCGCATTGCAATTATCTGATTATGATTCTAACGGTTAAATTTCATTTGGATTGCTTTTTCATGAATTTTTGTGAGTAGTTCCCAAATCTGGGATTTTGGTGGAAGCCCCTTCGGGGGCTCTTCCCGATGCGTCCATAGGGTTAGGAAATCGATAGGGAGTAGGAATCTAACGGTTACGCGGGGCGTTTCATTGTCATCGGCGGGAAAAAGACCGCCTTTGACCGTCGGGCCAAGGGGGAATAAACTTGGCGGTTGACTCCCTAGCCAAAGCTCACGCCTTTAGCGTAGACGCCGAATCCTAGCACGCGGGAGCGGCAGGATGAGACGTCGGGAGATATCGTTGCGGACTTAGTGCTCCCGGGATCGATCAGTGTTTATGGACACGGGAGTGCCCACTGATCGAATCCGGGAAGTCCGGTGTATCATCCTGGGCACCGACCGGAATATCGGGCCCATGGGACGCCGGTACCACTTTCAGAGGCAACGTCTCACCATTAGACCCTAATCCCGATCGCTATCCATACCCGTAGGCCGTAGTGGCGAGAGTCTCTCGTCGGGTCGGAAACCAAAGTCCCGGGTTTACTTTCTTTTTGTTCATACGCTTTCATTTCCTTTCGTGACTACCAACCACCGATTCGGGCTAGCTCACCCCTCGGGGTGATTTAGGTCCTACCTGACCCAAGCACAACCTCGCCTCCCTGAGTTCGATATTCTCGCACCCTACACTAACCGTGAAACTTGCGGTAAACGACACCGCGCCGCCGCGACGCAAGCCGGGCGCCGGTCAAGTTTATGGCGCCGTTGCCGGGGAGGCAACATGCTTGATATTTTAGGATCTCTTGAAAACCCTCGTGTCTAGCTCATATCCCTACCTCGCGATAATTTTCGCATTCTCCTTTTTCTTTTTCTTATTTGTTTTTCTTATTTTTATTTCTTATTTTATCTGTTTCTTTCCCACTTGTCGCTTCACGGGTGTTTGTTGTTTTTCATGCGCAGGAGTTCAAGGAGTCTTGACGACTTGATTCCCCTCGATCCAGAGATTAACGCCACCCTTAGGCGTTTGGCCGCTGAGAAGCGAAGAAGGGAAGATCCCGAATCCATGGAGGAGAACACCCCACCTCACAAGTCTCTGCTGGAGTACTCGATGCCCTCCATCGAGTCAACTTCCGCCATCCGATCTCCAGCTATTGCGGCCCAAAGCTTTGAGCTGAAGCCGTCTCTAGTGACATGGATCCAGCAGGACCAGTTTGCGGGTGTGCCCATGGAGAGCCCGATAGAGCACCTGGACTCCTTCTTGGAGAAGTACGACACCTTCCGAATTAATGGTGTCACTACAGAGGCTATCCGTCTGAAGCTGTTCCCCTTCTCTTTGCGGGACAAAGCCAAGCAATGGTTAAGGGGGAAGGACCCCAACACTTTCAACACCTGGGAGAAGCTCTCCAACGCTTTTCTGACGAAGTTCTTTCCTCCGGGGAAGACCATGAAGTTGAGGAGTGAGATCTCCTCCTTCTCCCAGGCCAGCCACGAGTCCTTGCATGAGGCTTGGACGAGATATAAAGAGATGCAAAGAAGATGCACTCCCATGAGCTTCCGAAGTGGCAGATTATCAATCTGTTCTACAATGGGTTGAGGGATGACCTTAAATCTTCTATGGACGCCGCGGCTGATGGGGGTTCCTTCATGTCCCGAAGCGAGGAAGATGCCGGGAATATTCTGGAAAACATGGCATCCAACAATGAGCGGTGGTGCAACGAGAGAGCCACACCAAAAACTGGGGGTATACACAGAGTCGAGGACGTCGACAAACTTTCAAGCAAGTTTGACTTGCTTTCGACCCAGATCTCCGCACTGATGGTAGGAGCCGGTGGGGCCGGTACACAGCAAGTATTCTGCGGTAGAGTCCGAATTCCTTGGGGAATTCGACGGTGGTGACATCTCACCACCGTTGGATCAGGCGAGCGCACTGTTTAACAACCCCACGGGGAATGCGCCATATCCGCCAAGGACAAATTCCAACCCGGCCTACTCTCCCAACCAACCGGAACCACCCGAATTTCAGTTACCGCCCACCATTTCAGCCCTCGCCGCCTCAGCAGCCGCAGCAACAAATCTATCAGCCGGCTAGACCACCGCAGAATCAGGGGTCAGCTGCAACCGTTTCAGCAGCAACCTCAGCAACAAACATACGCCCCCAGGAATCAGTAGCCGTTCCAGCAGCAGCAGTATGGCCAACAGAGGGCCGTCTCTCCGGTTGAGTCTCTCTTGACTCAATATATTACCAACCAGGAGAGAATCAACCAAAAGCTGGAAATGGGCCAGCGGACCCTCACGGACCAAGTAACCCAGCTGGGGTTACAGGTGGCGAACCTTGCTAGGTCACAAAACCAATTGCCGCCACAACCGGAGGTGAACCCCGAGGGGAGCAACGCAAACATCGGCACTCGTGCACGAGCACCGCGAATGTGTCCGCTATCGTTCTGAGAAGCGGGACACAAATCCCTTCTAGAGTGCCCCCTAGCAACCCGGAAGCACCATTGGTCGTCGAGAGACCGATTAAAAAATTAAACGACACCGGTGGCTTCGTCACCAAATCCCATGACTCCGGGGGGAGTGTCTGAAGAAGAGAAGAGGAAGAAGGAAGAGAGCCCAAGAGTGTATAAACCCGTTGTGCCATTTCCACAACGGTTGGCTCAGGCGAAAATTGATGAGAAATATGGGAAGTTCTTCGCTATGGTCAAGGACCTAAGCTTGCAAATCCCTTCTTGGAGGCAATTGAGACAATCCCCTCCTATGCAAAATTCTTGAAAGATTTGGTGACCAAAGGGTCGAGAAAGAGAAAGTGGTGCTGACGGTAGAATGTAGCGCTCTTATCCAGAGGGATAACCCCGCCAAAGCTCAAGGACCCGGGGAGCTTCTCTATCCCTTGCACGATCGGGGCTGTGAAGATTAATCGTGCACTCGTCGATCTAGGAGCGAGTGTTAGCTTGATGCCCTTGTCGATGTACAGAAGGATAGGAATGGTGATTTGGAGCCCACCCGGGATGACCCTACAACTAGCTGACCGGTCGGTCAAATATCCGGTGGGAATTGTTGATGATCTCCCCATGAATGTGAGAGGGGTGCATGTGCCTGTGGACTTTGTAGTTATGGACATGCCCGAAGACGCACACCCCCCAATTATCCTGGGACGGCCTTTCATGGCCACTGCTGGGCGTTCTTATAGATGTGAAGAACGGAAAACTCTCCTTGAACGTCAGCGGAGAGAAAGTTGAGTTTGACCTGGGACTATCCATGAAGCACCCCGACCCTCCTGATGACCTCCGGTGTAATCTGCTTGAGATAGAAGAAGAAAAAGCTGTAGAGGAGAACTCCTGGGAGATTCTCCTGAGAAACCCCCCCCGATGAATTGGGGAATTCTGAAGATGAAGAAGGCCCCGAAGACAAAGAAGCTGCTGGAAGACCGAGTGCAGCAAGAACGACCCCTCCCGGGTTCCCCAAGTTTCCTCCTGTGAGGAGAACGGGGAAAGAGCTCACGGACCTCACTAAAGACGAGGTCCGAATCCTGAAGAAGATGGCGGGAAGTGCCAACACCAAGGAAAAGCCCCCGGATCTCAAGAACAAAGGGAGGGTGGTCGAGCAAGTATTTTTTCCAGCCGCTGACTACCCCGAGCGCCTTCAGCTCCAACAAGGAAGAGATGCCTAAGTTTGGGCATCACCCGTATCATCCACCATGAGCATCTCTTGCGGGCGTCGAGCCAACGACGTTAAACAAGTGCGCTTCATGGGAGGCAACCCATGTTCTAACTTTTTCTCAAATTTTTAGCGTTATTTTTTACTTTATTTTCTCTATTTTTATAAATAAAATCAGCCGCGAGGACATCCGTTCGGGGACTTAATCAAATCTCTTGGTTTTTGCAGGAGAACAAGCCTCAACCGATCGGGTGACAACTCACCTGATCGGTTGGGATGTATCAGATACATGCCGAGATCTGTCCCCGTATGAACCGATCGGTTGAGTAATGAAGAGACCGGGTGGAAGACCGGGTGAGCTGGGGAGAACTTTCGGAAAATTTTGAGGAATATCAACCGATCGGTTGAGTTTGAGCGCGATCGGTTGACCTGACCGGGTAAGAGCCCTAAATTCTCGGGAAATTTAGTTGAGCGGCCAACCGATCGGTTGACAAGTCAACGATCGGTTCGCCTGTAGCATTTCTTCGGCAAAATTTTCGACCTAACCGTCAACCGACCGGGTGACAAGTCACCCGATCGGTTCGACTTAAAACCCTATAAATACCCCCGACACCCGCTCGTTTCCGCCCTCGCCCGATCGCGAATCTCGCCGTCGATTCGCCTTCCCCTCTTCGCCAACAACCGATCTTCACTCCCCACGCCCTCTACTCCCCCATTACTCCCACTCTCCACCTCCTTCATCAACCCCTCCATCATCTACACCATCTCTCTCCTCCCATTCCGGATTTTTGACCTAATTTCTCAAATCCACCTCCATTTCGAAAATTTTTGCCGAAGGAGTTCGCCGCGGCTCCACGATACTCTCGCTGAACAGTGTGGGGGCACCAACGAGCAAGCTCCACCACTCCGCTTGGGTAAACTCACTCCTATTCTTATTTTATATATTTGCCCTGTTTATTGTGCTTGCTCGTTTGCTTGTGTTAGTGTGCATCCATGATTTTTGCACTAATTCTTGCTCGCACATGCACATGGCTAAAGATAAGGATAAGGGGAAGGGTATCATGAGGGAAGAGGAGCCGTCTCGAAAGAGACAAAAACAAACACGCCCCCCTTCCCGTACACGAGCACTTACACTTGGCCCTCCTCCACCTATTATCCCCCCTGTGGACCCAATGTTGGGCCCGCACGGGTATATTTTTCGGAACCAGGAGCACAAAGATTTTTACCATAGGCTTGATGCTCGAGGGCATCTATCCACCAAGTTCCCGCACGCACGTACACTTGTCGATCTCGGTGTCTTCACCGAGGTCGAATCTCTTTTCGCTAACTTAGGGTGGTTAGCCTTTCTTAATACACATGCCATATCCTACCCGGCCCTCACGCTCGAATTCCTCTCTACACTTACTTGGGAGTCCGGGTCGATCATTAGATTCAGGGTGCGTAACCGTAGTGTCACCACAAATCTAGATACGATTAATGATATATTTGGTTTCCCCAATCTCGGGGATGATGCCATCCGACACTACGGGTACACACCCGAGTTTGATATCGATCAGTTCTGGTTCCGCCTCACATTGATCCGTGACTACCCCGAGGTCGGGCCAAGGCCTCCTCCATCATTCATCCCGTGTTTCGATTGGCCCACAGAATCATTTCATCTGCATTCTTTCCTAGGGACGAGTCAGGCACTGTGACTATCCCTGACCTTTTTATCCTTTGGGCCATGACTTTTCCTTATGTCCGGGATGATGATGGAGTCAGCTTCAGAGCCCCTAACGTCCCCATCCATAGTAGCGATTGGCTTGTTTACAAGCTACTCGAGATTAGCCGGGCCGGGAAGGGGAAGTTCTGTTGTGGGGGCATCATCACGAGCATATGCTCTCACGCCCAATTCATATCACCATCCCCAATAATCTTCCAGCTGCCGCAGGACCCTCACATCTCGATATTGATGTCCTGCGGCACATCCACATGATCAAGCCCCGCTCGGATGGCCGCTTCATATTTCATTATGGCCACCCCCCCAGACCCTTACACCATTCTGCCCAACCCCGCTCGCATGACCATTGCTCTCGTGGGAGATTGGACTTTCCCTCCTGATCCCGACTTCTTTGCGGGGTTGAAATCTTCCTTTTCTCCCCGCTGGCGCACGCAGATCACCGTCCCCTGCCGCCCACTTAGGCGAGCAGGATATCCCTGCGTCTGGGGGAGACTTTGGGGCTGGCCCGAGTCATCCTGTTTCTGCTCCGGGACCGATCACGTCTGAGCACCTCATTGCGGCCATTTCTGGCCTTGTCTCCTGTGCCGGCATGACCACTGCCCGCCGGCACCTCTTCGACCTTACCTGGCGGCACCAACCTCTGCCTCGCGTCAGTCTACATCTTTTGGTCGCCGTCAGGTATCTGCCCGTCTGGGACTTGAGAGGGAGGTCGCCGCCCTTCGTGAGCTCGCCATGTCCTCTGTTTCCTCGGACCCATCACCATCCTCCTTTTCTTACTCACCCACGTTTCCTCGCACTTGAGAGGAACGTGGCCGCCATTCTCCGCCTTCTTACTCATATCCACGGACCACCTCCACCTTCACCACCTCCACCTTCACCACCCAGGCGATCTTCTCCTCACCCTCCCACACTTCTCCACATCCATCACCCCCCTCACCACATTCTTCTCCTCCATCTTCACATTCCATCCCGGCATCCACTTCACCCCTCCCGACCACTTCCACCGCACTCTCGCTACCTCCATCCTCCTCCGTCACTCCATACGTGCGCCGGAGGAAATTACCGGTACGCTCCAGATCCCTCCCACCACCTCCCACTACCGTCACCACCACATCTACTTCCTCCATTTCTATTCCTCTCACCACAGCCTTGATCGCCTTCCTACCACCACCACCCACCACCACCGACACTCCTCCCATAGTCCACACCACCACTGCCCCTATACCCTCACCTCATTCCCCACTTCTCCGCACACCCCCTGCCTCCCCCGTCCACCCATCCACGCCCTCTTCCGAGGATGACGAGGACTCACCTTCTGCTGCTTTCTGATTTCCCCTCTTTTGTTTCTGATTACCCCTTGCATATATCTAGATTTCATTGATCATATCATTTCGCTAGCACTTTCTGGTCTAGCTTGGGGGAAGTCTATTTCGGTGTGCTGTCGTGTTTTGTTTGTTTTTCTCATTTTTGTGTGTGTGTTTGTTTTTCACTTTTTGAGTGTCGTGTCGTGTGATTTTATTTTATTTTTATTTTCGTATTGTTTGATTTTGATCTTGTTTTTTTTATTTCTTTTTCAGTTTTATCTATGTGTTTTCCTCGTTTTCATTTCTTTTCGTGTCTGTGCGTATTCCCCCCCCCCATTTTCATTGCCCTCCCGTACTCACTCTTATTGCATTAAGGGCAATGCAAGTTTCAGCTTGGGGGAGTCGCACTTCGTGCGTCATTTGTGTTGTTTTTCTACGTTATTTGAGTCATTTTCCATCGTGTTTTTCTTTTTTTCTTTTTCCTTCTTTCTTTAGCTCTTTCTCCTAGAAATGAATCCTATGATGAATCGCCACAAAGTCACACACCCTAGCATTGCATCGATAATCACACTCACTAACCCTAGGATTACGAGTCCTCTTGCATTTCACACATCGTGGGTCCACTTAGCTTTTTGTGAGTCGTGTGTCGTGACTAGCATTTGGTGTGCTTCTGCTTTATGATTTTACTTTATATACCTGTCCAGGAATGACCCCTAGATTATCATGCTTCGATATTGAATACGCGGTATTTGCTTCTAATGTCTGCTTCTATATGCATGCTATTTATATCGTATACTTCAATTCGCATGCGTCGGGATTCCACAACTAAGGACTAGGATACCCCATTTAGCCTAAGCTCTATTTAGCAACAATAGTCTCCTTTGCCCGAGTGTTTAGATTTCGACTTCTTTTTTGTTTTACTTGGTGCAAATCCCCTCGTCGTGTACCGTTCTCCCATTTGGGAGAGTACACATGTGTATAGCCAATATCCCAAAAATTCAAAAAAAAAAACCCAAAAAGGAAAGAAAAGAAAAAGATTGTATAGCCAAAAAGCCAAAAAAATATGCAAATACCCAAAACCCAAAAAAATTCCCGTGTGAATATTTTCATACTTGCCAGAATAAAGGGAAGGCGAGAATTTGCACCGAGTGTTCTTCTCCACATCATCTCAACCCCCGTCGTTATCGAAAGCGCTTGGCTTAGGGGCTATTTAGCTTGTATCTTGGCTATAGTGGCGTGATTTCCTAGACCCTAGTTGTGGAGTCCCCGATGCATGATACGCTTATTTTCCCACTCTTCTCATGCATGATTGAACTTATATTCGCCGCTCAATTCAATTCGGATCGATATTTGGGTCATTTCTTGGATTTGTGTATATCGAGCCTCATTGCACATCGTAGAAAGCTTCACCATTTGCAAGCACACGGCCACGCTCACTCGCGCTTCACTGCGTGGACCCACGACACTTATTTGGACTCGCTTTCCTAGGTTTAGTGGTGTGATTTGGCGTTTGCTTGCTAGGTGTGTCGTTTTTGATTTTGATGGCTCTGATGGACGATCTATGGCTTAGAGTTTTCTTTTTTCTTTCTTCCTCTCTATTTTTCCCTTCCGAGCTCCTACTCTCACTCGTCTTCTCGAGGACGAGGAAGAGTTCAGCTTGGGGGATTTTGACGTGCGTCTATATTTCATATATTCACGCATGTTTTCTTTTGTGTTTCTTCGTGTTTTCCGCCGTCTCTTATTCGTTTTCGTATGTTTTCCCGTTTTCTTTCACTTTTCTTTGTTTGTCCATGATTGCAGGAGTTTTCGACGTAGGGGACCTTTTACGATGATATCCCAAGTCCCCGGAGCAACGGGAGAAGTCACGCGTGATCCAGGGGGTCAAACGGCGAAGTATTCATCTTTCTGCCCCTCACCCGGTCGGTTGGTCATCTCCAACCGATCGGGTGATGCACGCGTGCACCAACCGGTCGCTACCCGCAGCTCACGAAGAAGTCACCCGACCGGTTCACAGACCGGTTCTGCGGGCGGCTGTTCTCTGTCTTTTCGAGCAGAATTCCAACCGATCGGGTGACTCTCACCCGATCGGTTCATCTGTAGCTGAGAAAAAGAGCTGAAGACACGGGCGTCGAACTGACCGGTTCACCCGACTGCTCCAAGATCCAACCGGTCGCTCAAGAACTCGCCCGATCGGTTCGTGAGATCGGGTGAAAACTCGCCGTTTTCTGTAATTTATCTGTAACGGATCAACCGATCAGTTGACTTGTCACCCGATCGGTTGATCCGAAAATCTATATATAGGACCCCTAGGGTTCCAGAAACGGAGGAGTTGTATTTTTTTACTGTTTTATTTCCTTGTGACGGCTGTAATTGTTACTCTTAAGTAAGTTTTCAGATCTTTCTAATTTTTTAGTATTGTCTTTACTACTCCTTTACTTCCGCATTGCAATTATCTGATTATGATTCTAACGGTTAAATTTCATTTGGATTGCTTTTTCATGAATTTTTGTGAGTAGTTCCCAAATCTGGGATTTTGGTGGAAGCCCCTTCGGGGCTCTTAACGATGCGTCCATAGGGTTAGGAAATCGATAGGGAGTAGGAATCTAACGGTTACGCGGGGCGTTTCATTGTCATCGGCGGGAAAAAGACCGCCTTTGACCGTCGGGCCAAGGGGGAATAAACTTGGCGGTTGACTCCCTAGCCAAAGCTCACGCCTTTAGCGTAGACGCCGAATCCTAGCACGCGGGAGCGGCAGGATGAGACCAACCACCGATTCGGGCTAGCTCACCCCTCGGGGTGATTTAGGTCCTACCTGACCCAAGCACAACCTCGCCTCCCTGAGTTCGATATTCCCGCACCCTACACTAACCGTGAAACTTGCGGTAAACGACACCGCGCCGCCGCGACGCAAGCGGGGCGCCGGTCACGACCCACTCACCCGCCACCGCCTCCTCGAAGCACCCCAAGACCATCCGACGCCGCCTAGCTCCCGCTTCACCGTCGACCGCCCGAACCGTCGCCCTCCGACGCCACGAAGCCCCGAGCTCCCTCCGCTGTGAAGCCACTCCCCGACGTCCGCCTTAGCTCCACGCCGTTCGCCGCTCCGACGAAGTCGCCGTCTCCGTCCGCCTCTGCCATCCACAGCACCACCCCGCCGTCTTCCGCCGTCCTCCGGCATCGCCCCGCCGCCGTGGAGCCGCCGCTGCCTGAAGCCGCTGTCGCCGCCACCAAACCCCGCCGCCGTCGCTCGCCGTCGACGCGAAGAAACCCCCCTACACGTTGTCGAACGAAGAAGGCGACGGTAATATATACAATGGCAAACTTGTAAATATGAATTAATCCGTATTTCGTATTTTTAATTATTTTTAAATATGATTTATTGGTTTTAAATTGATAAGTAATTACATAGGCCCCAGAAAATTGCGAGACTAGTCCCAGAAAATCAGAAACGTCGAAACGAATCCATTGGCGCTAGTTTCATCTCCATCAGGCAAGTATATTTCTCACAATGAATTTTTAAAGGCAAAACTTAAATAGGTTAAAATCCTTTTAAAAATTTGTAGCTTGCAATTTTTACACATACCGCTGTACGATAAAAATATATGTTACAGTACTTGTAAATACGATCGTTTTGACATCTTGTTTACAGAATTCCGACGTACGGTTTGCCCGGAATAAATCTTTGAAGATATGTTGTAATAATAAATTCTTGTTTTAAAAATACTTTTAAAATTCGTAATCTGTTATTTTTACATACACTTATGTACGATAAAAATATATGTCGTAGTACTAGTGAATACGATCATTTTGACACCTTGTTTGAAGAATTCTGATGTACGGTTTGCTCTAAACAATTCCTTGAAGATATGTTTTAAAAATCATTTCTTGATTTAAAATTGCTTTTTGGCTATTTAAAATTGTTTAAAAATTGTTTAAAAATCTTGAAAAATAACTACTAATCTTAGAAAATATTTTAAGCTAATTTAAACTCATTTTCTTAGTTAAAATCATATCTTAACCGTTCTTTCATCTATTTAAGTGAATTTTTATGTTTTCATTTAATTGCTGAATCAAGTCGTGAAGTTGTGAACTTTGGTGAAACTGTTGTACGGACTACTGAGACACTGAGATTGAATTGACTGAATGGAAGATGGAACTTCAACAATATTGAATGGAAGATGGAACTTTAATATAGAATGGAAGAAGGAATTTCAATAATAGACAGATAGTACACGTTCTTTTGACCGACACTAGACTTGACCTGGGATTGGGGTAGTCTATGATCACAAGTGTTACAGAATGACTGGATGCGCCATACTAAATTACCTCCAACACATTACGGGGGTTAGAACCTTGACCGTTGCCATATCGGAACGGTGGGTAAGCCTCGGAGTTGCTCCCGTCGCAGGCTGCATGTTGGTTATCTCTAGTACTCTTGGACATGGACTTATCACTAGGTTAGACTGGTTATTGATTATTGTTCTAACATCTTTTCGACAGGTTGCTACAGTGTGTTTATTAAATGCTAAATTGTCACAGGTTACAGACGGCTTGCAAATTGTTATTGAATAATGAAATTGTTACATGTTGCAAATGATATTGCAAATGGCTATCAAATGATTAAATTGATGCAGGTTGCAAATGTTTAACTGATTTAACTGATTTAACTGATTTAACTGCTTTAACTGCTTTAACTGTTTTAACTGCTTTAACTCTTTTAAGTTCAACTTATTACTGGTCTTTAATTCTTTTAAAGTTAAAATTATTGCTTGTCTTTAACTCTTTTAAAGTTAAAACTTATTGCTTGTCTTTAAAATTCAGCGTTGTTTAATTTAAATGTCTAACGTTTTGGTTTTGAGAATATCTTGCCGAGTATACCTCGCTGACGGACATTTCATTTTGTTGTTTTACGAAATGTCCGTCAGGTATCGATAGTGAGTTCTTTGAGGACCCTACCGCAGGAACCGAGCCAGAGCTTGAAGGCTACTGGAGTACTCACCCACAGAAGATTAGACAATCCCCTTCGCGACTGTTTATTTACATTTAAAATAATGTAATTTGTGTACCTTGTTTGTATTGCTATACTAGGCCCAAGTTGTATCTTAATTATTGTACGCTGGATATGTAATAATGTTGTTTGAGCTGCTTCTTAAATTTTCATGCAAGGATCTGCAATTTTTATACAGACGCTTAGTGTGTTTAAGCCAAGGAGGAAGAAAAAGAAAAGGATTTCAAAAGATTCCAAAAGAAAAAAAAAAGTACTCCTCTTTGTTTTAAGCACATCGCGGACCCGCTCGCGTCCTCGCTCCCGGTAGAATGGGAAGCGGGGCGTGACAGGTTTTGGTGGCGGCCCATGCAGGTCATGCGTATGCAAATACTTTAAGATCGGTTAAATGACATTAATATCTAAGTGTACAACTAGAATAGATTTATTCTAACTTACCTCATATTGCGGTTTGTTTTGAAGTTTGGCAGGTCAACCAGATACTCACAACTGATGGTGATTTGATTTTTACTTACCTTATATTGCGGTTTGTTTTGAAGTATGGCAGGTCGACCAGATACTCACGGCGTCACCAACAATGACATCTTGGGTATCGTAAAGGAAAAACTGGAAATTCAAACCAAAATTCTCCATGAAGCTACTGAACCGGTAATCACTAGTATATCTGAACCTTTTCCCTTTACGTCGAGTTGACACCTATCGCCTTTATTATCATTGCTAGCATACTTTATCGTGCTATTTGTATTTGTCTTCATAGCATGTCCACTTCTTGATTTGGAAATTTCCTATTGCTTCTTATCACAAAATTCGCAACGAACTATTTCCATTGAACCTCATTATTTTTTTTCGAACTCTTAACCTTTGCTTAGAAACTTGTGTTCCATTCTTGGTTATACCCTCCCGAATAACCTCTTTTGCTAGCAGTTATAATTATTTTCATATGTTGAACCATCTACCTACTTCATCACCTTTCCTTCAGTTGATGATGGCACGCATATAAATGATAAGCTTTCTTCAATGGACCATGATACCGGTCAATGTGCTTGGCTAAAGTCTGTTGGATCGACCTGGCTAGACTGGGCATAAGTGATCCTGGCTTAGTCACTTCCCTGGCCGTGTCCGCTGGACCGCAAGGACGTGAATCATGATTATGTGACGTCATCGATCTTCTTCACTATCAACCTTCCTTTATCTTGATAACATTTCGATTGACTTTGTTAAAATCTTTTCATTGCTTGAACCCTAGCTACGTTTATTTTAAGGAGGATAGCATTCGGTTTTCGATCATCCAAAGTTCAAGTTCGACAACGAAGCAGATCGAAAGACGCTCAGAAGTATTTGAGGATGGTACTAGGATATTTGAGACGAGCCAAACCATGACTTGTAAGTGTAGACTGTTACGTCTTCTTCTTCTTTCTTGAACTCGTATTTCTCTTCTACCCACTACTTTCGTCTTGTACCCGATTTTCCTATAGTTTGAATTCTTTTCCCGCCTACATTCTCTCACCTCTTTATTGTGTTTTGTTCGTTTCCTCTCCTCGAGTCCCGTTCCCGCCTAACCTAGTCTACTCTACTTTCGGCGCCTACCCTATCAATGACTTTCGGCGCACCCCAATAAAACCCCCTCATCTCTCCCTCTCCAACCATCCCGTGGCTTCCTCTCCACCAAGACGACGCCCACCCCCTCGTTGTGCCTCTTCTTTCGTGAGCCCAACACCTCGCAAGCTCCTCCAACCTCACCCAAAGCTCCACCACCCCACTCCGGTAACACCCGCCACGTCAAGCAGTCGCAGCCACCATAGATCGACAACCACCGATGGCCCTCCGACGATATGTTTTGGGATTTTTGGCCTTGGCGACGACCCTCACCGCCACCCTCGCTACCGCTGTGTGGCTGAGATCTTGGGAAGCCATGATCATTGGGCTTCTCTTGAGCTCTCTGCCCTGGGTCTCACCCAGATTGATGTCCCGTTTAGGCTTCCTCTTGCGACTACTCCTTTTGGTTTGCGGAAAAGTGTGCTTTTGGTTGTTCATTTGTTGGGTGATGTTGGGTGTCGCGAATGTCAAGTATTGGTCTACGGAAGGAATAATGGCGATGCTTATTGGCATGATTTTGGCCTTGGGAGTTGAAGTTGGATGTAAGCCTTGTGCTTGGCTCTGGATGAGAGCTTGGATCTTGCCTTATTGTGGGATATTATGGAGATTGATGGAAGGAATACTGGCAGTGAATACTGACTTTGGGTGTTGGCCTTGTACTTACCTTTGGGCGTTGATTTGGACGTTAGCATGTGGTTGGGCATTATGGAGATTGATGTTGTTGGTACCCGTGGATTAGTCGATACATGCTGTATATCTTTGGCTAGACCCAGTTAGTCACCAGTAGCACGAATAAATTTTATGGTCTTCCGGTTTATGTGGTTTAAATAGTTTGCTACTGGCTTATCACCTCAGGTTCCAAGTTCGAACAGAGGTTGTCATCATAATAGCCTTCATTTTCATGTGATGTTATTATCTCATGTTAATTTTGGACTACTTGAGAAGTCAGAGTAACTTTTGTAATGATACCAGTCTTAGGAATAGTTACGGAATCTATGATGATGTTAATACTAATTAGAAATATCTCTTGCTTTCTTGATGCTATGATATCACATTATATTTTATGCTATTTACAACTTATTTTCTAAATTGTAATTTTCATCAAGTTTTCCATTTTATCATTTATTTGCTTGAGCTTCTTAATAACAGTAATTATTTTATATTATAGATTTTTAAATTCCGAGGACGGAATTATTTTAAGGAGGGTAGAATGTGATGACCCGTATTCGACAATACAAATTTTCTACGTATTTTCTTAATTAATAATATTTTATAATGGTTTGTTAGGAGTTGAACATCAAAATAGTTTTTAAATCATTTATAAAAAAAATTTTGTAGTACCAATATAGTTATAGCCTATTTTAGAGTATACGAGTACCATCCTAAATCCCGAAATGATTTTTATAATTATTTAAATTCAAGTATTAATGTTACAGCCGTAACAATTATTTTTCTATGTAAACGTTTTCAAAATGATTTCAAACTTCTACAGTGTCATTCTATTATCATTTAGAGCCTCCCACATTAATTTCGTAATTTTTTTGAAGTCGGATCGGTAGAGAACCCGCAAACCCGCTTCCTAAACGTTTTGGCCCAAAACACGTATTTCCGTAGTCCAAACTACGAAATGGATCTCGTAGTCACGATCCTCGTGACGATACGAACCCGTGGCTATATTTTCGTAATTTTTCGGAGTCATTTGACTTTAGGGGCAAAATTGTAATTTCACTAATTACTTTCACTAATTACCGTTTTACGTTACCCTAATTACCATGTTAATTACCTAGTTTAATCCCCTAACCGTCGGCAACCTCACGCACACGTTTCAAATTAGGAAGCCTAGTCTAAGTTTCCTACCTCTTTTTCAAAAGCTAAACTTTGTATTTAATGCAATTTGACTAAGTATTCATGTGGTATTATTTAACTAATTATTATTATCTATATAAACCCACCCCTTAAGCTTTTCTCCTTCACATTAATCCCCAGTGCAAACCCATGCTTGGCCAACCCACGCACTGCCTCTCTCTTTCTCTTTGCATTTCGAATTCCCCAGGCAACCCACCCACGTTAATCTCTCTCTCCCTCTCTCTTCACCTCTCGTTTTCCTCTCCCCTCACCCTCTTCCCCTCGAGGCAGCTCGAGCGCCCGCCGGCGACCCACTCACCCGCCACCGCCTCCTCGAAGCACCCCAAGACCATCCGACGCCGCCTAGCTCCCGCTTCACCGTCGACCGCCCGAACCGCCGCCCTCCGACGCCACGAAGCCCCGAGCTCCCTCCGCTGTGAAGCCACTCCCCGACGTCCGCCGCAGCTCCACGCCGTTCGCCGCTCCGACGAAGTCGCCGTCTCCGTCCGCCTCCACCATCCACATCACCGCCCCGCTGTCTTCCGCCGTCCTCCGGCATCGCCCCGCCGCCGTGGAGCCGCCGCTGCCTGAAGCCGCCGTCGCCGCCACCAAACCCAGCCGCCGTCGCTCGCCGTCGACGCGAAGAAACCCCCCTGCACGTTGTCGAACGAAGAAGGCGACGGTAATATATACAATGGCAAACTTGTAAATATGAATTAATCCGTATTTCGTATTTTTAATTATTTTTAAATATGATTTATTGGTTTTAAATTGATAAGTAATTACATAGGCCCCAGAAAATTGCGAGACTAGTCCCAGAAAATCAGAAACGTCGAAACGAATCCATTGGCGCTAGTTTCATCTCCATCAGGCAAGTATATTTCTCACAATGAATTTTTAAAGGCAAAACTTAAATAGGTTAAAATCCTTTTAAAAATTCGTAGCTTGCAATTTTTACACATACCGCTGTACGATAAAAATATATGTTACAGTACTTGTAAATACGATCGTTTTGACATCTTGTTTACAGAATTCCGACGTACGGTTTGCCCGGAATAAATCTTTGAAGATATGTTGTAATAATAAATTCTTGTTTTAAAAATCCTTTTAAAATTCGTAATCTGTTATTTTTACATACACTTATGTACGATAAAAATATATGTCGTAGTACTAGTGAATACGATCATTTTGACACCTTGTTTGAAGAATTCTGATGTGCAGTTTGCTCTAAACAATTCCTTGAACATATGTTTTAAAAATCATTTCTTGATTTAAAATTGCTTTTTGGCTATTTAAAATTGTTTAAAAATTGTTTAAAAATCTTGAAAAATAACTACTAATCTTAGAAAATATTTTAAGCTAATTTAAACTCATTTTCTTAGTTAAAATCATATCTTAACCGTTCTTTCATCTATTTAAGTGAATTTTTATGTTTTCATTTAATTGCTGAATCAAGTCGTGAAGTTGTGAACTTTGGTGAAACTGTTGTACGGACTACTGAGACACTGAGATTGAATTGACTGAATGGAAGATGGAACTTCAACAATATTGAATGGAAGATGGAACTTTAATATAGAATGGAAGAAGGAATTTCAATAATAGACAGATAGTACACGTTCTTTTGACCGACACTAGACTTGACCTGGGATTGGGGTAGTCTATGATCACAAGTGTTACAGAATGACTGGATGCGCCATACTAAATTACCTCCAACACATTACGGGGGTTAGAACCTTGACCGTTGCCATATCGGAACGGTGGGTAAGCCTCGGAGTTGCTCCCGTCGCAGGCTGCATGTTGGTTATCTCTAGTACTCTTGGACATGGACTTATCACTAGGTTAGACTGGTTATTGATTATTGTTCTAACATCTTTTCTACAGGTTGCTACAGTGTGTTTATTAAATGCTAAATTGTCATAGGTTACAGACGGCTTGCAAATTGTTATTGAATAATGAAATTGTTACAGGTTGCAAATGATATTGCAAATGGCTATCAAATGATTAAATTGATGCAGGTTGCAAATGTTTAACTGATTTAACTGATTTAACTGATTTAACTGCTTTAACTGTTTTAACTGCTTTAACTCTTTTAAGTTCAACTTATTACTGGTCTTTAATTCTTTTAAAGTTAAAATTATTGCTTGTCTTTAACTCTTTTAAAGTTAAAACTTATTGCTTGTCTTTAAAATTCAGCGTTGTTTAATTTAAATGTCTAACGTTTTGGTTTTGAGAATATCTTGCCGAGTATACCTCGCTGACGGACATTTCATTTTGTTGTTTTACGAAATGTCCGTCAGGTATCGATAGTGAGTTCTTTGAGGACCCTACCGCAGGAACCGAGCCAGAGCTTGAATGCTACGTGGAGTACTCACCCACAGAAGATTAGACAATCCCCTTCGCGACTGTTTATTTACATTTAAAATAATGTAATTTGTGTACCTTGTTTGTATTGCTATACTAGGCCCAAGTTGTATCTTAATTATTGTACGCTGGATATGTAATAATGTTGTTTGAGCTGCTTCTTAAATTTGCATGCAAGGATCTGCAATTTTTATACAGACGCTTAGTGTGTTTAAGCCAAGGAGGAAGAAAAAGAAAAGGATTTCAAAAGATTCCAAAAGAAAAAAAAAGTACTCCGCTTTGTTTTAAGCACATCGCGGACCCGCTCACGTCCTCGCTCCCGGTAGAATGGGAAGCGGGGCGTGACAGTCCCACCGAGGTTGAGCCTCCAGTTACCATCTCAATTCGCATGACCGCCTTCGGGGGGCGGGGCTCCTCCTTATCGCGGTTCGCCAGCGGTCCCCGTCCCCCCTCCTCCGGGGGGTCTGTCTCTCCTGCCGCCACCCGCCTTCCCGCGACAAAGTTCCCCAGGTGACCCGCCTGGATCAGTCGCTCGATCTCTCTTTTAAGGGAGTAACAACGGTCGGTGTCGTGACCGTGGTCCTGGTGATAACGGCAGTATCTCCGGGGGTCCCGCCTCGTCGGGTCCGTCCTCATCTCCCGGGGAGGCTCCGGCAGTAACCCGGCCCTTGTCGCCGCGGCCAGCACCTCCATCATGGGGGCATTGAGTCGCGTGTAATGCGCCAGTGGGGGGTCTTCTTGTCTTGGGATGACTCCGGAGGGCCTCCGCGCCGGGGCGAACTCGCGCGTCGGGCCATGGCAATCTTGTGGGTGAGGCTTGGGCGGCTCCCGCCGCGGTGGGGCCATCTGATCGCGGGCTCGGCCCCTCTCTTCCTGCCTCGGCCGAGGGTGCGGCCGGGGTCCGTCTTGGGATGGTTTCGCTGGGGGGAATACGACCTTTGATCCGAGGGTCTCTTCGGCCAACGCGTGCCTTTCCGCCATTGCAACCAACGCTTCATAGTCGGCCGGCGGATCCCGGAGGAGGGATTTGTGGAGGCTCCGAGTCCGCAACCCCGTCTTGAAGGCCAGCATAAGCACCTCATCGCAGCATGTCACCACCGCCCGTCTTTCCTCCTGAAAGCGGCGGAGGTATCTTCCCGTTCTCTCCCCCTCCCTTTGGACTATCGTGCTGAGATAGTCTAAGGGCTTCTTTTTCGTTCGCCCGGCCCGGAACTCTTGGCAGAACTTGTGGGATAGTTTGCCAAAGCTCCCGACGGACCTCACGGGCAGGCCAAAGTACCAGTCCAACGCGGTTTCCCTCAGGCTCTGGGAGAAATGTCGGCATAGGAACGCCTCGTCCACATCCTGCGCCTCCATCGCCCCCCGGTATTGTTGCACGTGCGTGAGGGGGTCGCCTCTCCCATTGTACGTGGCCAAGTGAGGGGGTTTGAACCTTATGGGCCTTGGGGCGGACGTGATCCATCGTGCAAGCGGCGTGGCCTCCTCCGGATAAGTAGGGCGATCCGGCACATTCCCTCTCCGCCATTCGGGGGTTTGGCTTCGGTCGCGCCACGGCCGTCGACGGTCCTCCGCCCCCGGGGAGTAGCCCGACGGTCGTCTGGCGGGGCTCCTTCCTTGGGCCGAGGACTCGATGGGTTGTGGGCTACGGCTCTCCCAGCGCCAGCGCCTCCCGGCCAGCTCTCCTCGGGCCTCCATCCGTTCCTGATTCTCTCGGAGGAGCCTCTCGCGCTCGGCGGCGAGGAAGCGTAGTTGTCGACAAACGGCTTCCTCGCGCAGGGTATCGGAGGGGTGGTGCTGTTGACGCGGGCCGCCTCCTCCAGGCGGGGACCTGTTCAGCAACAGGTCCCGCCCGTTCCCGGGCCGCCGGCCCGTCGCCGTCTCTTCAAGGACTTCTTGGTTTCTCCTGTTTTCTCTCCTTAGCCTCTCGCGCTCCGCGACGATGAAGCGGAGTTGGCGGCGGGCGGCCTCTTCCTCCTGGCAGGCCCTCCGGGCGGTCACGGCCGCCTCGTCCAAACGCCTTTGCACGGCGGCCGCCTCCCCCAGGCGCCTCCACCGTTGCGCAACTTCCATCTCCTCTTCCAGGAGCCTTTGCTGGGCCGCAATATCCTCAGCGAGCCCCCTGTTTTCTCCCTCCTCCTCGAACTGAAGGCGGAGGTTCTGCCTCACGTTCTGGGGCTCTGAGGGGTCAGGCGGAGGCTCTGTTCCGGTCGTATGATAGCCTCCCCTGGCCTGAGTGACGGACTCGAAGCTCTTCAGGACGACGTGGGATGAAGTAGGTTCAGTTTCGGTGCCCACGCCCGGAAGGGCGTCGGACGCCGGGGTGATCTGTAGAGAGAGCGGTTCCTGACCCACGGGATCTCTGCCGTGGTCAGGGTTCCGCGAGATTGGCATGGAGTCTAACATGGGTGTGACCCTTCGTTCCCACAGACGGCGCCAATTGTTACGAGGTGGAACTCGCGTACAATGAATTTGTATTATGGGGAACCAAGGGCACGGTTGTTATGTGGAGAAGAAGGTTTAGGTAGGCTGTTTTACAAGTGATTAGTGGGGTGAAGAGGTTGGATCCGTTGCCGGTGGTGCTCACGGGATCAAATCTCGCCGGACGGAGCTGAGGAGGGTTGGACGGCAGGGGGCTGACGCTAACTTTGGTCGATGGGCGAGCTCTCCTGCAGCACAAACAACTCGTCAGAAGGGCGGGGTTGGGGTTCAACCCTTAGCCCCTCCGATGCCTAAGTCAGTAACATGGCTTAAAATGGGGGGCTGGACACGCCGGTCGGACTCTCTGTGTGTCCGCCGCGCGTGACGAGCTATAGGTGAGAGAGCAAAGATATGGAAGACCTTAGCTCTTGTGTGTGAGTAAATAGAATGAGAGAGAATTCTTCAACCCCCTCTCCGTAAGAGGAGAGGGGGTATTTATACCTGACGGGTGATGACTAGGCGTGCTGAGCTGGCTCGGGTGTCAGCAGAAGCTTCGGACAAGGACATCGGGAACAGGAGTTCCCGACCTGCTCCTGTCAGGCGGCGCAACGGCCAAGGGGTGCTTTTGTCGGGATGTCAGGGCCGAAAGCGCTAATCGTCGGATGGGTCAGCCGCCTGGGGATGCTTTGTCAGGCGGTCAGGTGACGTATGTGTCAGTCGTGTCCTTATCCCCGGTTGTTTGTCGTTAGCGACGAACTAAAGGTCGGGCTGAGTCATCCTAGGCGCCGTGCCGCGGTTCGTGGGAATCGGGCGGGTCGTTCCGATCAGGGGTTGTCCGGCCTGGCCGCGCCCCCCGATCGGTCATGGGCCATGGTCCGCCGGTACGGAAGGATACGTCCGTGCCGGTCAATGGGCCCGGCTTAGCCACCCGAGCGTCCCAGCGCGCTACCCCTGGTGGGTAGAGCGGCTGTGGTTGTTCGGCTCAGCCGGTTCGGGGAATGCTGCAAGGCGCGCCCGTCTCCATATGGCCCCGGATTTTCGGGGCGGCGGCCTCTTTATTGAAAGGTGAGTTAATGGGGTGTGTTAGCGGACCCGGGCGGGAGTCGGACTCCTACGATCTTTAGGTCGTAACAAAACTGATTTCAAAAATTTCCTATAAAAATATTTTGAAGTACTAGACTAGTTATGGAGTATTTTGGTAAGATCGGATTTCATCAAATCCCTCTAAAAGATTTGACAAAAATTCATTTTCAGATATTGCTGTTTTGGGTCAATAAAATTATTTTCTATACAAACGTTTTCAAAATGATTCCAAACTTCTGCAGTAGCATCCTATGATCATTTGGGGCTTCCCACATTAATTTCGTAATTTTCTGATATCGTTTCAATAGAGAAC
Source organism: Scilla litardierei (assembly GCA_030789695.1). Lineage (NCBI taxonomy): Eukaryota > Viridiplantae > Streptophyta > Magnoliopsida > Asparagales > Asparagaceae > Scilla > Scilla litardierei. The sequence continues at coordinate 35,999,824 of CM061136.1, forward strand.
CCACAAACCCGCTTTCTAAACGTTTTGGCCAAAATCTAGTATTTCCGTAGCCCAAACCCTGGAACGGTCTTCGTATTCGCGATCCTCGCGACGATACGATCCTGTGGGTATGTTTTCGTAATTTTTCGGACACGTTTACTAGTAGGGGCATTTTCGTAATTTCGTGTTTGTATTTTCACTAATAACTTTCATTAAAGGGGTTTACCTAATACTAATTACCTTTAACCTAACCTAATTATCCTACCTAATCTAACTGTAACTACCCCATCTAACCCTCATTCTCTCTCAGCTTCCCCCCGTTCTCAGCAGCTCCACCCATCTACCCCCCAACCAATCCCATCTACCCTCTCATTCTCTCTCTCTCTCTCTAACCCTATAAATGTTTTACAGGCATCTCCTCTCATCTCTCGTTCTCAACCCTCTCTCTATCTCTCTCACAGAGTCTCTTTTTCCCGTTCTCCCCCTATCTCTCTATCCTCTCTTCGTCGGAACGCCGCCCTTACCCACGCCCACCGCCGCTTCTCCGACGAGCACCGCCCGCTCTCCGATCTCGCCGCCACCCGAAAACACCCCGAGCGCCTTCCATCCCCGTGCTCCGACGACCCCGAGCCCCGCCATCGCCTGACCTCCGACCCTCTCGAGGCACCGCTCGACTGCGCCGCCGTCACCACTCCCCACCTCCGCCCAAGCGCCCTCCGACGTCGTCGCCGCTGCTCCGGCGAAGCGCCCCCAGCACCGCCCCGCTGCCGCTATCACTGCCTCTCACCGCCTCCGACCGCCGTCGTGGAGCCGCCGCCTGTCGACCTCCTCGCCGTCGCCTCCACCCTCGCCGCCGCCCCCGACGCGAACACCCCTCCGCCATGCACGAAGACGACGAAGAACGGGGTAAATTCGAAATGGCAAACTTGTAAATATCGCGAATATTTCGTAAATTCGTATTTTTAATTATTTTTAAATAGGTTTTATTGGTTTAAATTGATAACTAAAAATATAGGGCCCAGAAAAATGTGTGTCTACCTCGAGAAAATCAGAAATGACATCTTGGACCCAATGGCGCTAGTTTCATCTCAATCCGACGCTTGGTTTTTCCAGAATTAATTTTTAAGCCTATAAGTTAAATCCATTATTTTCGTTCAAAAATCCGTATCTTCTTATTTTTACATAAACTAATACTTGAGAAAAATATATGTCTTAATACTCTTTGAGACGGTCATTTTGACACCTCACTTGCAACTTTCTGATGCAGATTGCATCCAGAATAAATGTTTGAATAAATACGTTGCTAATTGAAAAATAGTTTTTAAATTGTTTTTGAGCTTTTAAAAATTATAAAAATTACTATAATCTTCAGAAAAATATTCCTTCTCGCAGTAAAATTATTTTCACCATATATAGTCTATATAAAATTTTAGAACTGTTTTTGACACCGTTTCAATCAGTTTTAAAAATCAAAACGATCAGATTATTTGAATAGAAAATAGGGTGCGCTTTAACCAATTGTTTCTTGTGTTTGCAGGTACTAATCCTCGTGCACCAGCTTCGCTAGCTCCAACCTCGTCTTGCCACGGCGAGCTCTAAAATCGTAAGTCACGATATATTCTAAATTTAAGAAACCTAGTTTACTGTGCTTGGATGAACCCGTTGACACTCTTATAGCCTCGAACGGCTATTTGACTTGAACCAAACTAGAGAACTAGTATGAAAGTAATCAACTAAAGATTACTTTGCCAACTTTTAACTTAGGTGGTTGTAACACGCAACTACCAACTTGGGTAAATTGTGTGCTAGCCACACTACTACGTGCTCAAAGCACGGAAGTAACAGCTTTTGGTGTTGGACTTGTCTTTATCCTACTTGCTGGTTTTCAATGAGGAAGTCAACCAGTTGACCTGGTGTGACTAACATGTGGAACATCCTGTGGAACAATCTTGTGAAGAACTTGTACTTGACACGTCACCGGGGTTTCGGGGTAACTCACAGTTGCGAGAGTACGGGAGTGACTAGAGTTCGATCTACATGTCAAGCTGCCTGTGTTTCGGCCTCCTGTCTAACTGCCTGTGTTTCGGCAAACCATCCTGCTGCCTGGGTACCGGCATTCGTCTGGGTAGCACCCAGGCAAGAGACGAACTGAACGGTCACATATTGTACTCTCCGACTTGAGTCACGTAGTTCTAGTGTAACTTGTACAGTTACTTTCTTTACAGTACATGCACTTTACTTTCCTTGCCAGTACAGTCACCGCACTTTACTTGCCGTACTTTTACTTTCTACACTTGTACAGACACTGCACCGTACTTTACTTTCACTTTGGTCTGCTTTGTCATACTTGTACATTTCCTCCTTTTCTTCGTTTAGAATTGTTGTGAATTACCTACGGTTCCATTTCCGTGGCACCGCAGACGATATACATATGGAGGCAGATGCTCTTGAGTTAATAGCGCCAGACTTCAACCATGAGACCGCAGCTTCCAGAGCTATTTTCAGTTGTGTACTTTCTTCTTTCATGTATATCTGTTGGGACATCTTGGATTGTAATAATTGGACACTATTTGGGTATTTTTGTACATCTCTGCATCGTGGCTATTTTGATTTCATTGGTTAACTGCAGAACCTGCGCAAATATCAAATAAGTAACGGGCCCCCGAAAGCGGGTCGTTACAAGTTTGGTGGCCCAACGCAGGTCCTCGCTAACTACCTCGTGAACATTATAGCAAGATCAGGATGTATAATATAAGATACTCAAATTAACCTCGAGTACGGGATGTCTCGAGCGTTCACCTGTACTGGATATACGGGTGAAGTGTCCTTATTACCATCTTCATTAGGTCTTCCTTGACCCTCATCACTTCCTTTGAACTCTTAACCCTTGCTTAGGAATTCGTGTTCCATTCTTGATTATACCTCTCTAGTACCCTCTTTTGCTAACAGTTATAGTGATTTTTTGGTTGGATTATCTACCCACTTCATCACCTTTCCTTCAGTTGATGATGGCACGCATTTAAATGATAAGCTTCCTTCAATGGACCATGATACCGGTCAATGTGCTTGGCTAAAGTCTGTTGGATCAACCTGGCTAAACTGGGCATAAGTGATCCTGGCTTAGTCACTTCCCTGGCCGTGTCCGCTGGACCGTAAGGACGTGAATCATGATTATGTAACGCCATCGATCTTCATTATTATCACCCCTTTCTTTAGCTAGTGATGGCCTTCGGATCATTCTACTAATTCTTATAATTCTTCCTACTCACTATTAAATCGTCTGAACTCTAGCTACGTTTATTCTAAGGAGGGTAGCATTCAATTTTCGATCACCAGGAGTTCGAATTCGACAACGGAAGCGGATCGAAGGACGCTCAGAAGTATTAAAGGATGGTAAGTGTAGGCTGTTTGCATCCTTTTTGAACTCGTATTTCTCTTCTAGCCCTTACTTCTATCTTGTACCCGATTTTCTCTCTCCACTGGTTTGACTTCCTTTCCCACCGACCACCTTCCTCCTCCCTCTTTATTTCGGTTGTCCGCTTCCCCCCTCGAGACCCGTGCCCGCCGAACCCTACCCTACCTAACCCTGACTTCGGTGCCCCCCTTTCTCTCTGTCACGCCCCGCTTCCCAAAATGGACGAAGGCGAAGCGTGACTAAGGCCCGCTTAGGCCGGAGCTGTGAAGCTCGAACCCAATAAGCGTCTGTAGGGGTACCATTTTAAAGTTTTCAGGTTCTTGCATTAATAAAGTTCGAAACAACAGAAGTACAGAAAGAAAGTTGCATTCATTAAATTAGAGATATAATATCCAACAGGTACAAAGTCTAAAAGGAGCCTAAGCATGGCAACAAAATAACTAAAAGAAATCTAAAAGCAGTAACCTCTGAAAGTGACGACTAAAAGACCTCAAGGTCTGGTCCTCGACGGGCACGTACTCTGGGTCGACGTCCTCGGCTCCTCGTACTCCAGTGAGTCTGCCTCGTCCACGAACTCTGGCTGAGCACCTGACGTACAACACCCAAGAAAAAGGAACTGTACGTCAGGTAAAGTCTACAAGAAGGGTTAGACTTTACTTCAAGTGCACCGAACTTTAAACAACTGTTTACTGGTTGATTAGCATGCTGAGGTTCTTTTACACAACAGTTTACTGGTTGATTAGCAAGCTGTGGTTATAACAGAGTAACACGACAGGAAGTAACGTAGCAGGAAAGTAAAACGGGACAAGTAGTAGTCGTAGCGTGTGCTACCAACTACGGGACTAACCTACAGGTGTCAAGACAAGACGGGATGTGACGGGACAGGACAGGACAAGACGGGACATGACAAGTAAGACACGAAAGGGTTCACGCCTTACGGTTCGAGGGGGATCAGACCCTCTTGGCGTGCGCACGCTCAACCCAACCCCAAACCCAGGAACTCAGGACAAGATTTACAGGGATCATTTCCGCTAGGGAAACATCCGAAACGCCCGAAGGCTTTTTGTGTAACAGGGATCACTTCCGCTAGGAAAGCATCCGAAACGCCCGTAGGCTTTTTGTATAACAGGGATCACTTCCGCTAGGAAAGCATCCGAAACGCCCGAAGGCTTTTTGTGTAACAGGGATCACTTCCGCGGAGGAAAGCATCCGAAACGCCCGTAGGCTTTTTGTCTAACAGGGATCACTTCCGCTAGGAAAGCATCCGAAACGCCCGAAGGCTTTTTGTGTAACAGGGATCACTTCCGCGGAGGAAAGCATCCGAAACGCCCGTAGGCTTTTTGTGTAACAGGGATCACTTCCGCTAGGAAAGCATCCGAAACACCCGTAGGCTTTTTGGTAACAGGGATCACTTCCGCGGAGGGAAGCATCCGAAACGCCCGTAGGCTTTTTGTATAACAGGGATCACTTCCGCTAGGAAAGTATCCAAAACGCCCGAAGGCTTTTTGTGTAACAGGGATCACTTCCGCGGAGGAAAGCATCCGAAACGCCCGTAGGCTTTTTGTGTAACAGGGATCACTTCCGCTAGGAAAGCATCCGAAACGCCCGTAGGCTTTTTGGTAACAGGGATCACTTCCGCGGAGGGAAGCATCCGAAACGCCCGTAGGCTTTTTGGTAACAGGGATCACTTCCGCGGAGAGAAGCATCCGAAACGCCCGTAGGCTTTTTGTGTAACATGACATGACATGACAAGTGTAGGGAGTTGTTATTCTAGGGTGTCCACACGCACGCACACGCAAGATAGTCCTATGATGTCAGCAGTTTATTGTTGTCGGGCTTAGACTTCGTCGTCAAGTCTGAGCCGTCACGGGTCGTCCCGGACGTTATCATTTCACGTCCGGTTCTCATCACACACAATCTAACAGTTCTACAAACTAGAACTAAGGCACGGTCAAAACGCTAGTGGATACACTTGCCTGTGATGGCGAGTGTGTCGTCTGTCCGGGGTGTCTCGTCCAGTTGTCGCGTCCGCGGTAGTCCGTCTTAAAAGGGGTCACGGCGACGGTGTCAGGTCGCGATTTCAATAAATCCTATTCAGGTTCATTTCTAGGTTATCGGGGCTACTCTAATTGTCAGAGTCACGATTTGATTTTTTTTGTCAGCCTAGATCGACCACTAACCTTTATGCACAGAAAATTTGTCCGATGGTCGATTTCTACAGTGAGCAGTGTTTTACTAGTGCAGAAAAGTAAATTTAATTGTAGTTGTCCAGTTTTAGTTAGGTTTTCAGTTTGCTACGGTGTGGGTTTCGCTACGAGTTTAGAGGGACCAACCTGGTGTGAGGAACGAGCATTTAATTTGGCGTCGTGTCCGGAAACGGTGGCGGTGCTCGTGTCCCCGACTGCGGGTAGCGCAATAACGAGGGGATCGTCGGGGCCGAGACGGTAGCAAGGAGGCGTACTCAACTATCTTCCGATCATAACCATACCAAAACAAGTGCTGTTTTGATAGATGAACTGGCAAAAGAAGGGTTGTATCCCGAACAAATAGTACAGGTCCAAGCTGAACAAGGAAAAGAGATGCATTCTCATTCCCTGAAGTTGAAACACCATTTGATGTCTCTATCCTCCAAGAATCTCCCCTGGCAGCTAGAGAACTTTCAGTGCCTTGCATTCTACTATCGTATGTCGTTATGTTAATGCTACCCGTTGGTTTCTTGAACCTCCCCGAAGCTCTGAGATCAAAATCGAACCCCTCTTCATCAACCAACTCATCGGAAACCCCTTCATCCACAGCCGATATTCCTTGAATCCAAAGTCCTCCAAGACTTCCCAACACTCTGCTTCCAACGATGCCCCTCCTCGTGCCAAGACGGCACCGGTAACTGCCGGAAGAACTGCTGCACCATTCCATTAATCCCAGCACCAAACTCGGCCCCGACCCGGCCGATCCTGCTGCCGATTGCCGAGGAGGGCACTGTCACCATCAGCCGAGTGGAGACCGAGCTCGAAGGGTCTCTTCTTGCGCGAAGACGGCTGTGGCGTCGGCCAGGAGAAGGGCGGTGGGTGGCTGATGAGGCCGAAGAAGCCCGGGGCTAGGCGATCGGTGAGGTCTGCGGGGCTGTGGCGTCGTGTGAGGGCTTCAGGCGACCGCGACGGGGTCGTGGGTGCTCGGGGTTGCGGGGAGACCGCTGCGGCGGTGAGGATCGTGGTGGGGCGAGCGGATCGCGGCAGCGGAGCGGCGAGGGGAGGCACGGGCTGCGGATCGTGGCATCGGAGCGGCGAGGGGGCCCGGAGACGTGTGGGGGTCAGACGTCGGGGGTCGCGAGGGGGAGAGGACGGCGCTGAGGGGCGGCCGAGGAGGCAGGGCCGGCGGCTGAGAGGGGAGCCGCGAGGAGAGAGAGAGAGAGAGGGACGTGCGGGGGGAAAAATTGGTGACGGCGGCTGTGGGAAAAATTTTCCCCAAACTTAGGTTTTAGGGTTAAGGTTAAGTTAGGGTTTATTAATAAGATAAATAATGCTATATACCCTATAAGGTTATAGTTAAAAGAAGAAATTAAAGGGATAGAGGGTGTAGAAAGAGGGGGAATTCTCGAGGAGAATAGAAGGAGCAGTTTAGGAAAAATAATTAAGAGAATAAATATGGAAATAGCCAGATTTGGCTATCAAATTCGAAATTTGAATCTGATGGGGAGATCGACGGTCGAGATTTCTTCGAGTGATATCTCTCAATCCGGGCGTCGGAAAAATGATCCGAAAATACCGGGGTGATCGTGGAGACGAGATGCACAGATCTATGGAGCCCAATCGTGCGTAACACCGACCAAGAATTTACGTAAAATTGGAAACTGTGTTTTGAGTCAAATGACTAAAACGCCCCTATCGTTCAAAGTCGTTTTGCGAGAAAACGAGCCGTGAAACGACGTTCCCAAAAATTACAATAAAATCCAACACCCCGAAACGATCGCAATGGCATATCGCATCGCATATGCCGGAGCTCGAAACTAGCCAAATTAAAATACGTGCACGATAAAGCACGTGCACGCAGAAACTACGAATGGTTGGAAAGCGACCGTTACCCACCTTAGAAATGATTCCGCCCTCGGAATCACTCATAATAATAATAATATCTGTAAGCAATTAAGCCTACCACTCATGTCTTCCACACAATAATCTCTAATTCCTATAACTTCAACACTGTTCCTCAATTAATCCATCACAACCCATCTTTTCACTGGACAATACTACGACTAAACTCACATCCTAATACTTAGCTATAGGCTCAACCCTACAGTTCAACTTCTCGAGTCCAAGTTCTCATAAAAGGATAATAATCTTCATCTCATACCATACCACTCCACTAAACATCATTGCTCAAAAAACAATCTTTTAAACTCTCGATCTCTTCCCAATATTAATCAATCGCAAAAATGATTTTCTAGTCGATCACCAATCCAAGACAAAAACTTTGTCAATCTTACAACACCTTTCACGAATCAACAATCGCCGTGTCTTTAATACATCCCTTGTCACATCTTCCCACAAATTTATCCGCCAAATAATTGAACTATCAGAATCACATCTCATCCTACTCACTATAACTAATCCCACCCAATTTAGGTCTGACTACCTAACCATCCATTCATCTCAACACGTCGTGTTACTCCCAATGTCTTCTCACGTCAACTCATCAATCAAGTCTCGATGCTAATAAAAGCTCGACTCAATCTCATGATCACCCTAACTCCTACCATACTCTGTAGCCATCCCTATCTACCATTCGTCTAAGCCTCAATCTGATAAGTTCTCATCTTCACGCATATAATCTCATTCAACCAAAATTCTCCATTGAGTCCGCCACACTTCGGTTTTATAAATAAGTCTTGGACTGCTCATTCTTTTCTTCCGAACGAAATCTATTCCAGTATCATATTGTTCCAAAATCGGTTAATCATTGCTATAACAAATCTCATCACTCCCTGAGCCTACTTGTCACGACCCGCTTCCCTAAAATGGAGGCGAGACGTGAAAAGGTCCGCACGGGAGTGGAGCGGTGAAGCCCCAAACCCGATAATCGTCAATTTAGTATAAGCAGGTCCCTGTAATTGCAAACGAAACAACAACAACAATAATAATATGAGACAGATATAAAATACCAATCCCACAATTGTCCACAAAGTATTCAACATCACAGAAAAGCCACCAGGCTAAAAGAAAAGAGTCTAAGGCCCAGAACAAGGCCAAACAAAAGCAACGACATAACAGAGTAAAGGTGCTACGCACCGACAACCAAACAACTGTCTAACAAAAGTAAAACACCACGAAGACACTAGGACTGGTCCCCAGTGTCCGCGTACTCCCCGTCCAACACGGGCGCAAGCTCGGCGTCCGCAAACACCTCACCCTCAGCAAGCAACTCAGGCTCAAGGTCTAACATGCGTCACCCAAAAGAGAAAGGGGCACATGTCAGCAAGTCTAAAAAGACTTGGGCAAGGAAACTGAAAGTGACTAACAACCTAGCATTTAAGTGTTAAACAATGGCATGGCAGTTAAGTATGATGCAACAGTTAAAAGAGAGGCAAACACGCACGATGTAGCAAGAGCTACCAAATCACTAATCACTTATCACTTATCACAGTTAATCACTTAGTGCATAGAGAGTCCACCTGCTGGCCAGCTCGTGGCTCAGTCCGCTTATCTCTATCACTATTAATAACACTTATCACTTAACACTTAGTGCATAGAGAGTCCACCTGCTGGCCACTCGTGGCTCAGTCCGCTTATCTCTATCACTATTAATCACTTGTGCACTAGAGAGTCCACCTGCTGGCCGGAGTGGCGGATCAGGCCAACTCGGGGCTCAGTCCGCTTATCTCTTACCCCACCCATAAGTGTCGAGCGTTGGGATTTCCAACAAACTGAGCTCGCTTCTGGATCACGAGCCAGGAAGTGTATTTGGCATAGGGTTGTGCCCGCAACGCAGGTGCCTAGCCGGTATCCGAGCGTTGGGGTTTCCAACTACAGGGCTCGCTTCTGGAACACGAGCCAGGAATATAATATTGTAGCGTGTGCTACACAATCACAAGAATTAATCACTATGCAATGACATGAACAAATGATTGCGTACCGTTAATTGAATTTAAACGTGAGATACAAGCATGATGAGGGTGACGGACCAAGCTTCGTTGTCAAGCTAGGTCAATGGCGTCTAAACGGCTATCCTTTCACCGTTTAGTCTCTTTTACGCTAAAGCATGGTAAATGGCCTAAGATATGGCCCAAATCAAGAGATGCAAGTTTCACTTGCCTATCACCGGGAATGACGGTTACGAAAGTTCGTTCCCGCGGAAGCTAGCCTACGGGGAATCGCTGTTATGGGGAACAATCATCAAAACACAAGTATTTTATTAGGGTTTCATAAAAATTACAATAGGATATGAAAACAACGGTAGATCGATTTCTTACCGAGAGGAGGCGGAAGAAACACTCCGGGGAACCCTAGGACCAGATCTGGAAGCTAATGGAGAAGTTTGAGGAAACTAGGGTTTTGGGTGATTTGGGGGTTTTGATGGATTTCGATGGAGATTTGGGGATGGTGAGAGGTAGATAGGGTGAATGGATGGATTGGATGATGGATTTAGGGTTTGGAATGAAGGATTGAAGCTTGGAGGAAGATGGGGGCTTAAAGGGGAAGAAACTAGGGTTTAGGGTCGTGTTGGAGAAGAAGAAAACGATTGGGTTGGGTATTTATAGGCTAGGCTGGCGGCTGCCCAGAAATTAGGGTTTTAACACAGACTAGTCGGTTAAAGAACAACCACTGACCGACTAGTTTGGCAACTAGTCGGTCGGTCGACCAACGCAGACCGACTAAGTGTAAACAGTAACTCCTGAACGAAAATAGGATTTAGAGTTAGTCGGTCCATGAACAAGTACTGACCGACTAGTTTAGCAACTAGTCGGTCGATGAACGTTCTTAGACCGACTAAGAGTAAACAGTAACTCAACTAAAATTTAGATGATGTATTAGTCGGTTCAAGAAGCATTGCCGACCGACTAGTTTGCAACCTAGTCGGTCAACAACTCTTCTTAGACCGACTAACGATAAACAGTAACTCCTGAGAAAATTTAGAAAGCTCACTAGTCGGTCCAAGAAGGATTGCCGACTGACTGGATCGTCATCTAGTCGGTCGGTGCCCCTTCTTACACCGGCTAATGAGCACCAAAAGTTCTGATACGGAGCGCGAGGCCCCGTGATCGAATCCTAAGACTCCTAGGCTTGATCTAATAGTTAGATATGACCGTTATGAAGCCCGTCACAAACGACGTACTTCGAAATCGACGATCCTAAGGAAGAAACGAGAAAATACGACAAATCGATCGAAAATGAAAGTTACGGAGACGCAAACCACACAAGAGGAGAAAATCCACCAAAACATATATTATATTATAATAAATTCAGATACATGAAAAGCAGTCGTTACATCCTCCCCAACTTAAGATAAATTCCGTCCTCGGAATTACCAAATACTCATGAGTCCAGAAACAAAAGTGGGAAACGCTCTCGCATCTCATCTTCTCTCTCCCAAGTAGACTCTCCCGGCGAACCGTGCCGCCACATCACTCTAACAAGATCGACGACCTTGTTTCGAAGTGACTTCTGACGCCTGTCCAGAATCTGCACAGGATGCTGGTCATACGTCAAATCTGAGCGAACGGCGATCTCCGAGAAATCCACGGCATGAGATGGATCGCTAATGTATCGACGAAGCTGCGACACATGGAAAACATTGTGAACTCCTTCCAAAGATGGCGACAAGGCCAAGCGATACGCTACCTTGCCAACCCTCTCCAAAACATCAAATGGTCCAATGTATCGCGGGCTCAACTTCCCACGCTTCCCGAAACGAATCACACCACGATTCGGGGAAATCTTCAAGAACACATGGTCGCCCGGCTGAAACTCCAAAGGACGACGTTTAGCATCCGCCCAATGCTTAAAACGGTCCTGAGCAATCCTCAACCTCTCTCGAATATTCCTGACGATCTCCACGGCCTCCACGATCATCTCAGGTCCCAACAACTCCCGATCACCAACGTCATCCCAACTCAATGGCGATCGACATTTCCTCCCATAAAGAGCGGCGAAAGGCGTCATGCCAATACTCGCCTGGAAGCTGTTGTTTTAGGAAAACTCTACCAGATGTAGATGGTCATCACACGAACCCTTGAAATCCAACATGCACGCCCTCAGCATGTCTTCCAAAATCTGAATCGTCCTCTCGGACTGGCCATCCGTCTGCGGATGGTACGCCGTGCTGAAACTCAGACGCGTACCCAAACTCTTCTGCAAACTCTGCCAGAACTGAGATGTGAACCTCGTGTCTCTGTCCGACACGATACTCACGGGGACTCCATGAAGTCGCACGACTTCCTCCATATATCTCCTCGCTAGCACCTCCGTGGACTGTCCCACTCGAAATGGAATAAAGTGCGCAGATTTGGTCAATCGATCTACGATCACCCAAACCGCGTCATTCTCCTTCGGACTCCGAGGTAGTCCAGTCACGAAATCCATAGTGATGTGCTGCCACTTCCACTCCGGAATCGGAAGCGGTTGTAGCAACCCGGCCGTACGCTGATGCTCCGCCTTCACTTACTGGCAAACCAAGCACTTGGCTACACTCCGAGCCACGCTCCTCTTCATACCATGCCACCAATAATTCAGACGAAGATCCTGGTACATCTTGGTGCCACCAGGATGCACAGAATACGGCGAACTGTGTGCCTCCACCATCAACTCCTCTCTGATATCCCCAGCTGGCACACACAACCTGGCTCCAAACCTCAGCGAGCCATCCTCATGAATCAAAAAGTCAGTCCGCAGACCGGCTTCCACCATCTCCCGAATCCTCACCAACTTCGGATCTCTGGCCTGGCCAGCCTTAATCCGATCCACGATCGTCGACTGTACCTGCATGTACATCAACGAAGAAGCCTCTCCAGGAAGAACAATCTCCACGCCAGACTCGCAAAAATCCTGCTGCAATTTCCACTGCGAGGACAAAATCATCACCGCGGGAAGCCTACTCAAAGCATCAGGAACCACATTCACCTTGCCAGGGTGATACTGTAAATCAATCTCATAATCCGCCATAAGCTCCAACCATCGACGCTGTCGCATGTTAAGCTCCTTCTGCGTGAAAATATACTTCAAGCTTTTGTGATCGGTGAAAATCTTCACTTTCTCACTCAGCAAGAATTGCCTCCAAATCTTAAGAGCAAACACAACAGCAGCCAACTCCAAATCATGCGTCGGATAATTCTTCTCATGAACCTTAAGCTGACGAGACGCATACACCACAACATGCCCGTGCTGATGCAACACACAACCGAGTCCTTTGCCAGAAGCATCGCAAAAGATCTCAAATCCACCGCTGCGATCAGGCACAACAAGAATAGGGGCACTCGTCAACCTCTCCTTCAGAATACCAAAAGCACTCTCACAATCACCCGACCAAACATAAGAAACATCCTTCCACGTCAACCTGGTCATCGGCTCAGCAATACGGGAAAAGTCCTTAATGAATCGCCGATAGTAACCAGCAAGTCCAAGGAAACTCCGAATCTCAGACGCAGACGACGGAACAGGCCACTCCTTGATGGCCCTAATCTTCTCGGGATCCACAGAAATACCATCTTCAGTCACCACATGCCCAAGAAAAGCAACTCGATCCAGCCAAAACTCGCACTTCGAAAACTTAGCATACAAACGATGCTTCCTCAAAATTTCCAACACCGTCCTCAAGTGCGATGCATGCTCTTCCTCCGACTTCGAATAGATCAGAATGTCGTCGATAAAGATAACGACAAACTTATCCAAAAAGTCGTAGAAAATCAGGTTCATCAGATTCATGAAAACTGCGGGCGCGTTAGTTACGCCGAAAGGCATAACCACAAACTCATAGTGTCCATACTTCGTCCTGAACGCTGTCTTCGGAACATCATCCCTCTTCACCTTCAACTGATGGTAACCACTCCTCAAATCCAATTTAGAAAACACCCTCGAACCTCCAAGCTGATCAAAAATATCATCGATGCGAGGCAACGGGTATTTATTCTTAATGGTCACCGCATTCAATCCCCGATAGTCCACGCACATGCGACGCGAACCATCCTTCTTCTTAACCAGCAACACCGGTGCTCCCCATGGAGACACACTAGGATTAATATAACCCTTCAGCAACAGCTCATCCAACTGCTTCCGCAACTCTTCCAATTCTGCGGGCGCCATACGATACGGCGCCTTCGAAATCGGATGCGCACCTGGAAGAAGATCGATAGAAAATTCCAAAGCTCGATCGGGTGGCAACCCAGACATCTCCTCGGGGAAGACGTCGCCAAAATCTCGCACCACAGCTGGCCACTCCAGCTCCATCTGCATAGCTACAGCCTCCACCGACCTGGCCCGAAATCTGACAGGACCAAGCGAACTGCTACCACGACTGAACTCAAATACTGGATGTCCGGGAATCTCGAACACCACCTTCTTCCTCCTGCAGTCGATCGTAGCATAGAAGCTCGCAAGCCAATCCATCCCAAAGACCGCATCGTAGTTGGTGATGTTGTGGACAATAAAATCAGCATAAAGCTCATGTCCACAAACCACCACAGAGCAAGGACTGCATCCACGATGCACCGTGACTACTCCATTCCCTGTGACGATATTCCAACTCTTAGAGAGAGGGGACGTCGACAAGGAATGCTTCTCCACGAAGCTCTGGGCCAAAATGCACATTGACGCACCTGAGTCAAAGAGGACTCGGGCAGGGAACGTGCAAACCAAAACCACACCTAACAAACAGTCTAATCGATCAAATCTTATTCTAGCAACACCATACACAAGCATTCACATAATTTAACAATCAATTAATTAAGGTAGGAACAATCTAGATCGAAAGTTACCTGCAATGACCTCATCCATGGCCAAAACCTCCTCCTCAGTCATCAGAAATGCCTGCCTCCTCGGCGGAGCGGCCCGCTGAAAAGCCTGCTTCTGCGGAACGAGGGGCACCCCACGACCAGCGGGCACCGGGGCTCTCTGCTGCAACGGCGGGGCAGCAATAGGTGTCCCCCAAGGTTGCCTCAACCTCGGGCACTCCCTGAGAGCATGGGCGGGATCTCCACAAGTAATACATTGCCCCAAGAACTTCCTACACGATTCCTTGATATGACCCTCCTTGCCACAGAAATGGCAAACCCTCCGAACAGGCCCTCCTGGCCTCTTAAACTGAACAGGCGGGTTCGGCCTGAATCCAGGCCTAACCACAGCCCTCGCCTGCTCCACAGGCCTCCTCACAGCACCAACAACAGACCCCTTCCTCTGGTTCACTAGCAGCTCCTGCCTCTTAGCAGCGACCAAAACCTTCTGATAAGATTCCCGGTCAGAAGAGGTCACAAAGCTCTGGAACTCTGAAGCAAGCCCCTGCAGAAACCTCTGAGCTCGCTCCTCAGCGTCCTGCACCATCTTTGGTGCAAACCGACTCAGCCTCATGAACTCCTGGTGGTACATGTCCACCGACGAGTTCCCCTGCTTCAGGTCGATAAAACGCTGCAGCATCTCTTCCCTGGCAGCCTTCGGGAAGAACTCACCATCAAATCTGGCCTTGAAGGTAGCCCAGACGATCGGCTCTACCAACATCTTTTCCTCAGCATCCCACCAATTCCTGGCGTTATCCTTCAGCTGGCGCTTCGCCAAGTCAACCCAACTAACTTCGTTGACCTTGGACATCTTCAGATTGTCCTCAATATTCCTCATCCATTCATCAGCAGCTAGGGGGCCTTCGGTTCCATCAAAATACGCAGGACCCAGCTCTCTGAACTGCTTCGCCCCGGGCTCAGGGCGAGGGGTCTCCACCACCCGAGCAGCTCGAGTCACCGGAGCATTCTGCACCTGCAGAAGCACACCCTGCTGAACCTGCATCATCTGTAACATCATCCTCATCATCTCCCCATTAGTGGGCTCCCGCTCAGGCTCCTCGTCATGAGGGGGCGCACCACTACCACCCCCACGGGTGATCCGCCTTCCTGCCATCTAATGACGCAGAAAACGAAACAATTAGACTCATAGCTTAGGGCTCAGATGTAGAACTTATTTGTTGGACAATCTTATATCTTTATCGTTATCCCGATAGTTGCAGTTACAGAGGACCTGCATGGGCCACCACTAAAACCTGTCACGACCCGCTTCCCTAAAATGGAGGCGAGACGTGAAAAGGTCCGCACGGGAGTGGAGCGGTGAAACCCCAAACCCGATAAGCTTCAATTTAGTATAAGCAGGTCCCTGTAATTGCAAACGAAACAACAACAACAATAATAATATGAGACAGATATAAAATACCAATCCCACAATTGTCCACAAAGTATTCAACATCACAGAAAAGCCACCAGGCTAAAAGAAAAGAGTCTAAGGCCCAGAACAAGGCCAAACAAAAGCAACGACATAACAGAGTAAAGGTGCTACGCACCGACAACCAAACAACTGTCTAACAAAAGTAAAACACCACGAAGACACTAGGACTGGTCCCCAGTGTCCGCGTACTCCCCGTCCAACACGGGCGCAAGCTCGGCGTCCGCAAACACCTCACCCTCAGTAAGCAACTCAGGCTCAAGGTCTAACATGCGTCACCCAAAAGAGAAAGGGGCACATGTCAGCAAGTCTAAAAAGACTTGGGCAAGGAAACTGAAAGTGACTAACAACCTAGCATTTAAGTGTTAAACAATGGCATGGCAGTTAAGTATGATGCAACAGTTAAAAGAGAGGCAAACACGCACGATGTAGCAAGAGCTACCAAATCACTAATCACTTATCACTTATCACAGTTAATCACTTAGTGCATAGAGAGTCCACCTGCTGCCAGCTCGTGGCTCAGTCCGCTTATCTCTATCACTATTAATAACACTTATCACTTAACACTTAGTGCATAGAGAGTCCACCTGCTGGCCACTCGTGGCTCAGTCCGCTTATCTCTATCACTATTAATCACTTGTGCACTAGAGAGTCCACCTGCTGGCCGGAGTGGCGGATCAGGCCAACTCGGGGCTCAGTCCGCTTATCTCTTACCCCACCCATAAGTGTCGAGCGTTGGGATTTCCAACACACTGAGCTCGCTTCTGGATCACGAGCCAGGAAGTGTATTTGGCATAGGGTTATGCCCGCAACGCAGGTGCCTAGCCGGTATCCGAGCGTTGGGGTTTCCAACTACAGGGCTCGCTTCTGGAACACGAGCCAGGAATATAATATTGTAGCGTGTGCTACACAATCACAAGAATTAATCACTATGCAATGACATGAACAAATGATTGCGTACCGTTAATTGAATTTAAACGTGACATACAAGCATGATGAGGGTGACAGACCAAGCTTTGTTGTCAAGCTAGGTCAATGGCGTCTAAACGGCTATCCTTTCACCGTTTAGTCTCTTTTACGCTAAAGCATGGTAAATGGCCTAAGACATGGCCCAAATCAAGAGATGCAAGTTTCACTTACCTATCACCGGGAATGACGGTTACGAAAGTTCGTTCCCGCGGAAGCTAGCCTACGGGGAATCGCTGTTATGGGGAACAATCATCAAAACACAAGTATTTTATTAGGATTTCATAAAAATTACAATAGGATATGAAAACAACGGTAGATCGATTTCTTACCGAGAGGAGGCGGAAGAAACACTCCGGGGAACCCTAGGACCAGATCTGGAAGCTAATGGAGAAGTTTGAGGAAACTAGGGTTTTGGGTGATTTGGGGGTTTTGATGGATTTCGATGGAGATTTGGGGATGGTGAGAGGTAGATAGGGTGAATGGATGGATTGGATGATGGATTTAGGGTTTGGAATGAAGGATTGAAGCTTGGAGGAAGATGGGGGCTTAGAGGGGAAGAAACTAGGGCTTAGGGTCGTGTTGGAGAAGAAGAAAACGATTGGGTTGGGTATTTATAGGCTAGGCTGGCGGCTGCCCAGAAATTAGGGTTTTAACACAGACTAGTCGGTCAAAGAACAACCACTGACCGACTAGTTTGGCAACAAGTCGGTCGGTCGACCAACGCAGACCGACTAAGTGTAAACAGTAACTCCTAAACGAAAATAGGATTTAGAGTTAGTCGGTCCATGAACAAGTACTGACCGACTAGTTTAGCAACTAGTCGGTCGATGAACGTTCTTAGACCGACTAAGAGTAAACAGTAACTCAACTAAAATTTAGATGATGTGTTAGTCGGTTCAAGAAGCATTGCCGACCGACTAGTTTGCAACCTAGTCGGTCAACAACTCTTCTTAGACCGACTAACGATAAACAGTAACTCCTGAGAAAATTTAGAAAGCTCACTAGTCGGTCCAAGAAGGATTGCCGACCGACTGGATCGTCATCTAGTCGGTCGGTGCCCCTTCTTACACCGGCTAATGAGCACCAAAAGTTCCGATACGGAGCGCGAGGCCCCGTGATCGAATCCTAAGACTACTAGGCTTGATCTAATAGTTAGATATGACCGTTATGAAGCCCGTCACAAACGACGTACTTCGAAATCGACGATCCTAAGGAAGAAACGAGAAAATACGACAAATCGATCGAAAATGAAAGTTACGGAGACGCAAACCACACAAGAGGAGAAAATCCACCAAAACATATATTATATTATAATAAATTCAGATACATGAAAAGCAGTCGTTACACTACCCGCAAACAAAATCCTACAACAATAATAGCTAGTCCCAAAACTATAACAACCATAACATAACATTTCTAAATGGAGAGAGAGAGAAGAGAAAGGGAAATTTAAAACCAATGACACATTTTTTTAAAACATTTGGAAAAACATGTGGAGTCGTGGTAATGGATGAGGAAGGATAATTGATTTGTGATCTTGTGAGCTAATTTCAAAAGCTTTAAAGGGTTGGTTTAAAAGAAAAACAAAGTTTTGATACAATCACATGCAGTCAAAGATAATCTATTCTATAACCGCGAAAAACTACGTCTAAGGAAATTGCCTGCTATGACCCTATTCATATACGTATGAATACCATCATTCAGACAACTTCGATCATACCATGTTTAACACTGAGTACACATTCAAGACACAAAAGGCAATTATCAGGATCCTAAAGATGACACACTCATACAGGTCTACACACTCTACCTATATATACATCACGACGACATCACAAACCCAAAGGCCCACTACTAGCTAGGGATGACATAGGCAACTACAGGAGCTGATGTCTACATAAAAGAAGGAGACCGAAGCCAAAAGCGACCCGAACAAGATCGAAAGAACGAAGTCAGGTGAGGCGAGGGTAAGAAGATAGTCGTATGGACGGGACAAAAATATTGCTAAAATGATTGAACGATGAAAGAAGGATTTTGTGCAAAATATGGTATCATATACTTTTATACTTAAAAAAAATTTATATATATACACTTAAAAAGTGAGCAGATGTAGAAAATTAAAATTTTGGAAAAAGTAAGAGGAAGGAAGGATGGGTAAGGTGAGAAACGATTGTTTTGCAAATGAAGATAGGTTTACACAAAGATTTTGAAATGTGAGCACGAAGAACATAGAACTGATATAATAATAATAAATAAATAAATAAATAAAAATTGGAGCTCTCTCTCTAGTTTAGAAAATATTCTAAAAATATGTACGGTAAGTGGTTAAAATAAATTTCGAAGTTTAGAAAAAAGTGATATATTGAATTTTCAAAATGGTAACAAGTTTTAAAAACTGAAATATGAAAGATACCGATTCGAAAATAAGTACGAGACTGTAACTTAAAATTTACACCATGAAGGTTTCAAAATTTGCGAAAGAATTTTAACTCAACCAAAAGTAAGAAATTTTAATAATTGTTTTCAAAGAACTCAATAATGAATTTCAAAAATACTTTTAAATGAAGCAGGATTTGCAATTGAGAGATTCGGAGAATTATCGATAATTGTCATGAAGTGATCTCGTGGATCGAGGGCAAGGAAAAATGATTGCATGATGGATACACCTAGGATATGATTCATGAAAGCTATGATGGAAATCTACGGTTGATAACACGAAAGGGTAATGATCCGGAAGACGTTAGAAGTCTAATTATTGGGTCGTCTAAAGATCAGGAGAGCTCGGCACTAAGATTTCCTAATGAGCTAAGACTGTAACCAGGATCTAATGAGAAGGTTCCTAAGAGAATCAATGTTAGTTCTGCTGGGCCCGAAGTCGATGGACCCGAGCAAACGACTAAAAGAAGGATTTTAGAACTCTAACATGGCCCGAGCCGGGAGAGAGACTACTAGGGTATCCTAAGACGTGTATGACTATATCTAATCCAAGGCGTATGACCATCAAATCTGGATGTCTATCTAAGACTGGGAAAACCTAATTTAGACTCGTACATGGATATTAAATGAATGCGGTACTCTTATTGTTCCGAACTTTTGCAAGACCTGCATGGGCCACCACTAAAACCTGTCACGCCCCGCTTCCCAAAATGGACGGAGGCGAAGCGTGACTAAGGCCCGCTTAGGCCGGAGCTGTGAAGCTCGGACCCAATAAGCGTCTGTAGGGGTACCATTTTAAAGTTTTCAGGTTCTTGCATTAATAAAGTTCGAAACAACAGAAGTACAGAAAGGAAGTTGCATTCATTAAATTAGAGAGATAATATCCAATAGGTACAAAGTCTAAAAGGAGCCTAAGCATGGCAACAAAATAACTAAAAGAAATCTAAAAGCAGTAACCTCTGAAAGTGACGACTAAAAGACCTCAAGGTCTGGTCCTCGACGGGCACGTACTCTGGGTCGACGTCCTCGGCTCCTCGTACTCCAGTGAGTCTGCCTCGTCCACGAACTCTGGCTGAGCACCTGACGTACAGCACCCAAGAAAAAGGAACTGTACGTCAGGTAAAGTCTACAAGAAGGGTTAGACTTTACTGCAAGTGCACCGAACTTTAAACAACGGTTTACTGGTTGATTAGCATGCTGAGGTTCTTTTACACAACAGTTTACTGGTTGATTAGCATGCTGTGGTTATAACAGAGTAACACGACAGGAAGTAACGTAGCAGGAAAGTAAAACGGGACAAGTAGTAGTCGTAGCGTGTGCTACCAACTACGGGACTAACCTACAGGTGTCAAGACAAGACGGGATGTGACGGGACAGGACAGGACAAGACGGGACAGGACAAGTAAGACACGAAAGGGTTCACGCCTTACGGTTCGAGGGGGATCAGACCCTCTTGCCGTGCGCACGCTCAACCCAACCCAAAACCCAAGAACTCAAGACAAGATTTACAGGGATCATTTCCGCTAGGGAAACATCCGAAACGCCCGAAGGCTTTTTGTGTAACAGGGATCACTTCCGCTAGGAAAGCATCCGAAACGCCCGTAGGCTTTTTGTATAATAGGGATCACTTCCGCTAGGAAAGCATCCGAAACGCCCGAAGGCTTTTTGTGTAACAGGGATCACTTCCGCGGAGGAAAGCACCCGAAACGCCCGTAGGCTTTTGGTATAACAGGGATCACTTCCGCTAGGAAAGCATCCGAAACGCCCGAAGGCTTTTTGTGTAACAGGGATCACTTCCGCGGAGGAAAGCATCTGAAACGCCCGTAGGCTTTTTGTGTAATAGGGATCACTTCCGCTAGGAAAGCATCCGAAACGCCCGTAGGCTTTTTGGTAACAGGGATCACTTCCGCGGAGGGAAGCATCCGAAACGCCCGTAGGCTTTTTGTATAACAGGGATCACTTCCGCTAGGAAAGCATCCGAAACGCCCGAAGGCTTTTTGTGTAACAGGGATCACTTCCGCGGAGGAAAGCATCCGAAACGCCCATAGGCTTTTTGTGTAACAGGGATCACTTCCGCTAGGAAAGCATCCGAAACGCCCGTAGGCTTTTTGGTAACAGGGATCACTTCCGCGGAGGGAAGCATCCGAAACGCCCGTAGGCTTTTTGGTAACAGGGATCACTTCCGCGGAGAGAAGCATCCGAAACGCCCGTAGGCTTTTTGTGTAACAGGACATGACATGACAAGTGTAGGGAGTTGTTATTCTAGGGTGTCCACACGCACGCACACGCAAGATAGTCCTATGATGTCAGCAGTTTATTGTTGTCGGGCTTAGACTTCGTCGTCAAGTCTGAGCCGTCACGGGTCGTCCCGGACGCTATCATTTCACGTCCGGTTCTCATCACACACAATCTAACAGTTCTACAAACTAGAACTAAGGCACGGTCAAAACGCTAGTGGGTACACTTGCCTGTGATGGCGAGTGTGTCGTCTGTCCGGGGTGTCTCGTCCAGTTGTCGCGTCCGCGGTAGTCCATCTGAAAAGGGGTCACGGCGACGGTGTTAGGTCGCGATTTCAATAAATCCTATTCAGGTTCATTTCTAGGTTATCGGGGCTACTCTAATTGTCAGAGTCACGATTTGATTTTTTTTGTCAGCCTAGATCGACCACTAACCTTTATGCACAGAAAATTTGTCCGATGGTCGATTTCTACAGTGAGCAGTGTTTTACTGGTGCGGAAAAGTAAATTTAATTGTAGTTGTCCAGTTTTAGTTAGGTTTTCAGTTTGCTACGGTGTGGGTTTCGCTACGAGTTTAGAGGGACCAACCTGGTGTGAGGAACGAGCATTTAATTTGGCGTCGTGTCCGGAAACGGTGGCGGTGCTCGTGTCCCCGACTGCGGGTAGCGCAATAACGAGGGGATCGTCGGGGCCGAGACGGTAGCAAGGAGGCGTACTCAACTATCTTCCGATCATAACCATACCAAAACAAGTGCTGCTTTGATAGATGAACTGGCAAAAGAAGGGTTGTATCCCGAACAAATAGTACAGGTCCAAGCTGAACAAGGAAAAGAGATGCATTCTCATTCCCTGAAGTTGAAACACCATTTGATGTCTCTATCCTCCAAGAATCTCCCCTGGCAGCTAGAGAACTTTCAGTGCCTTGCATTCTACTATCGTATGTCATTATGTTAATGCTACCCGTTGGTTTCTTGAACCTCCCCGAAGCTCTGAGATCAAAATCGAACCCCTCTTCATCAACCAACTCATCGGAAACCCCTTCATCCACAGCCGATATTCCTTGAATCCAAAGTCCTCCAAGACTTCCCAACACTCTGCTTCCAACAATGCCCCTCCTCGTGCCAAGACGGCACCGGTAACTGCCGGAAGAACTGCTGCACCATTCCATTAATCCCAGCACCAAACTCGGCCCCGACCCGGCCGATCCTGCTGCCGATTACCGAGGAGGGCGCTGTCACCATCAGCCGAGTGGAGACCGAGCTCGAAGGGTCTCTTCTTGCACGAAGACGGCTGTGGCGTCGGCCAGGAGAAGGGCGGTGGGTGGCTGATGAGGCCGAAGAAGCCCTGGGCTAGGCGATCGGTGAGGTCTGCGGGGCTGTGGCGTCGTGTGAGGGCTTCAGGCGACCGCGACGGGGTCGTGGGTGCTTGGGGTTGCGGGGAGACTACTACGGCGGCGAGGATCGTGGCGGGGCGAGCGGATCGCGACAGCGGAGCGGCGAGGGGAGGCATGGGCTGCGGATCGTGGCATCGGAGCGGCGAGGGGGCCCGGAGACGTGTGGGGGTCAGACGTCGGGGGTCGCGAGGGGGAGAGGACGGCGCTGAGGGGCTGCCGAGGAGGTAGGGCCGGCGGCTGAGAGGGGAGCCGCGAGGAGAGAGAGAGAGAGAGAGAGAGAGAGGGACGTGCGGGGGGAAAAATTGGTGACGGCGGCTGTGGGAAAATTTTTCCCCAAACTTAGGTTTTAGGGTTAAGGTTAAGTTAGGGTTTATTAATAAGATAAATAATGCTATATATACCCTATAAGGTTATAGTTAAAAGAAGAAATTAAAGGGATAGAGGGTGTAGAAAGAGGGGGAATTCTCGAGGAGAATAGAAGGAGCAGTTTAGGAAAAATAATTAAGAGAATAAATATGGAAATAGCCAGATTTGGCTATCAAATTCGAAATTTGAATCTGATGGGGAGATCGACGGTCGAGATTTCTCCGAGTGATATCTCTCAATCCGGGCGTCGGAAAAATGATCCGAAAATACCGGGGTGATCTTGGAAACGAGACGCACAGATCTATGGAGCCCGATCGTGCGTAACACCTACCAAGAATTTACGTAAAATTGGAAACGGTGTTTTGAGTCAAATGACTAAAACGCCCCTATCGTTCAAAGTCGTTTTGCGAGAAAACGAGCCGTGAAACGACGTTCCCAAAAATTACAATAAAATCCAACACCCCGAAACGATCGCAATGGCATATCGCATCGCATATGCCGGAGCTCGAAACTAGCCAAATTAAAATACGTGCACGATAAAGCACGTGCACGCAGAAACTACGAATGGTTGGAAAGCGACTGTTACACTCTCTTTTTAACCCACCTCCTTCCTCCGCAAGCCACCCCGTGGCTTTCCCTTTTCGCTCAGACAGCGCCCCCTCCTCCTCCCGGCCTCTCCCCCAAGCAAGCTCGATCGGACCTCGCATCGCCGCTCCAATCTCCGATCCGCCGGCCTCACCCGAAGATCCGCCAGCTTCTGCTTCGCTCCATCCCGGAGGCCCTCCCCACCATGGATCGACAGCCAGTCACAGCGCTTGCCGTCATGGATCGCCAGCCGCCGATGGCCCACCAACGACCTTGGGGTCTGTTGGGCTTAGCAGCAACCCTCGCCGCCACCCTTGCTTTGGCCGTGTGTTCGGGATATTGGGAACCCGCCGCCCTTGGTATCATTGGGAGCTCCTTTTTCTGGTTCTTCCCCCTTGAGCTGCCCAGCTTCGAGTGCTTCTTAGGGGTGCTCCTTAGTGCTTGTAGGTTCCTGAGTTTTTGGTCGTTGAACTACTTAGGGTTGATGGTGTTTACCGTAGATATCGACCTATGGTATTGGCAAGCAGTGCCTTAGGATTGGGTATTGGCATACTTTTCGGCTTAGGCGTTGAAGTTGGATGTCGGTCTTGTGCTCGGATTTGGGAGACGGCTAGGATGTTGGTTTCTTGTTGGATGTTATGGAAACTGCTAGGACAAGTGGTAGCGATGATCTTGACCCTCGAGAGTTGGCCTTATACTTGCCTGTATGTGTTGATCTGGGTAATGGCTTGTAATTGGGTAGCATGGCAGATGAAGCCCTTTGTGTTCGGTTGGTTAAGTTGTAACCGTAAGGACGCACTAGGTTTATCCCTTACGTTTTTGTATGCTATGGCGATGATTTACATGATTGAGACCATGTAATCATCATTTATAGACGTTCTGTCATCCTCTTTGGTGTGCTTGCTTCTGACTTGTCACCTTATGTTCCAAGTTCGATCGGATGTCATCATCATCAGAACTATCTTTTTCATGTAGTGCCAGTATCTTATATTTTGGCTACTTGATAAATCTGAAGTAGCTATTGTGATAAACTATATTAGTCACATCCCTTATTTTCTTATCACATTTCATGTTATTTACAACCTGATTTACTAGGTTACTATCTTTTCTATCATTTATTTGCTTGAGCTTCTTTATAATATCAATTATTTGTTTCAAAAGAGATTTTTAAATTCCGAGGACGGAATTATTTTTAAGGAGGGTAGAATGTAACGACCTGTATTTTTCAACACTTCAATTTACGTGCTTAACGTATTTTTAACATTTTAAAATCTCTTTATAAATGTAGTCAAGAGTTTTATAACAAAACTGATTTCAAAAATTTCCTATAAAAATATTTTGAAGTACTAGCCTAGTTATGGAGTATTTTGGTAAGATCGGATTTCATTAAATCCCTCTAAAAGATTTGACAAAAATTCATTTTCAGATATTGCTGTTTTGGGTCAATAAAATTATTTTCTATACAAACGTTTTCAAAATGATTCCAAACTTCTGCAGTAGCATCCTATGATCATTTGGGGCTTCCCACATTAATTTCGTAATTTTCTGATATCGTTTCAATAGAGAACCCGCAAACCCGCTTTCTAAACGTTTTGGCCAAAATCTAGTATTTCCGTAGCCCAACCCCTGGAACGGTCTTCGTATTCGCGATCCTCGCGACGATACGATCCCGTGGGTATGTTTTCGTAATTTTTCGGACACGTTTACTAGTAGGGGCATTTTCGTAATTTCGTGTTTGTATTTTCACTAATAACTTTCATTAAAGGGGGTTACCTAATACTAATTACCTTTAACCTAACCTAATTATCCTACCTAATCTAACCGTAACTACCCCATCTAACCCTCATTCTCTCTCAGCTTCCCCCCGTTCTCAGCAGCTCCACCCATCTACCCCCCAACCAATCCCGTCTACCCTCTCATTCTCTCTCTCTCTAACCCTATAAATGTTTTACAGGCATCTCCTCTCATCTCTCGTTCTCAACCCTCTCTCTATCTCTCTCACAGAGTCTCTCTTTCCAGTTCTCCCCCTATCTCTCTATCCTCTCTTCGTCGGAACGCCGCCCTTACCCACGCCCACCGCCGCTTCTCCGACGAGCACCGCCCGCTCTCCGATCTCGCCGCCGCCCGAAAACACCACGAGCGCCTTCCATCCCCGTGCTCCGGCGACCCCGAGCCCCGCCATCGCCTGACCTCCGACCCTCTCGAGGCACCGCTCGACTGCGCCGCCGTCACCACTCCCCACCTCCGCCCAAGCGCCCTCCGACGTCGTCGCCGTTGCTCCGGCGAAGCGTCCCCCAGCACCGCCCCGCTGCCGCTATCACTGCCTCTCACCGCCTCCGACCGCTGCCGTGGAGCCGCCGCCAGTCGACCTCCTCGCCGTCGCCTCCACCCTCGCCGCCGCCCCCGACGCGAACACCCCTCCGCCATGCACGAAGACGACGAAGAACGGGGTAAATTCGAAATGGCAAACTTGTAAATATCGCGAATATTTCGTAAATTCGTATTTTTAATTATTTTTAAATAGGGTTTATTGGTTTAAATTGATAACTAAAAATATAGGGCCCAGAAAAATGTGTGTCTACCTCTAGAAAATCAGAAATGACATTCTGGACCCAATGGCGCTAGTTTCATCTCAATCTGACGCTTAGTTTTTCCAGAATTAATTTTTAAGCCTATAAGTTAAATCCGTTATTTTCGTTCAAAAATCCGTATCTTCTTATTTTTACGTAAACTAATACTTGAGAAAAATATATGTCTTAATACTCTTTGAGACGGTCATTTTGACACCTCACTTGCAACTTTCCGATGTAGATTGCATCCAGAATAAATGTTTGAATAAATACGTTGCTAATTGAAATATAGTTTTTAAATTGTTTTTGAGCTTTTAAAAATTATAAAAATTACTATAATCTTCAGAAAAATATTCCTTCTCGCAGTAAAATTATTTTCACCATATATAGTCTATATAAAATTTTAGAACCGTTTTCGACACCGTTTCAATCGGTTTTAATAATCAAAACGATCAGATCATTTGAATAGAAAATAGGGTGCGCTTTAACCAATTGTTTCTTGTGTTTGCAGGTACCAATCCTCGTGCACCAGCTTCGCTAGCTCCAACCTCGTCTTGCCACGGCGAGCTCTAAAATCGTAAGTCACGATATATTCTAAATTTAAGAAACCTAGTTTACTGTGCTTGGATGACCCCGTTGACACTCTTATAGCCTCGAACGGCTATTTGACTTGAACCAAACTAGAGAACTAGTATGAAAGTAATCAACTAAAGATTACTTTGCCAACTTTCAACTTAGGTGGTTGTAACACGCAACTACCAACTTGGGTAAATTGTGTGCTAGCCACACTACTACGTGCTCAAAGCACGGAAGTAACAGCTTTTGGTGTTGGACTTGTCTTTATCCTACTTGCTGGTTTTCAATGAGGAAGTCAACCTGTTGAACTGGTGTGACTAACATGTGGAACATCCTGTGGAACAATCTTGTGAAGAACTTGTACTTGACACGTCACCGGGGTTTCGGGGTAACTCACAGTTGCGAGAGTACGGGAGTGACTAGAGTTCGATCTACATGTCAAGCTGCCTGTGTTTCGGCCTCCTGTCTAGCTGCCTGTGTTTTGGAAAACCATCCTGCTGCCTGGGTACCGGTATTCGTCTAGGTAGCACCCAGGCAAGAGACGAACTGAACGGTCACATATTGTACTCTCCGACTTGAGTCACGTAGTTCTAGTGTAACTTGCACAGTTACTTTCTTTACAGTACATGCACTTTACTTTCCTTGCCAGTACAGTCACCGCACTTTACTTGCCGTACTTTTATTTCTACACTTGTACAGACACTGCACCGTACTTTACTTTCACTTTGGTCTGCTTTGTCATACTTGTACAGTTCCTCCTTTTCTTCGTTTAGAATTGTTGTGAATTACCTACGGTTCCATTTCCGTGGCACTGCAGACGATATACATATGGAGGCAGATGCTCTTGAGTTAATAGCGCCAGACTTCAACCATGAGACCGCAGCTTCCAGAGCTATTTTCAGTTGTGTACTTTCTTCTTTCATGTATATCTGTTGGGCCATCTTGGATTGTAATAATTGGACACTATTTGGGTATTTTTGTACATCTCTGCATCGTGGCTATTTTGATTTCACTGGTTAACTGCAGAACCTGCGCAAATATCAAATAAGTAACGGGCCCCCGAAAGCGGGTCGTTACAAGTTCGGCGCCTTCCACTTTTCCTTTTACTTGTTTAGAGGACACTCCGCTTTCATGTGTCCTGGCTTGTTGCATTTAAAGCACAAAGAAGAGGAGGCGTTAGAAGAGTTAAACTTCGATTTGTTTTTGAAGTTATCTTTCCGGAAGAACCGGTTGAACTTCTTGGCCATGAGTGCCATGGACTCCAAGTCCAACTCGTCTTCCGAGTTTTCATCATCGGTTAATGTGGAAGTAGATGGAGCGGCCTTGAAAGCAATAGCTTTCTTATTTGGCTCGTCTTGTTGTATTAGGACTTCATCTTTTCCTGCAACTTCAACTTGATATCCTTGCGTACCTCGTAAGACATCAAGGTACCCATTAGTTGAAAAGCCGTATAGGTTTTCATATCATTACCTTCCTCGATGGCGAAGGTCCGTTTCTCCCAACTAGAAGGAAGTCCATCGATGATCTTCGAGACTTTCTCCTTTTGGGTGTAGGTCTTACCGAGAGTTTCCAACTCGTTTGTGATGTCGACGAAGCATAGTACTCCTTCATCTTCTCACCCTGTAGCATATGAAATAACTCGAAATCTTTATTAACTACAATGAGTTTAGAGTCTCTCACCCTACTTGTCCCTTCGTGCAATATGAGGAGGGAGTTCCATATTTGATATGCACTCTTACATGTGCATATCTTGTTGAAATCCTCGGGCTCCAAAGTACATTGCAAGGCGTTCATTGCCTTGGCATTGCTTACCTCCGCGGCGATCTCCGCGGGAGTCCATTTCTCGAAATCTTCTTCGGCGGGCTTGACATACTCTTTCTTCGTGGCCCTCCATAATGAAGCACTCCGGAGGAAAGTTTCCATCCGGCATTTCCAGTACCCGTAGTTGGTACCGTTGAAGAATGGAGGCCTCGTTGAGGAATGTCCTTCCATTACCGAAGACGCTCCTTCACGGTTCTTGAAGGTGCTATAGTCGGAAGGTGGACGAACGGTCTTGTTGTCATTGGCAGACATAGCTATAGACTTGGCTCTGATACCAAATGTAATGCCCTGCTAAGCTACTGCACAAGTACTAGAGGGGGGTGAATAGTACTTTAAAATAATTAAGAGGCTAATTCCTAATTACCTTGCAAACTCTACCAATTAATGCGGAAATGCGGAATAGTAAATAATCGACAACAAATAAACAAGCGCAAACAAACGATATTACTGGGTTCGGATCCACCAAAGTCTCCCCGACTTGTTCCCGGTGATCCTACGTCCCAACCTCCCGGATCACTTCCGGATACTTGAGTTAGAAACCCTAACTCAAGATTTCCACTATGAAATACTTGTGAAAAACCTTCACAAGTCAAATCATACACAAATGAACTTGTGACTCCCACAACCCGGGATCACAAACACACTCTCACAACCGAGAGCGAATCACTTACAATATCAAAGTAAATTGAAATGAAATAGCTTACCACAAAATACCTATGCCTTGAGTATACTTACGAATTAGGGCAAAGATGATTTTGAGGAAGATGAAGAGGCACCAAACCCTAGCTCCAAGATGTAGACTAGCTATGGAGAGCTATGAGGTTGATGGTGACCTAGGATCAAGCACTTGGCTTGGAAGGCTCACAATCAATGAATCTCTCTTTTGAAATAAGAGTGAGAAGAGATTCAAGATTGGAATGAATGAGCTTTGAATGAGAGGGAATGATTTCTCTTTGATCTCTAAACTTGTCTTAATATCAGCCTTGAGTGCAATGAATGCAGCTCAACAAGTATTTATAGGAAAGAGGAGAGAGAGAGAGAGAGAGAAAAACGTTTCAATTAAAGCTCCAACGGCTCTATTCTGAACCCAACTAGTCGGTCAAAGAACAACCACTAACCGACTAGTTCATCAACTAGTCGGTCGGTCAATCAACGTAGACCGACTAAAGAGTGAACAGGGAATAGGTCGAAGTTCAGACAAAAGAAACTAGTCGGTCCAAGAAGAGTAGCTGACCGACTAGTTTCACAACTAGTCGGTCGGTTACTCAACTGAGACCGACTAAGAGATACAACTGAAGTCTGAGCACAAATTGATTTAGTCGGTCCAAGAATAAATGTTGACCGACTAGTTCATCAACTAGTCGGTCTCCAAATGTGCATAGACCGACTAACGATAAACAGTAAGTCAGGTGAAAATTGGCATGTACAGTAAAGCTCAACTAGTCGGTCTAAGAAGGAAAGTTGACCGACTAGTTCATCAACTAGTCGGTCGATCAATGAACACAGACTGACTAATTATAAACAGTAGCTCAGGCGCAAATTGGCATGAACAGGGAAAGCTCAACTAGTCAGTCTAAAAAGCATCACTGACCGACTAGTTCACAAACTAGTCGATCGGTGAGTCAACGTAGATCGACTAACTGTAAACAGTAAAGAGCTATGATTTGAGAAAGCAAACTAGTCGGTCCAAGAAGGATTGCCGACCGAATAGATCACCATCTAGTCGGTTGGTTCTTCTTCTTGAACCAACTAACATGCACAAGAAGTCGCGAATCGAAGCGCAATGCTTCGGAAAAGTTAGTATGGACTTCTTACTAGATCCTATGTCTAAGATAGGAGCGATATGAAGATTAAAACGTAAGACCTACTCAAGGCTTAATATTCTACGGAACGAAGCTAAAACACTATAAATAAAACTTAACGAACCGTCTTCGAAAGCTTCGATCCGAATCTTCATGACTTCTAAAATGGTCCAAAAGCTTCAACAAAGCTTTAGGCATACGATCACGTGCTTTGAGAAGTCTCGAGACGTCGCTTTGGATGTTCAAATGAATTTGGCGACGATCTCCATAACTGCGCTCACAAATTGTTAGTTCATAATATATTTATGTTTGTTCATCATCCAAAACCAAATCCGGGGAGGCCAATATCCAACACACTGGTATGAACATTGGACTATGATAATACACGGGATACGGGCTAGTCTTGAGCTACGAAGTGTGCGGGAGTGACCGGGTCCACCCTTATTAGTTAAGCTGTACCATCACCCTGCATGAATGGTAGGTAGATATTCCACGAGTTGCTCCGTGGGATGGGTGCACTTCTGGTTACATATCGTACACTCGAGCCAAGGCTGATGCACTAGTTTGATTGCTGTATTGTACCCATGGTTGTTTGTAATGTCAGAACACACTATTGGGCCTTCGGGCATTTACGGAGCACATTACGGAAAACACTATTGGGCCCTCGGGCATTTACGGAGCACACTGTTGGGCCCTTGCGGCATTTAAGACTGATGCACTAGTTTGATTGATGTTGCAGTAATTGATAATTGATTGATACCATTGCTTCAGTCACGGCTACTACTATTCTATGGACTAAGTCGAGACTACTCGAACGTGATAGAACGGTTTAATAATGAGCGGTCTTGAATTACGACCGAATCAGTGTCTAGAAAGGAATGTGAAGGGGGTTGGTCAACCAAGGGACTTATTCCTGCGGTCTTTGAAGTGACCTGTGCCTTCAAGCCCTGACTGACTGGCTGATTTGGAAGTTAAGTTAGACTTCTTATTATTAGGCCCGCCTACACTATTTGATAGCCAAACGACGCTCATCTTTTCTTAAGTATTACTAGATCGATCTATTGTCAACCCATTGGTCAAAACATTGTTAACCTGGTTGTCTTACTATTGCCATTCCATTGGTCAAAATATTGTTACTACCACATGCCACGCCACAATCGCTACTTTTTCACTTGTACAGTCATCTTTACTTTATGCATTACATACCACATCTGAATAGTTACCAGTACTTTACTTATCACTCTTACATACCTGTCAGCTCATACTTTACTTTTGTATCTATCTGACCATCTTTTGTTTACTATAATCTGTTCCATACTTTTGCACTACTTTGTTTCTATTGCTAGAATTGTTGTGACTTACATACGGTTCCATCTCTGTGGCACCACAGACGACGTACATATGGAGGCAGATGCTCTAGAGTTAATAGCGCCAGAATTTGACTATGAGTCCGCAGCTTTCAGAGTTGTTTTCAGTTGTATTTACTTTCCTTCATGTACGATTGTTGGACCATTTTTGTACAATATGGATGTAATAATTGGACACTATTTGGGTATTTTTGTACATCTCTGCATCGTGGCTATTTTGTTTTCACTGGGTAACTGCATGACCTGCGCAAATATCCAAAAGTAACGGTCCCGGGAATCGGGTCGTTACAATTATGTGGGGTTTAATAATCTGGAACAAGCTCTCAATTCTCCCAGTCCTTTCTTATTGGCATCACAATGGTGTATTTTGTTCAGATATTTACCTTCTTGACATTTCTTATTTTGAAGAAAATAGCTTTATAAACAAAATTAATTACTTTGTATGCATTTTTATTGTGGTTTATAGATTTGTTAGACTTCTCATTTAGATGATGCTAAGCACATAAATTATTATGGATAAACTCCACATAATATTATGACCTCTTGATTATTTATTTATTCTATTTTCTTCATCTATTGTAGGGATCATCTTGAGAGTTGTATTAGTGATTACACCATCCAAGTTTTGACTAATAGATATATTCAATGTTTGGATTGCAGGAAGAGAAGATCAGGTACGATGAGAACCTGAGGCAGGGTTACTAGGTGGATATACAAGTCTGCCATTTTAAGTACGATGTAGAATCTATGTAACTTCGAGACCATATGTGACTGCAATGAAGTGTATAAGTCTGGACTTTGAGCCATATACTTCGAGCCAAGACAGATGTTGCGATCTTTAGTTTCTTTTCAAAAACTTCAAATTTGCATTGTAACTATTGGATTGTGTAGCAAATGTGGTCTGCTCAACATAATTTTCCTAAAATTGTTGATGTTTTTAGGAGAATTTAAACTTTTTAATTGTAATGCCAAGTATTTGTACAAAACGACATTTATCTGATCAAGTATTTTTCTGGGTTTTTTTCAAACTGGCAATGTCTGATCATGTTTCACTCTTACGTGTTGGTGAGGAGAATAGAAAATTACATTTATTTTGTTCTCGTGTTATTTCATTTATTCATATGGAATTACACAAAGAAATCAAGTTGTTCCATGTGTGAGTGCTTTACTCTTTGATTTCTACGTTTAGGAAACACAATAGTGACATTTTATTAAAATACATTTGTATTTAATTTGTATCATAGGCATTTCCCAACGTTTCAAAAAATTCCGGGAATGTCTTGGGCATTTCTCAACGTTTCAAGAAAACGTGGGGGGAATGTCGTGGGCATTTTCCAACGTTTCAAGAAAACGCCAGGAATGTCTTGGGCATTTCCCAACGTTTCAAGAAAAGGCCGGGGAATGTCTTGGGCATTTCCCAATGTCTCAAGAAAATGCAGGGGAATGTCTTGGGCATTTTACAACGTTTCAAGAAAACGCTGGCAAAAAGTGGGCATTTTGCGGCGTTTCACCAAAACTCCGAGAAAACAGTTAGCAACACCTCCTTTTCCCAACGTCTTTGCGACGTTTCATAAAACGCTGGGAAAACATTTGCCAGCGCTTCAAAAATGTTGGGAAATGTAAAAAAACGCTGGCAAAAATCCTTTTTAGTAGTTTGTACGAAACGTTGGCAAACGAGAAAAATGGGTGTATTAAGCGGTTCGTGATTGTGTTTTTAGTGGTTCGAAACCGTCTCTAGTGCAGTTTCAAGCGGTTTAAGCAAACCATTAGTATTAGAGGCACAAGGAACTGTTTTTCTAGCGGTTCCAAACTGCTACAAATGAACCGCTTGAAACTGTGTAGTAGAGGTTTCGAACCGCCACTAACAACATTGCTAGCAAATGTTTAATTGCGAAAAAAAATTTCATATATTTTTTAGTGGCAGTTAAGAAAAACTGAAATAATTTTTTTTAAAAATTATTTGACGCAATGCACTCCGACCCAGAGAGGCTCCATCACCAATTCGTCCATGGCCACCAATGCCAGTTCCATGCGCGACAGTGAGTGGAACTTCTAAGCAACACTATGTGAATAGCTTTATTAATAATAGGTATTTCTTCTGATTCTCAGTGGGATTTTTCAACAATGCTGTATAGTGGTTTCAAAAATGCTAGAATAGAAACATTAGTAGTTTGCCATTGGTTTTTAGTTGTCCATCACCCATTCGTCCTCGCATCATACCCCGATCGATCCCCCTGCCGCAAGCCCATAAGCCATTCTTAGCCATCGGCGGCATCACGATCGAGCCCAATGGGCTCGATTCGAAGTCCAGGGCCACCACGGAGAGCATCGGTCCTCAGTGATGAACCTGCTGTTGCTGACGACAAGATCAAGGAAAGAGCACAAGAGGGGCAGGGCCGGTCAGCGTGCAGACTCGGTCCAGCTCATCTTTAAGTCAGGCGTTGTCAATCAGAAGGTGTTGCTCTTCGAGTGACACCTCACCGAGGATTGTCGTGCTGCGCAGTTCTACAACTGTTCTTTAAGTCGGGCGTCTCTGAAGCTTGTCATCCTCTTGTTTCAAGATCGAGTTCTCGTGTCGTTGGATTTGTGTCTATAAATAATGAAATATTCACTATAAGATAACTGGGTGTCTCTAGCGGTTATTTTAGTAGCGGTTCGGAACCGCTACTAAATATATTCCGTTTTAGCGGTTTCGAACCGCCAGAAAGATATAATATGTTTTTAGCGGTTCGAAACCGCTAAAACATATCAAAAGAAGTCGCGGGAAAAATCACCCAATGGATGCGTAAATTAATTTTTGTTGTAGCGGTTAAATTTTCGTATCAGCGGTTCCTAACTGCCGAAATCAATTAACAAATTTCTTGTTTGTTATTTAAAAATCATTTATAGCTTAGTAACGGTTTGCAACCGCTACAAAATACAATCCCAGACCATTAGTAGCGGGTCTAAACCGCTACAAATGTAACCGTAGTAGCAGTTTCGAACCCCTACAAAATGTATTTATTAAAAAATTAATTATAGCTTTGTAACGGTTTGAAACCGCTACAAAATACAATTTCGGAACATTAATAACAGGTTGAAACCGCTACAAAAGTCCTCCCGAAATTTCAATCTCAAAAGTAAGAAACCATTCACATTAATGGACAACAATTATCTCCCAACTAATATCTCCCCTTTCTTCTCTCCTCTTCTGGACTTTCCTTCCGTCTTCTTCGCCCTCTTTTGGTTTCAAGTCCCCGATCCCGAACTAAAGCTCCCCGATGCCGCCTAGCATTTATAATCATATATCAATTGGTGCATAATGTATTTCTCAGCTTCCAACATCAAATAATCGATGAGAATTGTTCTCATCCTCGTGCATTTTTAGAAAGCATCTACATTCACAATCAAGTGATGCTTTTTCTTACTTACCTCGTTTAATAATCGATGAGAATTGTTCTCGTCCTCATGCATTTTCAGAAAGCTTCTATGTTCCCGACTCTCGACGCGGTGAAGCTCTTCAGGGCTCACAATCTCGACCAAAAGACAACGACGCTGACAATGGGAGAACAGTTCCTGATGGTGATCAGCGGTAGATTGTAGAGAAGACCTTAGCTTTCACAGAGATTTTCGATGGGGTCTTCATTCCGGATCTCAGTCATCATGCCGGGTACTACGCCTGCCCCATTCTCATGATGCAAGGTGAGATTTTTCTTAGCTCTTTTAGTGGGCTGATGATTGTTATTTTGTTGATAGCTTATGTCATGCCTGATCAGTGTTTGATCAAATGTGTCTCAGAGTTTTCTCATTTTTGTATTGTTGCAATTTTAGCACCGAGGACTGGGTTGGCGTGGAAGCACTTGATCGATGTCTGTGCAGGGGTGATCGATGCTGACTATCGTGGGCCGATGAGTATGATTCTGTTCAAATTTTCGGATGTGGATTTCGAGGTGGAGGTTCGGGATCGAATTGCAGCTCGTAACGCTTGCTGGGTTCCATGCTGATGCATTGGTGATCGGTACATTTGCGTCGGACTATGCGAGGATGGGGATGTTGGCTTATTTTGAGATGATTCAGAGAGAGGATAGGAACAATGGAGTGGATACGTTGGCACATCAGAAGTGGTCAGGGGCTAATTATTATGATAGGGTGCTCAAGATCATGCAGGGTGCTATCTCTTCAACTATAGCCATGGGCAAAGGTAAGTTCTTACATATGATCTCAGTAGTACTTGACAACGGTAGAAGTTTCAATTATTTATTATGAGTGTTCAAAATCAAATTCTACCTGGATTGTTTATTGTTTTAACTGATGCAGGAGTAACCGAGGAGCAGTTTAAGGAAACATGGACGGGTGTCGGTGGCCTCGGCGTCAATGCAGGAGGGGAAATGGTGGTCGCTAAGGCAAGAATATGATGAGAGTTTGTTCATGGCGAGCAGAATATTTTAGCAGCTAATATCAAGCAGAGTACAAATGTATGATG
Organism: Scilla litardierei; assembly: GCA_030789695.1. Lineage (NCBI taxonomy): Eukaryota > Viridiplantae > Streptophyta > Magnoliopsida > Asparagales > Asparagaceae > Scilla > Scilla litardierei. Next base: position 36,036,206 of record CM061136.1, read on the forward strand.
TAATAAGACCATGTGGATTGGGCTTCTCAGTTTTAATGCTAAGACTTTGATTCTCAATGATGATTCTGTTTCTTGTTGGTGCATTGGTGTATTGTCTTGTTCTAGCTAACTCTATGCTGGATGATTACTGGGTAATCGGTAGTTGTTTTTATTAGTTCCTTTGAATTCTTGGTGCTTGCTGGGCTAATGCACCCAGTGGCGGCAATACCTTCGATCGTGGTAATACCTAAATTTTTTTTTAAAAAAATTATTTCAGTTGTGATGGTTCTTAACCGCCAATAATAGTTACAAAAATTCTAATTAAATATATGTTAGAAATAGAATTAGCGGCGGTTCGAAATCGCTACTACACAAAGTTTCAGGCGGTTAATTTGTAGCGGTTCAGAACCGCTACAAACTTAGTTTCTCACGCCTCTATTAGTAGCGGTTGCTTCAACCGCTTGAAATAATGCTAATGGCGGTTTCGACCCGCCAACAACTAATTAACGAACCGCTAAAAACACCCATTCTTCTTGTAGTGATTTCTGCAAAAAAGAAAAGAAGATGGAAGCAATGATGCATTGGTGAAGATGTACGATCGCATATGCACGGTAAAAAATCATGAATAATATGTTGCACTTCATATTTTTAGGTATTGGTGTTTTAGACAAATATTGTTTTGATGATGAGCACAACAGTATGTTGTTGCTAATGACTTGCAATATTTTAGTCTCATGTTTAACAATTGATGAATAACATTTTGGAGACTAAAAGCTTGGTGCAAGGATGGACTTCAAGAGGAGCATTGCCAAAGCTTGGAGCTTAATGAAAGGAAACTCATCAAGTTGTGCCAAAGCTTAGAAGATGATGGGGAGATCAAGGCTACTCAAGCTTGAAGGATTGGACTCTATGAGAAGCAAATTGTAATCCATGTAATAGTTTATTACTTACTTTTCTCTTTTTGAGTCTAGGACTTTGTAATGACTTGATAAATGATCATACTCATTCATGCATATGCATTAACCACCTTAGTGAACCTTAGGATCTTCATAGAAATCAATCCAATAGGTTCCCCCTGCCATGAACTCAATTGGAATATCTGGCTTTTCAATAGGCGCCTGCTGAAGGCAGGACACTCGACTGGTGATCTCCAGAGGTGCCAGGCCAACCTTCTACAGGAGGCTGTAATGCACTGGCTCAAGGCAAATTTCCGTGACTCTATCTCGGGCTTTTGGTGCAAGCGACTGAAGAACAAAAGACAGGCGCCTGCCAACCAGCCAACCATCAGGTGCATTGACATTGTTCAGCAGTCGCCTATGTGCCAAAGTGCATCACTTGTCAATTCTGTGATGTACTCCATCTTATGTGTCAGTCTACTGATGAATAGTTTACAGTCGCCTGTTAATCCTCAGTGCTTGAACTTTGTTCATTAGCTGCCTAAATGCACAAGTGTGCAAGTTGAAATATCTCAGCTCCTTTCCATCCCATGTGACCGTCACCTAACGACGTCTTTATAGGCACCTGCACAGTTGTACAGGTGCCTATGTAGTCTTCTACAATCACATGTCATGGCTAAGATTATAACTGTTGGTAAAAATCTAGCAATTGATCAATCACCTTACTCTTGTTCTACAGGCGCTGTCCAAGTTATTTTCTGCCAAATACTAGCCATTGCAGATTTGTTCTTTTGACTTTTTACTTGGGTTTATGGGGGTTCTTGGCTTCCTATATATAGGAGAGGGCTTAGTTCTATTAGAACTCTTGACTCATATTGAAGCTCATTAAGAATCTTAATAGCCACTCCTATTTCTCATTTCCCTCTTTAGAGCTCTAATCCTTTTCATGCATTAAAGCTAACTTAAGGGAAATAATCCAAGTGCATCAAATCTCATCTCAACACTTGAAGATCCTATTCCATGCCTTGCATACATCATTGAGTAAGTTCATCTCATCAAGGCACATGTAAGAGTCTATTTATTTCATCTTGTGAAGTGAAACCCTAACTCTCTTTGTTGGAGTTAATTACTCTCTTTGTGTGAATTTAACCCTTGTCTAGTGTTAGTTGAGTCCTTGAGTAGGACAACCCTAATTCTCTGTGTGGGAGTTAGTTTTGTTGGATCATATGAATGGCAAAGAGAACGCTAGAGGGGGTGAATATTGTTTTTCGCAAATTAAAATTCCTCTAGAATTCTCCCTAGAATTAATAAAGAGTTACCTATTATTAATCCTAATCAACACAAAATAATACTTGCAATAATATAGTTAAGCAGCTGAATGTAAATGAAAGTGAATAAATTATAATCGCAAACACACAGATTTTTATACTGGTTCCCCACAACCTTGGTACGTTCAGTCCCCGAAATTCTTGTTGGGCTTTAATCCATTATTATCGGTAAATAGTACAAACCACCTCCCGCCAAGAGGATTTACAATCACATTGCCTACAACAAGGATTTTCCCTTGCCTCACACGCCAAGGACTTTTACAAACACCTTGCTACAACAAGGATTTCCAACACCCTTATCTCCAAGGGACTCAAAATAAGATTACATCCAATACACCACAATGAATTAGTGGAGATTGGTTTTTACACCCACAAAACATATAGCCAAGATAAATTTTCAATTTTGTGTATATGTGGCTTAAAGAAGATCGGAGAACTCTTGATCAAATTAAATGATATATATGAGCACAAATTTGATCATAGGAGTTATCTTGAAAATTTGATCTTCTAAAAATATGCACTTGGGCTTTTAGAGATCAAATATCAAGTCTTTTTAATCTTAGAAAGAATATAATTATAAAACACAAAGATTAAAAAGAAAGGCTTGTATTTTGTATCTCAATATAAAAATCTTTTAGCTTTGGAGATAAAAAAACAAGTAATCAAACAATTGTCTTGAAAATGATCTTCTAAAATATGCACTTAAGCTTTAGAGATCAATGATCAAGGTTTGATCTTTGAGAGAAATATAAAAGTTAAGAACACAAAGATCAAAAATAAAAACTTCATGTTTGAATCTCAATAAGAAAAGCTATGAGCTTTGGAGATCAAACTAAGTTATAAAGGCTAGAAATGATTAGAGAAAATAATTGTGAAATTAAGCACAACAGAATTAAAAACTTACCCTTTAGAAAAACTGAAGAACTTTGAGAGCTTGAGTTTGCTTGAGAGAATTATAACTTTGATCAAGAATGATTTGTTGAGAAAAGGATATCAAAAGTTCTCTATTTATAGAGCTAAGAGAGGATTTGAATTATTTCAAATGAAGTTTGAAATTAGCCCAAAAATCAAGCTGGGAATAAATGGGAGAGGAAATCAAGGAATTCAGGTCGAGCACAGCCGGTATTCGGCTCCCAAAGGAGGTAGTCGACTCCTAGAGAGTTTTTAGGAAAAAATCTACTATAGCAAGTAGTCGACTCCCTAATTTTGGTAGTCGACTCCAAGAGTACAATTTTCAGGGAGAAGGCAGAAATCAGGGTAGTGAACTAGTGGGTGTTTGTAGTTGACTACAAGTTAAAATTTAGCATCTATGGAAAATATGCTCTCAAATAAGTTTAAAACAAGTTTTAAAAACATTTTAGAAAAAAATTGTGTGTGTGTGTGTGTGCATATTCTTCTTGGCTTTGACATAATCCTAAGAAAATAAAAATCAACTCACACACTAAACACTATGAAGAACTTGAAGCCATGGTTGAGGTTGATCTTGTTGCATATGCTTCGCTTGAATTTAAGCTCCTCTTTAGCTTGAGCTTGAGCATATTCTTTGAGCTTTATCTTTGAAATCTTCTTGTGCTTGAACTGAACCTTTAGAATGTAGACGTTGAATTGCGAGCTAAATTCATCTTCATCTTCTAAGAGTGTGGTTAAAGTTCTTCTTCTAGGAGTATGCTTTGAGCTTCACTTAGCTTATTTGCACAACCTCCACATCTTAAGCAATATGATTAGTATATAACAACATTTGGTATGATCATCATCAAAACCACTTTGTGGTGGGACTAGATTTCCCATCACTCTCCCCCTTTTTGATGATGACATCCAAGTAAAAAACATATGAATAATATGATTATAAAAACAATGCGTACTTACTCCCCCTGCTTAGATGTGGTTATTATTCATTCATTTTTTTGCTTGCTAGTCACTTTTTCTCCCCCTTGTCATCATAAAAAATATAATAGTATACATACCAAGTAAAAAAAATTTACAAAGGCTCCCCCTCTAAGTTTACATCATTGAAGTTGGTTCTCCCCCTTAATTCATGCATGTAACTTGAAATTCATTGGAAGCTCCTATACTAATCCCTTCAAATGTGTGAGTACCTACAAAAATCAATATTTGGTACTCTTTTCTTTCGAGTCCATGAGGTTAACGATATCATCAATGAAATCAATTAAATGATATTCAATATGCCTTAAATTTGGGTATCCTAAAATATACAATAAGCATAGATACTCAACATTATTGGGTTCATGCAAGATCATCCAATAGGAACCCAAACCCATTTAGGATTTGTTTTCCTAGCATACAATGAATTTCTAGAATTATGCATATTCATCATGATATTATGCATATATGCATTTCTATCAATCAAACTTAAATTCTTTGAAACCCAACACACATTATTATGTAATCTACACATGGACATAGAATTATTCTTAGCATATGGATGCATAGTCACATGATTAGTAGAATCCAACTTATTATGAATGGAACTATTAGAAACATTGGATTTCATCATTTTATTGCATGCAATCTTAACATACATGAAAGAATATTTCATTCTAGCAACATTAGCATGCATATTCCTTCCAACATGATCCTTTTTATCTCTAACAACATTCTTAATCATTGAATCATGTTTGCATGAAGAAAAAGTATCCAAGCTAGCATTGCGGTTGAAATTATCAAATTTAGAAATAAGCTCTTCATGCAAACTTTTACGCATAGACAAATCACTAAACAACAAATCAATTCTACCATTAATGCTATTGTATTCATTCATAAGCAAAGAATTTTCTACTACTAGTCTATCATTATCAATTCTTAATTGTTCAATAATAGGCTTAGCATTATTCAATCTTTCAAGAGATTCATCATGCACAGACGTTAAACATTCATAATCATTTAATAACGCATTATGCTCACTCTTTAACTTATCATGATTAATAAGAAGTGAATTATGATCTTTATTTAGATTCCTATGATCAAGCTTCAAAGAAATAAATTTACTTTTCAATGATTTATAATCTTTAACTAACTCATTATAAGCACGAAATAAATCATTATTGTCTAGAGGTATAGTTTACCTCATTGTTTGTTTGTGTCGTGTAGCAAGCATAAGAACCTTCTCTTTCTTTTTTGGAGGATGAGCATCTAGATGTGGATTCTTCAAGCTCCTTTACCATGTGCCATAGTTGATGCATCGTAGTAGCTCCTGACACAAGACTAATAATTTTGTTACTAAGAAACTTTGAATATATCCAATTACCTCTCCATCTTTGATTTCCTTTTCTTCTTCCTCTTTTGTCTACTGTGACTCGGGTGTGGTAGGTGGGTAATGGGGCTTCTCCACAAATATCCACAAGGTGATGTCTTTGGATTGAATGTAGACTTTCATCCTTATTTTCCAATCGTCATAATCTGAGCCACCGAAGATTTGTGGAAGTTGTCTTTTTATTGACGCCATCTTGTAACCTCGCTTTGATACCAAGTGTTGGATCCTGTGGATGTCAAAGAGAACACTAGTGGGATGAATAGTGTTTTTCGCAAATTAAAATTTCTCTAGAATTCTCCCTAGAATTAATAAAGAGTTACCTATTATTAATCCTAATCAACACAAAATAATACTTGCAATAATATAGTTAACTAGCGGAATGTAAATGCAAGTGAATAAATTGCAATCGCAATCACACAGATTTTTATTTTGGTTCCCCACAAACTAGGTACCTCCAGTCCCCGAAACTCTTGTCGGGCTTTAATGCACTATTATCGGTAAATAATACAAACCACCTCCCGCCAAGAGGATTTACAACCACCTTGCTGGCAACAAGGATTTTCCCTTGCCTCACAAGTCGATGACTTTTACAAACACCTTGCCTACAATAAGGATTTCCAACACCCTTATCTCCAAGGGACTCAAAATAAGATTACATCCAATACACCACAATGAATTAGTGGAGATTGGTTTTTACACTCACAAAACCTATAGCCAAGATAAATTTGCAATTTGTGTATATGTGGCCTAAAGAAAATCGGAAAGCTCTTGAGCACAAATTTGATATACATGAGCACAAATTTGATCATAGGAGTTATCTTGAAAAATTGATCTTCTAAAAATATGCACTTGGGCTTTTAGAGATCAAAGATCAAGTACTTTTTATCTTTGAAAGAATCTATTCTATAAATGAGGACTTTTTTGAATTTTGTCCCAGTCATAAGTCCAGTCATATCTTTGTTTGTCCCAGTCATCAAAAATGTCCCCGTCATCAAGAATGCACGTGAGAGAAAAAATTTGAATTTTGCACGCTTTTCCAGACGCGTTGGGAGCAGATAACTCACCAAAATCGGTAAAATTGGAGGGAGCTCGAAATTTTTGGGGGTAAAATCATCTCGCTGCCTCAGCCCCTTCATCTTTACGACCATTCAAAGAGAGGGGGAAGATCACGACGGATAGCTTGAGGAGGAACACACAAGGGTGCTCGGGATGGAAGGGATGAGCGAGGCGGAGGCGATGGTCGGAGAGGGCGATCTCGCCCTCTTGATGGTGAGACTGAGCCCTGGCATCCGAAGGGAGATCCATGATCAGATAGGCCATTCAAAGCCGGATCTTGAGCGGAGGCCATTCAAAGGTATTAATGGATGATGCTTTCTTCTGTATTGTGCTTTTTGGGTAATAACCAAAACTAACTCCTAGATTTACTTCCAGCCTTTTTATAGAACATGATTTGCAAATGAGTGCAACACTTTTGGTCGGGGTGGGATCTTTTGAGTTCTTGATGATGGAATGAGGTATGCAAAGTTCCCTTTGAGTAATCTTTTGAGTTCCAAGTTCTCTTTAATTGTAAAACCATCTTTCTTCTTAATTTGTTGTAAAGTGCATGTATTCAGTTAATTGTAAAATCATCTTTCTAAATCTTTCAATATTTTGTTTTTGAATGCTTTTTTTCATCAGGAACATCAAAAGAATCAGTTAAACGACACAAATGGTGAAGTTGATGAATCTGAAGGTATTACAATCCTTTTGCAAATATTTGCATCGATTGTTTCTCATCAAGCTGACATTTTTAATTGTTTGTTTAGACTTTTAGAAGAGGTGAGGGAAATGTAGAAAAAGGGTCAATGGTTTCTCCTTAGTTAGCTGGTTTCTTTGAAACAAAATTGAACTTTGTTAGCATAGAATGGCTTAAGTTACAGCAGTCAGTTTGATTTGTGCATGGATAATTTGTTTAAATGCATGGATAATTACACCTTTTAAGGTTTAAAATACAGTTGAAAAGTATGGAATATATTCACTTAATTGGGAGCAGCCTATTCATATTATTGCATTGATATGAAAATTTTACTATGATAATCTGAGTGGTGTGTTTTTTAATTCTTATGAAATGAGAGCATGTTTGATTTGTGCTAGCTGGAAGTTTAATTAATACAAGTTAATTTGGGTGCAATGATTAGTTTGCTGCTTTTGCAGTTTGTTTGAATCATGAACGGAGCTACAAATTCTTCATCTACTCTCTGCACACTTGATTGGTGCTAGATGGAAGTTTGATTAATGTAATGTAATTTGGGTGCAAAGGTTAGTGTTCTATTTTTGCACTTTGTTTGAATCATGAACTGTGCTAATATGATTATAACAAATCCTTCGTTTCCTCTTCCCACCTCTTCAGGTTTTTAAATTGAGTCCTGAAGATGGTTGAATTCTTTAGGAGCTCTATGTGAATCATCCATAAAAACCATGCATAAAGAATACCATCCTTCATAAAAGAGAGCTTGGGTGAAGAATTAAAAGAAGGAGACATCATTCTGACCCAGCTTTGTTCAAATTAAAAGAAGGAGACATCATTTTGTGTTGAGGGAAACATTAGCATTGGGAAGACCACTTTCCTGCAGTGACTTTCTAATGAAACATCTGAGTTGTGTGATCTGGTAGAAATAGTGCCTGAGACTATCAACAAATGGCAAGATGTTGATCCTGATCACTTTAACATAATTGATGCTTTCTATGATGAGCCATAAAGGTATGCATATAGCTTCCAGAATTATGTGTTTGTGACCAGGGTCAAGCATGAATGAGAATCTTCCACGAGATGGCGTGGCTTTGATGCGGCTTTATTTGTTTTTTGCTGCAGATATGACGTGGCTTTGAGCATCAATGTGTTGGGAGCAAAGCTTCTGATTGGGTTTGCCATGAGATTTCTACACATCCAAATGCTTCTCCATGCAACCAAAGCTGGTACATTCTTCAATTCGGATATTACAAAGTCTGTATTTCATCTCACTCATCAAGCTGCTGATTCATTGCATTGTTCTACATTGAGAGATGAGTGATTCTTAACCATTCATTGTTCTGCTTTGTATCTAACATGAGGCATACAAATATTTGACTTTTACCGAAAATACTGAACCATTCAGAGCATCTGCTACTGCATTGCTTCGGATATAATGGCCATGGATCAACACCACGTGCCACAACCCCACGCTCACTAGGCCGGAGCTCCCCCATGCCGAAGCCGGAGCCGCCAGAACTGCGAAGAAGAATTGCAACATTCTTTAAGGTATGTTAAAAACCCGATTTTTAGTTTTCTGTTCTATTTGTTTCGTTAGCTTCAGTCTCTGCAGACCCTTCATAAATGCAGCATCAAAGCATTGAGACAAGAAAGAGAGTTTCTTTCCAAGAGGTTGAACTCAAGGCTGACTGAAGAGGAGCGTGAGCGGTTGTACGTGAGGTGGGATGTTCCCCTCGAGGGAAAGCAGAGAAGAATCTAGCTGGTGAATAAATTAATGGGTAATATACTCTTTACAGTATGTTTACAAAGATGACCAAAAAAACAAATTAATGGGTAATATACTTATGATGTTAATGTCCATTTTGAATATATCTGAAGTAGAGAGAAAACAATGCACTTCTGACATTGATTATTTTCAGTCCATGCTTTGCATAATACCCAAGTGTGTTGCAACTGTTTCATAATGCAGATACATGAGTAAGATCGAGATGGGAAAGAGAAAAACAAAAAGGCACCCAGTTGATCACTTGCATTGTATTTGGAAAGCTCTTATGAGTACAACTACTAGAAGGAAAAACATTGGATAAATGCTGCAAGAGTTCTCACAAGACAACTAACAATGCAAGAAACTTGAATGAATGGGAAAACAACGAGAACACAGCTTCGGCACTCTGTGCATTGTTTTCACTCATTTGGGTGTTATGCAAATTCATTACACCTTGGGTAATACACTTCTTCATACTCACTCATGTATCTGAATTGTGATTGTTTAAATTGTTGCTAATATTGGGGATGCATAATTACGTTACTTCTTTATTCTTCATACTTTGAACTTTCATAAGTAAGTTATCTACTAAAAAAACAAAGCTCTTATACATTCTTGAAATTATGACTTAATACTTATCTCAAAATTTCCAAAATAGAAAAAAAAACATGCTCAATGAATTGTTAATCTTTTACTAATAGATGAGGAAATGAAAAGCTTGGGAAGGTGAGATTGCCTTGCTAGAATGTCAATTTTCCAATGGAAAGTGATATTACCAAAATGCATGCTTACAAGGCTTTTATATTTAAAGATGTTTGCTTCTTTCAACATAACTCATAGTTACTTCTTTACATGCAGATCCCTCTAGGTTCAGTTTTACTCACCAAATTTATTCCATAAAGTGCCATCAAGGCCTTTCCAGCACACCGGACATAAGATGGATGGTAAGACCACTCTTGCTACCTATATGTGCAATACATGCTTATGAGACTTAAAGGACATTATAGATAAAAATATTATGTGTGCATTGAAGTAGACATGGCCATATATGCAAGCAAGCTTTAGACTCCCAAACCTCATCAATCAGCTTTGCTGCATAAAACAAATACAAATACTAACTTATGCTACTTCTTTATTAATATACTAAATATAACTCATGATTTGCTATCTCAATTTTTTTCCATACTTTGCTGGTATATTGATACCCTGAATTAGATATGTTCCCATCCATCAACCCATACTTTCTGTTCTTCATTTGTTCATCTTTGACATCGAGGATGATATATTGATAGATGCTAGGAGGCCATGCGTCCTTGGAATTGGAAGCATATGTGCAATTGTGGTTTATTTGTTGCGCATGATGGTTTGCAACACCAATTCATCATTGTTTGTCATTGTAGTTGAAATGTTAAATTCAATCGAGTTCCACTATGTACATTACTCCTTGGTACTTAAAAGTATCATACATCATAGTATAATTTTTGCTTGGATATATCGTCACCTTCATTTAGATTTATTTAGGAATCAGAATGGAAGCATCAACCTTTAAGCTTAGATATATTTAGGAATCTGAATAGAAGTATAATGTTTTCAATTTTCTTTTTTTAGTTTTATTATCCATAAGAGAATGGAAGAATTCCACTGCTTAGAGTAGCAAAAATTCTTTTATTTAAGCCTTAGGAAGTATAATGTGCAAGAATTCCACTGCTTAGAGTCTTCAAATTGGCACAATTTACATTTGAAAAAAACGTGATGGAATCTAAGCTGTTGTTTTGTCAATTTTTCATATGGAAACTAAGCTATTGTTTCCATAGCAGTCGGAGGACGGTGATGCTACCGGAATCGCAACGCGCATGGGGAGTCGACGGCGAGGTTCCATGTCAGATTTGAATGGTAATGTTTGATTTTGATCCAGATGTGGTTTAGCTAAAATTTCATGAATTTTGATTATTTGAGAACGAATTTTCATTAAGAGCATGATTCTTTGACACATGCGATTTAGGCAAAATTCCATACGAACTCACCAAAATTTCAGTACCATCTCTAAGCAAAACATCACCTGATGTAGTCCACTTTCAATCCTGATTAAAGAGGTCTTCATCATTTCTATGAAAACACATGGCTCCATGAGCGAAAGGCGACGAGGGCTGCTCAATCTCCAGTGAGTTCAGGTGCTCCACGGTGAGCGAAGAGATGGATGAGAGAGGAAAAGAGGAGTAAATGAGGTGACGACATGGGGTGGTGACATGGGGTGGTGAATGTCATTCCACTCCACCTGGAATTTTTTTCTTTCGAATGAAGACCCATTTAATCAAAATTTCATTTTTGATTTAAGATAAAACTTCTGACACTGGTTTATTATTTTGCGAAGGTTGTAACCGATCAGAATGGAATTCGAAGGCCAATATCACCAATAACAGTGTCCCAAAGATTTTTGGTAAATTTTTAATTTCTAATGAATGAGAAATGTGTATCCTGTTCATTTGTTGGTTGAATGAGAAATGAGCATTTAACACACAAAATTGTGCCTGCATTTAACTTGCATACTGCATATGGGAACTGCATTATGCCCAGGATGTACATGCATTTAACATTCTGTTTTGGAGGCACATTGCAGGCAATTAATTAGAAATGGCATTATGAACCGGATGAACAATGTAAATAATGAACACGATGATGTACATGCATTTAACTTGCAAATTTTGTATGTTGATGAAATGAAAATTTCACTTGAGTACAGGCAAATGCATTATGCAAATTGGAGGCAAATGTATAGGTATTTAACTTGCATGAAAATTACATCTAATTGCAGGCACAAAATAGGATGTACTTGCATTATGCATTATGAACAGAAAGAACAGTAATTTCTAATTGCGCATGTGAAAAGAATGAGAAATGAGCATGTAAATACTGAAATAAAAGTCTTGGAATTTCATTTTTATTTGAAAAAGCCTATCTAAATTGCAGATAGAACTTTCAGATTTTCATTTCTCATTCAATATGAAGGTGTTAAACTAATTACAGGCACAATTTTTATGCCTATCTAATTTAATATGAAGTTGACAGGCACAATTAGATAGGTTTGATTACATGCTTGAATACAGGCACAATTTAAATTCTATAGGCATAGTTTTTTTTATTACAGACACAATTAGATAGGCACACCCTTTGCCATAAAAATTGTGCAAGTTCTATCTGCAATTTCTCACACTTGATTACATGCACAAATTTTATGAACTAAACAGTTTTTTATATCTTCGTTAATTTAAT
>CM061136.1:36048943-36066943 GCA_030789695.1 Scilla litardierei
AAGACTGCGCGACCGGAGATTCTCAGATGAGAAATGTTCGGTGGCATTCCATATGCAAATTGCATTGGAGACTCTGACCTCCAGAGGGTCTTATTTTCATTTACGATGCAGCATGCAGAGTTTGCATGTCCCCATGCATCCATAGGCAATCGGGATTTAATGGACGTTTAGTCCATTGGAGTCTACTTTTCAGTGACTCTGCCGACCCATTTTGGGTATGAACATGCGGCACTTGTATGTTCATTTTCAATTCCCGTTGATTTGCAGTACTCTTGAAAATACTGGGAGGTATATTTCCCAACATTAACCAGACTTATTTACAATATTTTATTGTCTGGGAAATGTGCCCGTAACATTTTTATTTTTTGTGCCAATAGCTTTGGAAAAGCTAAGTTGCGGGTTTGTAGTAGAAACACGTACGATTATTCTGAGGATGCATTTATCAGTACAGTGAAGCACTGAAATAGCCCACTAGGGGTGGTGGATTTTATCCACATCTATCTCCTTGTATTCTTTTTGAGGAAGCGTGGAGATCCTTTTTCAACTTTTCGTGGAGATGGCCTTGTAATTAATCTTCCCTTATAGTAAGGGATGCGAGGGAATTTTCCCTTCTGAAGAATCTTCTGGTTCTTCAAGTCATACCCATAGGATAAGATGTTGTGCATCATCACAAATCCAGGGTGGCCAAGTCCATCATGCCAGAGTAAAAACTTGGCTGATGTAGGGCACTTCAGGTGCTCCGTTTAATTCTGCTTCCTTTCTCCGAATCTTCGCATGGTAGAGGCCTATAAGGCTCTCAAAACGTTCAAGTGTGGATTTTACTCCTTTTTCTTGAGACGTTGCATACGGTAATTTTTCATTTACATTTGCTGTTTCCAAGTGGGATCCGTTGAAACGGATGTCCTTGAAACTTAAAAAGTTTCTTTTTGGAATTCGGAGGGATTAGTGCATCCATTTTTGTGTCGTTTGGGGGCAACTGTGTTGCATTCCCAGGATCTTCAATATAGCCCTGATATTGGGCTCTGTATTGAAAGAGATCGTACGTGTTTATTGTCTACTAATTATTTATGAGAGCAGTTTCAAAAGATGAAACATAAAGGCACATGCATATTCAGATAGACATATTCATATATTGTCTACTAAAATTTTTCAATCAAAACAGATTGCGTAATACAAAAGCTCTCATAACGTGAGATGTTCTAAACAATTTTGCAAGATAAAAGTAAAGGCTAGTCAAGCATGTCATTATTTTTGAAGTCATCAGCTGAAAAACTTAACTGGAGCATCAGATGTCATCAGGTTTGTTTCAGCTTTATTTTTCTTGTTCTCTTTATACAAATCCTGGAGATGATGCGGAGTTCGGCACATTCTGGACCAGTGGCCTTTTATGCCACAATTTTGGCACTGGTCTTCCCATTCCCTCTTGGGTGGGGGTATATCATTTCTATTTTTGTTATTTCTGTGCCTCGTGAACTTCCGCTTACTTTCATTATTTCGATGCTGCTGTACATGGCCCTTGGCATTTTTCTGTTGACCCCCCCTTCTGTGGTCTTTCTTTTATTTTATTATCTCTCTTCTTTTTGAAGGAAGAGAAATAGTGAGCTTCTGGTGGGGGGCAGTGCCGGGGAGCGTATATTGTGAGTGGAGAGAAGAAGCTCTCTGTTTTACTCGGCCATGAGTAAACATGACGGCAGCTCAGAATACTTGGTGAACTTGCGTTCACGGTATTGCTGCATGAGTATCGCATATTTTTCATGGAAGGACGTATACGTCTTTTCCAGCATGCGATTTTCTGAGACTTTTTCACCACACAACTTCAGGCGTGCGGTGATTGCTAAAAAGTGCTGAGTTGTACTCAGCAACGGACTTTAAGTCCTGTAGTCTCAGGTTCTCCCACTCGTATCGTGCCCTTGGGAGTATAACATCTTTCTGATGTTTCTACCTGTCCTCAAGGGCAGTCCATAGCTCAAGTGGATCTTCGACCGTAAGGTATTCAGCCTTTAAGGTCTTGTCCACATGGCGGCGAATATAGATGATGGCTTGCGCCTTCTCTATATCGCTAACATTTTCTTTTTCAGTCACAGCAGCGATGAGGGTCTTTGCCCGCAGGTGAAACTTTACATCTAGCTGCCAGCTTAGATAGTTTCTACATGATGCTTCCAGTACTTCGAAATTAACGCTTGCAATATTAGCCATTTATCTAGCAGAGCACAAACATGCATGAATTAATAATTAATTCAGAGAAAACATTTTCATGCGGAGGCAATATTTAACGAAAAACTAAATGTGTGGATCGGCCAGTCCCACAAGAAAGAGTCCAAAAAAAGTCCACAGTCCAAATTATACAAATTTGCAGCTTAAAGAAAATGAAAATACAACTTTGGAAACCCCGTGGGTCCCATATGATATCTCCATCTTCAAGCGTGGCCTCCGTCTTCATGGGAGTTGGTCTTCTTTCTTTGACATTTACATAAATTCCTCACTACAATTTCTCTCAAAAATAAAAGAAAAGTGCGGGAAATAAACTGTGGGACTAAACGGCCGATCCAAAAACCACATTTAGCAATTCATGCAGAAATATTGTGCTCATCAACATTTTCATCAGACATTTTCATCACAGGCATCACAGGCATTTAATATTCGCATAGATGGATAGAAAATTTAAACACTTAATAATTATTGGACCACTGGGCAACGTCATACACCGTTAGGTTACTAACGGCAGAGCGGTCGTAGGATCTTCCTAATTATTAAGTTTTAAATACAATGCACAACCACGCATATAATATCCAACAGAATATACCAGAGATGCAAAGCATGTAAATATGATTTTTGCAGAAAAAATCATCACAATGCAAAGGTTGTAAATTGAATGGGTTTAATCAATTAAATTGATTAAGAGCCCAAAATAAACATTTTCTTTGTCAGAGGGAAAAGTTTCCCTCATCATCCCAAAAGCCCCCCCCCCCCCCCCAAGAATCCCCAAAAAGTCCTCGCCTGCCCGATATTAGTCCCGTAATTTATCGTGATTTTTCACGAATATTTTGCCCTTAAATCCCCCTTTTAAATTAATTTTTAGGCTAGCAAGTTGCCTTTTAAGGCTTGTTAATAGCCTTTGCCTCCCCCAATTTTTTTTTTCCAGATAAAACAGACTGCGGGTCTGAAGCCCGCAGTCAGCCTATGGGCTTCAGGCCCATAGGATTTGTTTTTTTTAATTAATATATATATAGAAATCTGTGGGCCTGAAGCCCACAGATCTGCTGTGGGCTTCAGGCCCACAGATCTGGATTTTTTTAAGAAGTAATTGGCCTGTGGGCCTGAAGCCCACAGCCGGCCTGTGGGCTTCAGGCCCACAGGCTTTATCAAATCAATTTTTTTTTTTTGAATCTCACGGGTTAGGGTTTGGGGGGGCCGCCGCCGCCGCCGCCCCCTGCAGGGGGTGCGGCGGGGGCCGCCCCCCGCAGGGGGGCGCGGCCGCGGAGGCCGCCCCCCCTGCAGGGGGGAGCGGCCGGGGCCGCCCCCCTGCAGGGGGGCGCGGCCTCAGGGGCCGCCGCCCCCTGCAGGAGGGGCGGCGGGGGCCGCCCCCCTGCAGGGGGAGGCGGCCTCGGGGGCCGCCGCCCCCCCTGCAGGGGGAGGCGGCGGCGGGGGGCCGCCCCCTGTAGGGGGGGGCGGCCAGGGTGGTGGTGGGGGCGGATTCCGGCGAGGGGGGTTCCCCTAAAAATTAGGGTTCAAAATTAGGGTTTTTACCCTAAAAATTGGGTTTTTGCCCTAAAAATTGGGTTTTTGCCCTAAAAATTGGGTTTTTACCCTAAAAATTGGGGTTTTGGGATGAAAAATCCGTCGTTTTCAAGGTGACGATGAATCCCCATGACGATCTTGTGAGATCTAGGGGAGGGGTAATCATACGTATGATTAAAAATATCGTTTTTAGTGTTTTTACCTCTATATCCGTCCTCTGGATATAGCGACGGTTGCTCGAAGCCCTACGCGGATGACGACCCTTGATGGAGGAAGCCTTGCACCGCGCTCGTGGATCTCCCGTCTCGCCTTCGCCTTCGCCTTCGCAACGAACGGAAAAAAAAATTTGTGGAAAATTTTTAGAGACTCGTGCTGATAACGTGTTATGAATCAACTACTGAAGGGAGAGCCCTCAGGTTTATATTTATAGCCAAAGGGGAGAATACAAGTGGACTTATACAGATATGGGCCCAAACACTTGGGTTGGCCCAATAACTCATCCAACCCAGTAAATACACATTCACAACAAAAATGTGTTTGTCATGATTTATTTGCTAGCCGCTTTCTTTCGTTGGCCGTGGCCCCACCCCCTTACGTTTGGGGATTTTGTCTAAATGCATGCATAATTTTTTCTACCTACCTTCTTTATTGCATGCAACATTGACACCATCCAAGGTTGCTTATTTAGTACTGTGAATTCAAAGGAATCGGTAAGGTATAATTATTCTAGTTTATTTATAGACGATTGTTCCTTAACTGCAAATGATTTAATGAATTTGACAAATAATTATTTTCATAAAATTTATCTCAAAACTTTTATTGCTTTGATTTGGCTTTGACATATAATTTGATGGTACATATGATTTTCCAGAATATTTTCGTTGATCCTTCTTCAATAATTCACATTTCCCATACTTCAAACTTTAAACTGTGATATATCATCAAGTGAAAATTGAATTCTATGAAAAATAGAATAAATTGAAAAATGAAAAAAATAAGATGTCTCATTATTCATCTCCCATAATTGATGAAGAAGATTATATACATACTAGTCATAACCCGTGCCCGTAGGGCACGGTTCATTTATGATATTCACCCTCTCAAAATCTTAGTCCTCCTCAAAATTAAAACACACTAATTTTTTTTAGTTCCATCAAAAATTTTAGTTCCCTCAAAATTTAATTCCCCCAAAGAATTTAGTTTCTCCCAAAAAATTTAGTTCCCTCTCGAATTAACGCGTACCCTAGGGGTACAATTCATTTAAAATATTCCCCGACAAAATATTAGATCGCCTAATTTAAACGAACAACAATAAGTAAAGCACAATAATTGTTATTTAGTTCCATCAAAAAGTTTAGGTCTCCTCAAAATTTAGTTCTCACCACAAAATTTAATTTCCCCAAAAAGTTTTGTTCCTCTTGCAAAATTTAGTTCCCTCAAGATTTAAACTATGCCATAAGGACATGGTTCATTTAAAATATTGTCCCTTTCAAAATCTTAGATCCCTTAATTGTCAACGAACGATAATTAAACCGTAATTATTGTTATTTAGTTCACCTCAAAAAATTTAGCCCTCCCAGTATTTAGTTCACTCGTTCTTTTAAAATATTCCTCCACTTAAAACATTGGATTATAAATGAACAATAATAATTAAAGTTTAATAATTGTTATTTAGTTCATCCCACGAATTTTACTTCATCCCAAAATTTAATTTGATTCAGATTTAGTTCCCCTTCAAAATTTAGTTTCTCTAAAGAATTTATTCAATGTTTTTTTACTTACGGTTGCTCAAAAATTTGTTAGTGTTCACCCTGGATGTTTTAGTATCAAAAATTTTTCCCTATCAACATAGTTTCCATAATGGATCCATCAACCGGCATGATCATGGGCATCGCTCTTGCTAATTATGTATCGGATTGGATCAATGCACTTGTGTTAAACATTTTATGTCAGGTTATAAGACGAATGTAAAAATTCGTGGAATAGATTCTCAAGAGAAGCTTTATGTGATACTCTCAGCGCTTGTGTTGGCATTATTACATCACAAAATCCCTTGTTACGTCACAAAAGAATGCTTAAAATGTCAATAAAAGAAATGATAATATTTGAACCAAGTCCTCTTCAAGTAGAAGTCCATATACAAAACCACCAAACTTAGAATAGATCTAAGAAAATAATAGGAAAAAGTAAATAACATACAACAAAGATAAAACAAAACAAAACAAAAAAGCAGATCGTTCATATTAAGCTAGCAAAATCTGTGAAACGTTCATCTTCTTATTAATTTAAATACATGTTACATCATTCATAGCCACTGCAAAGTTGCATCTAAATACAATTAATAGTACAAAATTGTAGCTACTAATTTCAAATTTAGCTCAAATCCCGCCTCCGATACTGATAGCACAATCAGGTGTTCCACCAAGCAAAGGCACCTGGCCAACAACTCCCTTCTTGATCCCCATCAATATATCACACCTCATATACAACAACATAACACTTGGTATAATCTTATATATTCAAAAATGACCATCTCCAACATGCACATACCAAATGAATAGATGCCAACCAATTCGATGTATTCCTCTTCATAAACGTCAGTGACCATCTAAGAGAGACCGAAGTAGAGATACTTTCAAGGCCAAAACAAATAATATTAAATGTGAATATAACAGTGCATGAATAGCCTGTTTGAATCGTGAAGAGAATTATGCACATATATCGCACAAAAAATCTTATAGCAGATCCTCTATTATTGTAAATGGTATCATACAACAAAGTCATAAAGCTAAATTTCATAAAGCTAAATTATCCAATAACATTTGATGAGAATGACAAAACAAAACAAATGCATCATTCTTTTCATTCTCCATCAATTTGTCACCCAGATGAGACCCAATGATTCCAACTCATCCAGTAACCAAAATTCTCAAGTTGGACTGTCAGTAACCAAACTGATTTACTTTGCTTTAACCCTGAACAACCTTTATGAACCTCCTAAATAAGAGAAAATAATAATTGCAATTAGATCAGATAGAAACATTAAACTAAAAATGTGGATTATTGGGATTTGTTACAAAAGAAAGGGTTGACGATGGGATTTCATAACTCAAAATTAAGAAACTTCAGAATATCAGACTCCATTTTCACTACCTGAGTACTGAAATGAACACATGAATGAAAAAATTTCACTACTTGAGTAAAATCCCACATACGTGGAAGCATTCCATCTCAAAAAAATTCACTACTACCTGAATTTTTTTTTCAGGAACATATTTTCACTAGATGAATACAGAAATGAACACATGCTCTATATTAGCCTCCATTATCACTCCATTTTACAAAAAAAATATTAACATGCTCCGATATCAGGTTCGTCTATCACCTAGAAGCATCCAAATTACAAACAAACCTGAGTAAAATTCCACATACCCATCTCAAAAAATTTCACTACCAAGCATCCAAATTACCAACAATTTTACTAATTTAAGCCCAAAAGCTAAATAAATTGAATGCAGAAACTAAGCGTAAAAAACAACAGTTTTGAAATAAACGCAGCTCCGTATATTTAAATTACATAATCTATCTGATTTCTCTAAAGGTATATAGTGTCCATAATTCATGGGATAATTTATAGCAGTTTCTGTGGCACAAATAAGTGAAGCTTCGAGTTCTAGGAAGTTACGTGCAACAAACAATGGTAAAGCAATGATGTCTATGTTTATTGAGCAGAAAAAAATAACTTATACAATGTAAGGCAATGATGTCTATGTTTATTGAGCAGAAAATTTCTTGTGTGTGGGGCAGGTTCAAGGTATCTCGATTTGATGGTTAAATTAGACTCAAAATGATAAGCAAGCTAAGAAAACAGTTTCAGAATATACATATAGCATCCTAAATATGAAAATGTGCAAAAGCATCATATTCGACTTAATTGAAACATAATCTTGATGAAGTAACAGATTCATAAATATGTAATTAAAAGGCACATCACCAACTATTGAACTACTTAATTTGGACAAAAAGTCGTAATCTCTTAAACACCCTAAAGGTTTTTTAGTCATCAAAGATTTTGACAAAACTACATGTAACCTCTGGATTTAGAAAGAGAACAAAAATCAGTCTCATACTCCCATGAGAATTTAAAGCTCGTTTTGTTATACCTCACCATCCATTAGTGACGTTTCGAACATTCCTCTTTAGTTTCCTCTTCAGCTGCATTCTCTGTGTTATCCTTTCCCCCTCCACAGGTTTGTCATCTTCTTGCTCAGTCTCGCATCAACATTCACATTTTCCTCATTTTCTCTGTTCATTTAGGAAAATCACGTATAAACAATCAAACTTGTAACAGAAAATTCAAGAAACAATGATTAATTTTCATTAGCCTAAACCCATTTAATTTGGTCAATGATCAATTTTTATAGTTATGGGTCATACAGAGGCCATGTAAAATAAATCCAAATTATTGGTCATGATCTCTGTAGGACCTGAGCACACATATGAATCATATTCAACATGCAGGATGCTTCAAACCGTAAGGACTATAAACTCAGTATCTAAGAATCTTAAGGATTATATACTCAGTATCTCAGAATCTCAAAATCTCAGAATCTCCAGGCTGGATGCTTCAAAATGCTTGAAACAATAAACTGTAAGAAGAATCACCAACAAAAATCAATGTAAATGATCAAAAAGCATGAAAATTGGATGAAAGGAACCAAAAATGCTAAATTCAACCACTATTATTTCAAGTTGTCAAAGATTCAAAAGACAAAGTTGTTGGCATTCTTAAATGTACCCTATTTCACAAATCAATGTCTAATCTTAGAAATGAAACAATTATTCAGTATTTTCATTTCAAAATATAAATTAAATTCACTCTCCCCAAATACAAATTGATGCAGTGCTTAAACAATGTAGTTGCATGATTAACATAACCAAATTACAAAAGAAGATTGCTTAAATGCCAAAATTGATGCATCATCTCACATATATGCTCATTAAGTGGGAATATATGCTTATTAATTATGCCAAAATTCAATTTGTAAGGAACCAAAATTTTCTAGTGGGGTATCAAAAAATAAGTTTCTTTCAACAACATTATAATCAATTCATGCATAATCAAAAAGACAGAAAATTTTCCAAGTGAGTAATCTTTCCATGCATTGCAACCAACATCAAAGGAGTCGTCACCAACAAAAAATACTCATAAACACACACATTTAAAAAAGACGTTTTTTCGACAGTCACATACAAACAACATTTAAGGAACCTACAATTTGTGCACTGATAAACGTCAATATTCAAGAAACATACAATCAAGCCAAGATTATGATACCAGTTAAGATATTAAGGCGGATAGAGAGATCTAACCAATAATACGATACCAAAAACTTACAATCAATATTCAAGAACCTAGAATCAATATCATAACAAAATTTTAGGGAAAAACATTTGCGATGCAAAATTAAAAAGAGGCAGAATCATCGGCTACTTCCCCCCTGTTACTTCCCTTTATAGATCATTTTCACCGTATAGATGATATGTCCTCGTATACAAAAAAGCCCTCATCCCCTAAAAAGAGTAATATGCACACAAATTTTGTTTCAAAGAGTAAAATTTAAAAGTAGCTCAAAGTAGCTTTGTTTCAAATTTTGTATAGACATGGTGTGAAGTAAAAGAGAGATTTTTGTATGGACATGATAATATGAAACAGAGTCAAATTCCTTTGGCTGCATTTAAACAGCAAGCAAAATATATTAGAACATCAAGTTTAGAAATTTAACATCATTTTAGAATAGCAAGGAAAACAAATTGAAAGCAAGCAAGCAAATTTTTGACAGTAAGAAAAAAGTAGCTTCACTAAATAATGAGACATCAAGAAAAAATTTAGATAAAATTGTAAAATAATTAAGTATCATGAGACTTCAAGTTGATAGCAAGAAAAATAAAATACATCAAGCAAAAGCTATTGTCAACCGACTAGGTAATAGAAGGCCAAACAGAAATTTAACCTTGAGGAAATGACTGCAAAATCAAGAACATTATCAGCAGGCAAGGTAATAGAAGGCCAAACAAAAATTTCGGATGAATCTCAAGAGTGCATCCACAACAAACATTATTGCAATAAGCGAGCAAAATATCAGATAGCATGCATAATAGGTCTAAAGTTCTCCAAGTTCTCCTTACAAAAATCACCAAGCAACAATGCTATCTTCAATCATCATAAGGGGGGCCGGCTCTCAATGCACGCACGGGTTGAGGGGAAGGGCCGCCGAATCTAACAGATTTTTCTAAAAAAGAGGCTTTTGATTTAATGATACCACTCTATATTCATTTTGCCTTTATGTATGCATATGTATGAACAAAATGGTGATTACTCATTTAGACAAACTGTTAGTAACCAATGATGCAGCTACAGTTAAATCAAAATGATGGATCTTTAAAACTCCAGAGACGTCGATCTAATCTCACATCGTATCATTATCATCCACTTCCTAACTACTAATTACATCCCAAAAAACCTAGAATTAAGAGAAAAGCAATCCAGCATTTTTAAAATAAAAATATGGATCTTTAAAACACATGTTGATCCAATCTCACTGACCTTTCCCTTCCTTGCTTTTTGGGCATCAGCACCTGATGAATGTTCGACAGCACACTACCATTAGATATCGTGATCCTAGATGGCATCTTCACGAACTCCTCGTCGTTCCTTACCACCAGCTGAATGTGTCTCAGGATAATCTTGGTCTTTTTTTGTCACTCGACGTATTCCTAGCCAACTCAAAAACCTAATATACAAAACACCTTAAATTCAAATTTTGTTTCAGACCCAGATCAAGAAAAGAAAAAAGCCCAACCATCGATGAAAAAGATAAAATTTTGATTGACAAAAGTTGGATTTTTTAAACAGACCTCTGCGTCAAGGTACTACTCGAGGACAACAGAGAGGTAGATAGGGGCGTTGGAGCTGTATGATATGGTTATAGGCCCAAGGTGAAGAAACTCCTCCACAAAATTGAAGGCAGCCTTTCTTTTTCTTCATCCTCTATTATTTTTGCCCTTCATTTTTTGATTGTTATTGCCTGTACAAAATTTGGGTATATAATTCTCTTGATTTTCCAAGCTAATTTAACAACAAAATTTAACAAATTTCGAAACTCTCCAAATGCGAACAAATGTAACAATGCGAACAAATTTGGAAACTATCACAATGCGAAAAAATTAACAACAGAATTGTTAAGACTTAAATTTGAAGATCGTCACCTAAGATTTCCAAGCAAAACAAACAAATGCTATTTTCATCCAATTTCAACATGCATTTCTAGCATTTCTAGCATTTATCCACTTTCCAAATCTCAATCGGCATTTCTAGCATTTCTAGCATTTATCTAATTTCAAAAAAACAATTCTTAATCTACATTTCTGCATTTCTAGCATTTATCCAAATCTCAATCTGTATTTCTAGCCTTTGTCCAATTTCACAAAAAGGAAAAAGTGAATTCAATTATGAACTTAATTCTCAAAGAGCATAAACAAAAATGTAAATAATCAGGATAAATCACAATCCTTTTTGAGTGAACAGACCAAAGATATCACCTTTTTGAGTGCTTCTCACGAAATTTGTAGTAGCTCATGTCTGAAAACGCAACTTGGATTGCAAAGTCACATGCATCCTAAGAAAAATCTAGCAATTAAGATGAAAAATATTAAAAATTTGAAGCTTATGACAACAAAACCCTAAACCAAATCGATAACAATAAGATCAATAAAGTTTAAGCAAGATGAGTTCTTAATCTAAAGCCAATGATCGTAACTCAATTGTAAAATTCCAAAAAAAAACACCTAGTTCAAATAAAAAGTTCAGATCTTAATCGTGGAAGAAAAGGAAACATTAACCAAAGAATCCAAAAAAATCACCGAATTATCCAAACAAAATCCATTTCCAAATTACCAACCAAAGAACCAACTAAAATTCTCAATCAAACAACCAAAAAGATGAGAATTAGCCTCTCAAAACCCACAAAATGTAAAATTCAATGCATTCACCTCTAAATCAACCATTTGTGAACAATGCCACATCAGATTCTTTATAATTCACTTGTACGCACCTCGAGGAAATACATGGTTGCTTTGCAAAATTTGCTCAGTGTTTTATGAATAAATCCATTGATCCATTTATAAAATATGTGTTGTGGTTAAATCAATTTGAAAGTGTGTATGAAAGTATAAATGTGATTTGCCGTTATTATTATTGTTTACAAAGATCACCGAATATTGTGATTACCACAGGCAAAGGTAATGCTAATTAATCAAAAATCATGACAACAATACCCTAATAATCCAAGGACTCGAACAGAATGCACGTCACTTTCCTTTTTATTTAATTTCACCCCATGTATCGAAAATAACTTACAGGGAAAGAGGCATGTACAGGGAAAGATGCCTGATTTGCTATTTCTTACCTGTACGCTGCATAGCCTGTGAAATTCAAAAAATAGGAGTCAGAGAAACCCCCAAGAAATCGACTAATGAGTGCAAAGAGAGGGAGAGATCTGTACCGAAGAACTCGTTGACGATGGCGGCCGAGCCCTTGAGGGTGATGATGTCCTTTGAGAGTGTCCTTGAAGCCATCTCCTGTTTCTTGTTTCTTGATCAAAAAAACAGATTTTTTTTAATTTTTTGGAGCGAAGGTTGCAATCAGATCAATTAGGCGAGGGTGAAAAAATCCTTGCGAGAAAATCCTCACTCGTCGGATCTTCAGTAAGAAATAGGCGAAAAAATCCTAGGGCTGCAAGAAATGACCTTCAGTAAGTCTAAGTATGATACTCACCTTGCGAGAAATCGGCAAGCAAGAAGACAAAGGCGACAGATCTGGGCTGCTTTAGGGAAGAGGCATAAACCTTAAGATCTTCACCTTGCGAGAAGACAATGGACAGGAGCTGCTTACGAGAAGAACTGAGGCACCTTGCGAGAAGAGCTGAGCTGGGGAAATGATTTTGGGGGAAGAGGCGCCTTGCGAGAAGAAGCGAGCTGTCTGGGGAAATGATTTTGGGGGTAGAGGCACCTTCTGAGAAAGAATTGATGCGGGATAATGATGTTGGGGAAGAGCAAGTGTCGAGCTAAACCCGAGAACTCCTCTTGCTCTTCCCCAAAAAGTCTGTTGCTATACCCAAGAAGAATTGAGTTTCGGGATACTATTTAAAGCTGTTGCTATTAAATTTCGGGATATTAAAATTCTGTTGCTATTAAATGGGACCCACAAATATGTGATAAATTACAAACTTATCATCTTAAAACCTCATCTAAACCGGTCATTCTCCAAGAGTTAATCATGGCCGTCTTTCTATCAACCCCTTTGTCCTAGTCAGCCCTAGGATTCAAAACTCGCTGTCAAATGTATAATAGATGTAAGATAGGAATGCATGTAATGATTATTTGCCAAAAATGATTAACAGTAAAGAAGAGAGAGTTTCGGGATATTATTTAAAGCAGTTGCTATTAAATTTCGGGATATTAAAATTCTGTTGCTATTAAATGGGACCCACAAATATGTGATAAATTACAAACTAATCATCTCAAAACCTCATCTAAACCGTTCATTCTCCAAGAATTAATCCTGGCCGTCTTTCTATCAACCCCTTTTGTCCTAGTCAGCTTGTCCTAGTCAGCCCTAGGATTCAAAAATCGCTGTCAAATGTATAATAGATATATATATATGTATGTATGTATATGTATATATATATATGTATGTATGCATGTATATGTATGTGTGTGTGTGTGTGTGTGTCTATATATATATATATATATATATATATATATATATATATATATATACTAGTCATAACCCATGCCCATAGGGCACGGTTCATTTAAGATATTCTCCCCCTCAAAATCTTTGTTCTTCTGAAAATTTAGCTCATCCCAGGAAATTTTGTTCCACCCAAAAATCTTAGTTTCTTACAAAATTTAGTACCATCCAAATTTAGTACTGCTCCAAAATTTTAGGGTTTTCCCCACTAAATTTTCACTTTTCAAAAATTTTAGTTCACCCCAAAATTTAGTTACCCTCAAAAATTGATAGGCAGAAATGTTTTCCCATCAAAATCTTGAATCCCCTACTTTTAAATGAAGAACAATTATTAAAGCGTAATAATAGTTATTTAATTCCCCAACAATTTTTGTTCTCCCAAAATTTAGTTCTACCAAAGAATTTAGTTTCCCAAAAAAAATTAGTCTCTCAATATGATTCCAGTATGACACAATTTTCCATCAATTTTACTTGCTTGGTTTAAATGCTTGCTAACAAAATCTTGAAACTAATAGTTTTTGGTATCAAATTGTAGGTATGAATTTTTATGTATGTGTGCATTGGCAAGCTGTTACTTGGTGAGTGCATTGGCAGACTGCATATATAATGCACAAATTTGTTTGTTTCAACATTTTTGATGAGAACTTTCCAAGGAAATTTTTTGTGCTTATTCTGGAGAAATACTTGTATCACTCTGTACTTTTTGGTATCACTCTGGAAATTTGCTTGGTTTAGCTGAACAAATTTGCTTGGTAAAATTTTTTGGGTCTTGTTTTGGAGAAACACTTGAATAATTCAGCAGTTTTTGGTATCACTCTGCAAATTTTGCTTGGAAATATAGAAATTTACTTGGTTTAGCTTCACCAATTTACTTGGTAAAATTTTTTGGGGTTTGTTTTGGAGAAACACTTGTCTCACTTTGCAGTTTTTGGTATCACTTTGGAAATTTTGCTCGGAAATCTGGAAATTTTTGCTGGCATGATCTTGAAGGTGATGTTATATATGCAGTTTTTGGCAAATCTTGAAGGAAAGTTGTCAAAATGTTTGCTTGGTTAGCTTGAATGATTTTGCTGCCATGTATCAAATATGGAATTATGTGAATTTAGCTAGAGTACATAGCAAATCCAAAGTTTTGGTATCAAATATTTATAGAGAGAATTTAGCTGGAGTACCTAGCAAATATCCAGGTATGAAAACATCTCATTCATAAGACAAAACGTTAGCACCAAACACAGAAATGCGATCACCTTACCTTATCTATTTTACCAAATACTATCAAAACACTGAAAGTTGGGTACCGAGATACATCAGCTTCTTTCCTGTCACCAAAGAAAAATACGACTAAGCTCACTTAATCAAATACAATGAACAAAATACAAAGGTTCTTATTTTGTCCAGGGACGATGCAAATGTGTAAAATTGGATATCACTATCTATTGTTGGTCCCAGAAAATAGAAGAAAGTGAAAAAGCAGGATGAATTCAATTACATTCTGAATACTTGAAAAGCAAGATGAATGCAAATGTGTAAAATTTGAAATGTACACTTGAAAAACTGGTAAGAAACTACATCCTAAATATTTCCAGCAAAAATTGATTGAAAACATTAAGAAGTGTGATCCGAGATTGTACATTTTCATATGCACCATAGAACCAGCAAAAATCGGTTGTACATTTTTTAGGATGTACATTTTTAGAAAAAATTGGTTACAAACATTTTCAAGTCTAGCAGGAATATTTTCTAACTTTCTTGCATCCAAGATTGCCTGTGAGACGAAGAATCAGGGCATGGTGGAAGAGAGATCCGAGCCGAGGCCATCGATTTGAGGAGGCAGTGGACATGCAGAACGTGATCGTCTTTTGGCACCATGATGAAGCGACATCTGTTTGGGCTAAAAATCACTTGTATTTACTTAAACCACTTCAAAATCACTTGGATCACTTGCATTTCAATAATGCCCTCAGTTTCTTGTCCAAAATGGAAGCAACCTCTCGAAAACCACTTCCCATTTACAGTTACAAAATCTATAAATAAGGGTGTTGAGAGATCCAAAATCATGAGACAACCTTCTGTTTGGGCTCAAAATCTCACTTCACCTACAAATTGTATACAAAATGATTCATTTCAAAAAAATTCCAAGCAAAAAATCATAACGTTGTAAAAAGAAGCGTGTTGAGAGATCCAAAATCATTACTTAGGGAAGAAGGAAAAAATCTAAAGTAATAGAAGATGTGAACCTGCACCTGGTAGCATAGACATTTCCATGCTCACATTGTTACTTTGTTGCTTGCCCACCTGCGCATTGACATTTCAATGTGCACACACATGCATGCACATATGACACATAGACTCATGGAAGTAAATGAAAAAAATCTAAAGTAATAGAAGATGTGAAGCCGACCAAAAATTCACAGTTACCAAACAACCACTTAAAATAATTTTCTCATGAAATATTTAAAAGATATTCTCAAAAAATACCTCTTATTTTCTATGTGATATGTAAAAAATAACATTCTTCTTGATCTATTTTCTTTACTTGTCTACCTCAAATAATCAATATAATCGAAACCAATCTTCCAATTGGTTATGATCTGACGAAACTTTGGTGATCATGTTTCACTACTCACAAAGTCTCCCAAAACTGACTTTCATTTTCTCATCTCTCCAACATCCCATCAACAAAACCTCCATCGTTCTTCTCAAATACATGCACTTCTCAAACCATATCACATCTTATTTCCTTATTTCTGTAACAACCCAGACCCATCGACAAATTCTCCTCAATGGACAAACCGAAAATCAAGAAAAGATCTCCCCTCATATTGCAAAAAAATAATACCTCTCTAAGCAAAGCCATCTAAGGCAATATAATCAGGCAAAAAAATGTTAATAACCATGCCACAAGTAGCATAGACAACATGGACATAAACTAATCATTCTAATGGTAAGCCACTTCCCATTTACAATAACTAAGAAAGGAAAAACACCTTAAATTTCACTACATAGGATTAATAATCACAATTCCCAAAGCTTTCGTCATTTTGTCATCTCTTCAACACCATGCCAACAAATTCTAACTCATTCTTTTCAATAGTCCGATATTAAGAAAAGAACCTTCTGCCTTCTCTCATAAAGTAGCAGTTCTCCCAACTAAGTCAAACCATTCTCTTCCCGAAGCAATTACAATCTCATTTCCCCTCTCTCCTCAAGAAAAACGTGAAGCACTTCTCTTTGCGATATTTCAACAAACAAAATGTGAGCATGAAAGAAAAGAGCAGTAACCTGAAGCTTTCCGCCAAGACCACCGAAGCTCATTTGCTCATCGAAGTCCCTCTTGAGTGATTTGAGGTCGGCTATGACCTCAGCCAATGTCGCCAGCAGAGGGGAGGATGTGCCATACCCCTGCCACTCCCTATCGCTCACCACCACTTCGGATGCCATGGAATAGAATCTGCACCAGCGAAAGGATTTGACGCGCAAGTGATCGGTGCGAAGGCCTCTGGCCAGGGTACGACCTGTGGTGGGCTCCATCGATGAAGAAGATCACAGTGGGAAACCCTTGCACGTCGTACTTCTGAGCGAACTTGTTCTCCTCGGTTGCGTCCAACCTCATGATCGCCACGTCCTCCTCCTTGAGCTCATCGTCGCAGCCGCACCATGGTCACGACCACCATCACGTGTCGGTTCTTCACGATGAACTGGGAGAAGTTTCACTCAGTCAGGACCACCATGTACTTCGGCGGACATCAGCGGTGGAAGCGAACTCCATGTTTGGGCAGAAGAAGCGATGGGTTCCAGTTGTTTTCGAGATTTTCACGAACTCAGAGAGAAGAGGAGGCACATGCGGAAATCTCGAATTTTTTTGGGGGAGGGGGGCCGAGTTTTTGGGTGTGATTTGAGGTGCTGTTGCGTGAGGTGGGAGGGGGAATAGTTTGTGGGGGGAGGGCGGCGTGTTATCCCAAAGGTTTTGAAATTCAAACCCAAAATTCTTCCCGCAACTCATTTCCCCCCAAATTCAAACATAAAATTCAAAAATTTCTTTTAAAATTGTGTCCTAGTCACAATGTCCAAGTCAGCTTTTTTATCCCAGTCAGCTTGTCCCAGTAGGACAAAATTCAAAATCTTCATGTTTTATAGAATAGATATGTATGTATGTATAGATATATATATATACATATCTGCTCCAATGCCTTCACTACTTGTGGACTCGCTGGAAGACGAGGTGTTGGATAGGATACCACCTGTCCTTGCTGTGGATAATCCCGATTGGGAGGCAGAGGAGCTGAATTGTTTACAGCAGGCTGAAGAGGTTAAGAAGGGTAAGAGGAAAACGGATGGTCAGCTGGAACCCAGTGCTAGGAGGAGCTCCAGGATTCAGGGAAGCACTCCTAAAAAATCCTATTACTCACTAATGACTGTCTTCATATGGAACACCAGAGGGTTGAACA
>CM061136.1:36067443-36167888 GCA_030789695.1 Scilla litardierei
AGGACAATACTCACATATCATGTATGTTATATGACATCATGTAACGACCACTTTTCGTCGTACGTGCACGTGCTTTGGCCGTGCACGTGTTTGTTTTAGACGTTGTTCGTCCGTGAACACTTTAGTGTGATATGTCGTTGTGAACGTCTCTGAGGGTATTAAATGGTGGCACTAATTTGGAACGACGTTTCTCGAGTCGTTTTCCCACAATTTAAACTTACTCGATGAGACGTGACGATTCTCACTCTTGACGGGAGACGTTTCTATTTTTAGTTTCGTCATCCGACGTCGAATCTGATATCCGTCTTCTTAGTTAGCTCACTTTCGTCACCACGATCACCCCGATATTTATTTTATAATTTTTGGAGTTTATTTGACCACTTTTATATTTTTAACAAGTTTTATATTATTTTTAATAATTTATTTTTAAATTAAATTCGGCCAAAGAAAATTTATTTGAGTTTTAAAACGTTTTAAGGAATTTTTGAGCCAATTTCCAGCTCATTTGGACCAAGTCAAACCCTTGGATGAGTTGGAGTAATTGAATTTCAAATTTTAAATCTTTTTAATATTCTAATCCTATTAGATTTAGCCCTAGACCAAGTCAACCCATCTATACTATATAAGCAACCCCTAGGAAGACCTATTTTCACAAGAAATTAACCCTAGCCTCTTCCAAAACCCAAATTTGACGTTGCGACGTTTCGTCGCAACGTTGCGACGAACGGCTGCCGCACGACCGATGGATTTCACCCCGTTCCCTCGGTCTGACCGAGGCCACCACCGCACCAAACCCCGCTCCGCAGCCGCTGCAGCCATCGCCCCGCTTCTCCGTGCCTGACCGAGAGACTCTCTCGGTCAGATCGATGGCCTTCCCCGCTCCGCTCGCATCCCCGCACCGCTGCAAGCCCCCGCTCAGCGCCCGCCTTGTCGCCCGCATCCGCTAGCGCTTGACCGAGCGGATCGCCCGCCTCCGCAACGTTGCAACGCTTGCAATGTTACAGCGCCCGCTCCCCCGCATCCGCAGCGCACGACCGGTGCTGTCGCCCGCACCGACCGACCGACCTCTCCGCACCAAGGCTCGCGACCGACCCCCGCTGCTGCACAGCCCGTTCCCTAGTGCCTGACCGAGCCATCCTCCCGCATTGGCTGAGTACGACCGATGGCCAATCGTCGCAACCCCGCACCCGTCGCACCGCTTGCCACCGTGGGCCCCCCAAGTTCTCCAGAGTTATTGTGGGTCCCCCAAAGGCCCCTAGGACTGCTGTGGGCCCCACCTAGGTGCTTTCTCTTCGAGGATCCGTCGCGTACGACGTCGTCGCACGTCGTAGCCCGTCGTCGCACGTGCTAGCTTTGGAATCTGGAACCGTCGCCCCGGTTGAAGCTCTGAATTTTCCAGCGAGGAATATATATTGGAATCAGGACTTGGAGCGCGTTCTATTATTCCAACACCCGGCGTCGCTACCCGACGCCGGTGTAGCTTTCGCGTCGTGTTGAGGTAACGTTTTGCACCCCTAGGACCCCCAACCCAATTGCATGCTAATCAAGACTAAAAATCAGTATTTTAAAGTATTTTAAATGTTTTAGAATTCACTAATCAAGATTAATAAAACGGATGTAGGCTGGTGGACTTGTGCACGTAGGAATCGTGACTTTGGACTCGTTGGACGGTGTTTTCTTGACGTGATAGTTTCAGGCAAGTGAAACTTGCCAACTCTTGTGTAGGGCCATGTTTTTAGGCCACTTCCTTGCTTTTAGCGTAAAAGAGACTAGTCAGTGAAATGATAGCTGGCTAGACGCCTACTTGATCTAGTTTGACAACGAAACTAGATCCGTCACCCAATTGATCTAGATTGACAACGAAGCTAGATCCAACCCTTAAACTTGTCATTCATGCATGCTAAACTGTCACGTTTACTTTTCTTACTTGTACGCTTTACTACTTGCCATGCCATGTCATCCATGCATTGATTGTTGCATCGTAGCACACGCTACAATACTTGTCCTCGTACTACTTGTCCGGCTAGGTGCACCCCTATGCCATACTTGTTTACACACTTCCTGGCTCGTGGTCCAGAAGCGGGCCTCATGTGTTGGCCAGAAACCAATGCCCGATACACGTGGAGGGGTAGGGATAAACGGTTACTTGAGCTTAGGAGTGGCCTGATCCGCCCTCTAGCCAAAGGACGGAATCTCTGTGCACGAGGTGCTTACTTTCCTTGTCTTGTACTTGTCTTGTAAATGCCATGCCATGCTCGTACTGTACTTTACTTACTTTACCTATTGCACTCATTACTTTAAATGCCATGTCATCGCATCATGCTAGAACTTTTAGGTTGCTTTTACTTGTACTTTCAGTTTCCTTGCACAAGTCTCTTGTAGACTTGCTGACATGTGCCCCTTGCTCTTTTGGGTGTCACATGTTAGACCCTGAGCCAGAGACCGTTGCTGAGTACGTGAGGTCTTGCTGACGCTGAGTCTGAGTCCATGATTGCCCAGGAGGATTTTGGTGGACACCGGTGACTATGCTTTGAGTTTTGTTGAGCTTTATGTTGTTTTAGGCCTTTTGTTAGTTGTTGGTGCGTAGCACCGTTGTTTTGTACTTTGTACTTTTGTTGGCCATGTTTGGGCCTTTAGTCTCTTTCTTTTAGCATGGTGGCTTTTCTGCGATGTTGGAAACTTATTTTATGGATATTCTGAGATGTTTCTTTTGTCTCATTTCATTATTATTATCTTTGTTTCGTTCGCATTGCAAGGACCTGCAGTTTTAAATTTGATCGACGCTTATCGGACTTGCAGCTTTGTAGCTTCAAGTCTGAGCGGACCTTCTCACGCTTCGCCTCCACATTTTTGGGAAGCGGGGCGTGACAGGTTTTGTTGGTGGCCCATGCAGGTCTGGTCTTGCAATTGCGAATTAACGAAACAACGATAATAACGGAATGTCCATTAAATAAATTGCAACATTCGAGTCAGAAGCCCTGAATCTAGTCATTTCCCTATGTCCCTAGGTAGTAGAGGCTTAGTTAGACGTCTGTGCTTGATAGTTAGATGCCCTGATTGTAGTTAGACCCCCTTTTAGCAATCGATTTAATTGTCGTAGAAGTTACCTTAGTGGTCCTTGTTTACCCCTGACTATATTATACTTCTAGGTTTTCCTTTTGGTCGTTCGCTTGGGTTCATCGGTTTCGGACCAAGTTGAGCGTTTTCCTTTACCTTCTAACCTTTAGAAGTCTTAGCGCTTAGTTTTACTCTTTAGTTGGTCGACCGTAGGTGTTTCTGTAGACTTCCTGATTCATATCCTAGGAGTATGAATGTTCTGATCATCCGACTAATTTCCTTGCCTCGATTCACGAGATCGCCTCATGACGATCGTCGTCAATTTACAAACATCTCCATTGCAAAACCTGAACCTTCTGAAAGTACTTTTCAAACTTCCCTTCCACTAAGTTTAACCTTGTTCAAAATTTTAATATACTTATACTTCATACTTCTTCATTGATTTTTTTTAAAAAAAAAACGTTTGCCGTAATTTTTGAATGCTAGTTTATAGTATTTTCCCAACCTATGCTTTTCGTACTTGTGTAATGTGTCGTTCCTACATATATTAATTTTATTCTGGACCGTGCTTTTATTTTGCTCAGTTTGATTTATAATTTTCCCTCTTATTTATGCCATTTGAATAATACATCGTGTTTACTTTTAATATACTTTTCAAGTCACATGGAATTTCAGATTTCAGCAAGTTGGTTTTGCTCGTCGTTCTCACTATTTCAGATTTTTGCAAAATTACTATTTTCATAACCTCTTCCTGCTTTAGACCCTCCCTGATTTGATTTTAAAGATTTGTTATTCGATTCTGATAATTCTTATGCTAAGTTACTATTATTTTCCTTCCGCTCACCATACACGCTTATAGAAAATTTTCTAAACCAAATGGAATTTCAACTATTTTTATAACCGTGCCAGACTTGTTGTGCTCATATATTAAGAACCTTGTGCAAATCTGTTACTCATTTTTGGCAAACCTTGGTTCCCTAAAAGTAGTTTCAAATTGATTATCTTCAATTTTCCATGGCCCAAAGTTTTGAAAGCATTTAATCTGATTTTAAATTCTTCCGTTACTTGATTTCATTCTCGACCTTCCAAAACTTTTGACAACATTATATTAAATTATTGACGTATAAATTTTCTAAACCATGTCCTTAATATTCGTGTAAATGATTCTACCTCCTTTTAAAATGACTTTTAAAATCAATAGGCCATTTTCTATTATTTTGAATATTCGACTCAGATTTATTTTTGAACAACTCGTTTTATCGATCCCCAAACATTTCTTCTCAGATGAGGATTTTAAAGTACAACCGTTTTCAATTTTGCGTATTTTAGCATGTGCTACCTACCCTATTTCTTTTCCCCTTCTATAAAGCATCACTACATCTCCTTTTTCCCTCAACCTAAACATCACCTTTGAGTCAATGTTTCGTCTAACCAATCCGTCTCCTTGTATTCGTCCTATCTGAACTCGTGCTTATCGATCCTTCCCTCGTCACGCTTTTGACCTCGACCTCTCTCTAAGTTGTTTAGGCTTTAGTGCTCGTCAATGTCTGTGTCAACCCCTAGTTGTTAGTAGACCCTTGGACCCTTGTGAGGTGTCGTTGTGCACGTACCTAACTTGTGTACGTGAGCTTGAATGAGTGTACCCCATAGTATATTGATGCTTGCCTACTGTGTGATATATATACGTACTTGGAGTTATTCGTGACATTATAAGTTATTTGTGTGTTATTATTTATAGATTTGTATGTGGTTAGCTATACCATACTAGGGATGCCTGTGTATATAAGAGCTAGCGATGTAATATCTAATGGAGTGTGTGTAGCTAGAGATACTTGTGATGGTTGAAATAAATGATTGGTAAAGCTATGTGAGTGCTATGTGTGACAATAATAAGTGTATGTATAGGTGTTGGTATACTAATGATAGGTAGTAGGCTATGGTGTGAATATATAAATATATATGTTACATGTGTGTGTGACCATACGATGAATACGTGTGCGTGTACTAGGAAGTGTATTATAATTATACGTGTGTTGATGTCTATATTATTATTATTATTGTGTATAAATTGATTTAACTATGTGAGTATTGTCGGGCTAAATATTAAGTGTGATTGATCTATGGAATGTATATGGTTGTATTGGTAGACGTATAAATATTGGAGTAGTATTGGTATAAGAATGAATGCCGTGCTACGTATATAGAATATCCTGATATGTGTATTGAGTCTCACTCAAGCTTGAGTGAGTAAACTCTAAGTATATTGAATGTATGATTGTAGTTTGAATATAGAAATGCTTGATGTATGTATGGTGATAGAAGTGTTTGTGCCTGGTTGTGCTACGCACATGATTGTGGGTCGCTACGCCAGTATATAGTTATAGGTGTTGGTCTGGTGATATAGCTAATTACTGAGGACCTGTTATGTGAACATATGTGTACTAGCTAAAACTATGTATGAATGTGTGCTAGTTATATAATGGTATGATTGGCGTATGAAAATGGAATGTTAGCGTGTATGGGAGTGCACCATGCACGGGTAAGTATGTGTTTAGTTATAGGAATGGATGACTATGGTATATGTGGCGTGTCGTAAATATAGTTATAGGACCGTACGTGATGTGAATATTTGGTGAACTATTTGCATGTATTTGAATGACTATATATCGTGAAATTATAGTAGTGGTGAACATATATTAGATATAGTAAAACTTGATTAATAATGGTATGGCGTGACTATATGTGTGAGATGTTTGGTATTGGATGACTATTAGAGGGTAGTATACCCTTGATGTTTGTGCATAGGTAGCTACCTATACGTAGAGCAATGATTGTATTTGCTAGCATGAGCCATACTTATATAAGTATCTGAACTATTGTTTTGTGGGTAGTAGTTATATAAGGGATGTATGTTTATATGCATGAATGAAATACGTGTATGAGTCCGATCGACTATAATAGGTATAAGTGTATACGTACGTGAATGTATATATATACGTGTTAGTAGTGTTAATGTTTGACTACCTAGTGCATATATAAGCACTTGTAATGACTATACCTGGTGAATTATTATATGACTTGATTGGGGTAGTTACTAGGGCGACTAGCTATATTAGAAAGTCCGAGGACGGACTTTATTCTAAGGTGGGGAGGATGTAACGACCACTTTTCGTCGTACGTGCACGTGCTTTGGCCGTGCACGTGTTTGTTTTAGACGTTGTTCGTCCGTGAACACTTTAGTGTGATATGTCGTTGTGAACGTCTCTGAGGGTATTAAATGGTGGCACTAATTTGGAACGACGTTTCTCGAGTCGTTTTCCCACAATTTAAACTTACTCGATGAGACGTGACGATTCTCACTCTTGACGGGAGACGTTTCTATTTTTAGTTTCGTCATCCGACGTCGAATCTGATATCCGTCTTCTTAGTTAGCTCACTTTCGTCACCACGATCACCCCGATATTTATTTTATAATTTTTGGAGTTTATTTGACCACTTTTATATTTTTAACAAGTTTTATATTATTTTTAATAATTTATTTTTAAATTAAATTCGGCCAAAGAAAATTTATTTGAGTTTTAAAACGTTTTAAGGAATTTTTGAGCCAATTTCCAGCTCATTTGGACCAAGTCAAACCCTTGGATGAGTTGGAGTAATTGAATTTCAAATTTTAAATCTTTTTAATATTCTAATCCTATTAGATTTAGCCCTAGACCAAGTCAACCCATCTATACTATATAAGCAACCCCTAGGAAGACCTATTTTCACAAGAAATTAACCCTAGCCTCTTCCAAAACCCAAATTTGACGTTGCGACGTTTCGTCGCAACGTTGCGACGAACGGCTGTCGCACGACCGATGGATTTCACCCCGTTCCCTCGGTCTGACCGAGGCCACCACCGCACTAAACCCCGCTCCGCAGCCGCTGCAGCCATCGCCCCGCTTCTCCGTGCCTGACCGAGAGACTCTCTCGGTCAGATCGATGGCCTTCCCCACTCCGCTCGCATCCCCGCACCGCTGCAAGCCCCCGCTCAGCGCCCGCCTTGTCGCCTGCATCCGCTAGCGCTTGACCGAGCGGATCGCCCGCCTCCGCAACGTTGCAACGCTTGCAATGTTGCAGCGCCCGCTTCCCCCGCATCCGCAGCGCACGACCGGTGCTGTCGCCCGCACCGACCGACCGACCTCTCCGCACCAAGGCTCGCGACCGACCCCCGCTGCTGCACAGCCCGTTCCCTAGTGCCTGACCGAGCCATCCTCCCGCATTGGCTGAGTACGACCGATGGCCAATCGTCGCAACCCCGCACCCGTCGCACCGCTTGCCACCGTGGGCCCCCCAAGTTCTCCAGAGTTATTGTGGGTCCCCCAAAGGCCCCTAGGACTGCTGTGGGCCCCACCTAGGTGCTTTCTCTTCGAGGATCCGTCGCGTACGACGTCGTCGCACGTCGTAGCCCGTCGTCGCACGTGCTAGCTTTGGAATCTGGAACCGTCGCCCCGGTTGAAGCTCTGAATTTTCCAGCGAGGAATATATATTGGAATCAGGACTTGGAGAGCGTTCTATTATTCCAACACCCGGCGTCGCTACCCGACGCCGGTGTAGCTTTCGCGTCGTGTTGAGGTAACGTTTTGCACCCCTAGGACCCCCAACCCAATTGCATGCTAATCAAGACTAAAAATCAGTATTTTAAAGTATTTTAAATGTTTTAGAATTCACTAATCAAGATTAATAAAACGGATGTAGGCTGGTGGACTTGTGCACGTAGGAATCGTGACTTTGGACTCGTTGGACGGTGTTTTCTTGACGTGATAGTTTCAGGCAAGTGAAACTTGCCAACTCTTGTGTAGGGCCATGTTTTTAGGCCACTTCCTTGCTTTTAGCGTAAAAGAGACTAGTCAGTGAAATGATAGCTGGCTAGACGCCTACTTGATCTAGTTTGACAACGAAACTAGATCCGTCACCCAATTGATCTAGCTTGACAACGAAGCTAGATCCAACCCTTAAACTTGTCATTCATGCATGCTAAACTGTCACGTTTACTTTTCTTACTTGTACGCTTTACTACTTGCCATGCCATGTCATCCATGCATTGATTGTTGCATCGTAGCACACGCTACAATACTTGTCCTCGTACTACTTGTCCGGCTAGGTGCACCCCTACGCCATACTTGTTTACACACTTCTTGGCTCGTGGTCCAGAAGCGGGCCTCATGTGTTGGCCAGAAACCAATGCCCGATACACGTGGAGGGGTAGGGATAAACGGTTACTTGAGCTTAGGAGTGGCCTGATCCGCCCTCTAGCCAAAGGACGGAATCTCTGTGCACGAGGTGCTTACTTTCCTTGTCTTGTACTTGTCTTATAAATGCCATGCCATGCTCGTACTGTACTTTACTTACTTTACCTGTTGCACTCATTACTTTAAATGCCATGTCATCGCATCATGCTAGAACTTTTAGGTTGCTTTTACTTGTACTTTCAGTTTCCTTGCACAAGTCTCTTGTAGACTTGCTGACATGTGCCCCTTGCTCTTTTGGGTGTCACATGTTAGACCCTGAGCCAGAGACCGTTGCTGAGTACGTGAGGTCTTGCTGACGCTGAGTCTGAGTCCATGATTGCCCAGGAGGATTTTGGTGGACACCGGTGACTATGCTTTGAGTTTTGTTGAGCTTTATGTTGTTTTAGGCCTTTTGTTAGTTGTTGGTGCGTAGCACCGTTGTTTTGTACTTTGTACTTTTGTTGGCCATGTTTGGGCCTTTAGTCTCTTTCTTTTAGCCTGGTGGCTTTTCTGCGATGTTGGAAACTTATTTTATGGATATTCTGAGATGTTTCTTTTGTCTCATTTCATTATTATTATCTTTGTTTCGTTCGCGTTGCAAGGACCTGCAGTTTTAAATTTGATCGACGCTTATCGGACTTGCAGCTTTGTAGCTTCAAGTCTGAGCGGACCTTCTCACGCTTCGCCTCCACATTTTTGGGAAGCGGGGCGTGACACATCATATTGTCTCAATTAGAGTGATCCCTTCCAGTCATTTCTTTTGCTCATGTGTGACTGGAGCCCTTCAAGAATTATGTGCAAGAAAGCATTAGCAACGTTTTTCTACTTACATAAATTTCAAGCTATGTAAAGTTAGCACAAATTGTTAAATTATGCATGTTAACTTTGTTGATTCATTAGCACAAGTTAAATTATGCAAGTTAACAAGCACAAATTGCCTATTTTTGTTTTTTATTGAACAAGTGTTTGAGTCTAACTGATGTTTTTTTGTTGATTATTAACAAATTTTCATTCTTGAGGAGTTAACAAAGTAAATGGTGAAATGGGTTTCCTTTGTTTACATGTTGAAGAATGAAGGGAAGCAGAGAAAATTATATCTTAACTGATATTTTTGATGAATTATCAAGCCATGTTCCAGTTCTGTTTCTTGAGAGGTATGTGTTCGATTGTTGGCCTCACTGAAATTTTGTAATTTGGTTAATTGGGTAACGTGTGGTTCTGAGATTCAAATGAATGTTGTTGTCGTATTCAGGTTTTTCAGTATCGGCCGCTAGGTTGGGGTTGCCGGACGTGGGCGTCATTTCCTGTGGTGAAATGGTTGATCAAGGGTATCAGTTTATGCAGGCTGTGTTGGATAATGGATACATGAATAAAATGAATGTTAAGAGTATGGTGAAAGGTTATATTAAAGCTGGGTTTGCTGGGCTAATTCTTGAAGATAAGGTATATATATTGTGGGTTAAGTACATATTGTTGGCATTAGGGAACCATTAGTTTTAATATTTGTAAATTAAAAACAGATCTAGGGATGTACCTTAAGAGGCCAGATGGCATTTGGATGTCTAAGTTCTTGACTCATTTGGCAAATGAGATTAATCATACTGTTTTATTGTAACTACGATTACAAACATTTCAAAGTTCTTAGTGATTTCTGATATTCTCAGTTTATATGTTGTGTTCAGATATATTCCTTATCTTCCAAAAATTTCTTCTATAAAACGAATCATGTAAATTGTAATGTCAAAAACAGTTCATTGTGTATCAATTATTCTTAGACAAAACCCATGATATTTCGCAACAGTGAATCTTTGAACTCATTTGAAGAAATTCTGATATCTTAGTGAAAGATATTGAGAAAAATTTAGAAGTAAAGCAAAGAAAATTTACAAATATGGAAGTTATTACGTCGAAGAATGGTACTGTTTTATGGAAGCTAACTGGAGTTAGATAAAAGCCAAGTCTTGATATCGGTTCAGTTTTTTTATTCTCTCTGACTGAGATATGTGATTATTAGCTGTTTACTTTATTTGCGATGATTGGATCTAATAAATAACATTTTATTACATTGAATCTTGACCGATGTTGTAGTTTTTTTGTTACAAAGGATGGCATTGAACCCTGACCTACCACTATAAGGGGAGGGCGAGTACCACTAGGCCATAGGCTGGTTCCAATCAACTTGGTTTCCCCAAACAACTTCTCATCCAATCAAACATCTGCCATGTCTAAAGTCCTTCATATCGATGAGCACAATAAGCTGATCGAGGAAATGGAACACAGGATCCAATTTCTACAAACTTCTGTTAGTAAATTAAAGGTATGTTTTACATCTTTTGCTGAGGGGGTTTTCCAGTTATTTTACCAATATCATTCTTCTATCTTCCCATCAGGTTTCTTGATGTTACATTCTCTATGTAATTTCTTTAGTTGCTAGAACCAACTAACCTACAACTGACTCAGTTTTGAGAACTTGATGTTTTCCAGTTATTAACTTTTATTGATTATATTGATGTTTTCCAGTTTTGAGAACATCAATTTGGCTACCAAAGGTTTCCAGTTATCCCATCAGGTTTTCCTGTTATTCTATGTTTCTATGGCAACTCCACCATTCACAAAACATTCTCTCTCAAAAACCCCAACATCATTCATATTAGAATTGGTTTGTTTCTATGACAAACTCAAACTTTATATAATTCTAGGATTCTGATTAGAATTGGTTTGTTGACATGAGGATTTGTACATTTTTACGTATTGGTCATTTGTTTTATCGTTTTAAATGCACATACAGCATTGGAGAAATGTTGAAAAACATAACCCTCTATGAACATAACATGGAACATGAATGGACAATTTTGTTTCTTAACAAAATTATACATAACCGTGCACATACCAATTTATCACAATCATCACCTTTTACAATTGGCTAAGAGAGAATAACGTGGACATGTTGCTCACTTATTTTTTAAAAAAACCTCTTTAGATCATATCATTGTTTCTGGCTCATGCAGGAAGAACGAGGCTCTGGATCATTTGGATGGTGATGTAGAGGAGTTGAATCTTAGGGTGAGAGGAGCAAACTTACACGTACGCCGCTTGCTTTGAAAGCAGATTGCCCAAAAAAGGTTAACATTTTTTTCACCTCGCTCTTTCTATGCAACATAACTGACTATGATTGGGTCATTTATTTTGAAGATTGAGAAATACATTTGTACTAAACGTGAAAACGTGCAACTACTGTATTGATATTTACATATCCTAAATGCCAGCTACAAGGGCAACTAATGTAGTACTAAACGTGAACAAAGGTAAAAATATGATATGAAGTCCTCTTCCACCTTAAATTTTTTTCCTGCTCTGATGTAAAGGTGAGTTTTCTGCTCTAATATGATTTGATGATTTTTTTCTAATACAGATCCATGGGTTGTGATTTGGTTAGCTGGGTTGTTTTATAAACAATTTTGACTAATAAACAATATTTCTACATCAGATTAGAGCAGTAAGGTGAGCTGGGGTGTTTTATAAACAATTTTGACTAATAGATTTTTCTATTACAGATTAGTGAAGAAAGGTTAGTTGGGTTCTATAAACACAGTAGTTAAAATCCTTTAGTCATATTTTGTAACAAAATCTCTTTCATGCCCAATGAATAATTTTCACATTAGATTAGAGCAGAAATGTGAGTTGGGTTGTTCTATAAACAATTTTGACTATTGAATTTTTATAATACAGTTCATTGGGTTGTTCATCATGGCCTAATCAGAAAAATTCATGAGTTCCCTGGGTTGTTCATATGCTTACTTCAATATCAATTTTGACTAAAGTTTGGCTATTTTTACAGATATCTTCCTTTTCCACGATGCAGGCGACCTAAAGCGCATCAATTAGAAACAGGTTAAAATAAAACACAATTTCTTAAAGTTTTTGTGATTTAGAATTTCTTAAAGTTTTTCTGATCAGGTTCACAAAAGGCAATTTTTTTCGGATGTTTTTTAAGGTTTGATAGGTTCATGAGCTTCTTCTTCTTTGTAACCCACCTTCTTCTTTCTTGCATTCAGGATCTTCTCGCTTCTGACCCACGTCAGAGCTCCCCATGTCGGAGCTAAAGATGCAACCCATATGTCGCTGATTAGTCTATATCATTACCTCTCCCTACCGTTGGTCAGTCTCTCTCATGCCTAACCCATTAGGTTTTGACCACGTCAGAGCATTACAGTGTGTATATTAATGAAAGAATGAAAGAAGCTTTATTTTTATTAAACTGCAGCAAGTTGATTGACCCATAGTTTGTCAAGAAAGCTAATGCTTGAGGTCAACTTTCAATTTTTTGGGTTATTTCTTTGGGTTTATGATTAAAATGCATTGGATGGGTTTGTATCTGGGAAAGTTTGGGAGAGGGGGGGCTTGATGAGTTAGGGGAAATAACGGGTTCAATCCTGCAATTAGGGTGAAATCTTCAAATCTTTGCTTTTAAATTTTTTAAAAATATGATTACCTTTCTCTCAATGCTGACATGACTGGCTGTCAGTTAATTCCTTTTCTCTTCTCTATAGTAATGGTTTGTTGCATTGTTTCTTATACTTCTTTAATGAAAACATCATTTGTCTGTTTTGATTGCAAATTGGGTGGCGATATTCAAATTTGAGCATTAACAATTCCGTTGTTAAATTTGTTCGCATTGTGAGAGTTCCTGCTAAACTAGACACAGAGCATTTTTATATAATGCGGTCTTTTATAGGTGGCATTTGTTTCAAATTCGGCATCTTTTGGGAAATTTGTGGATTGTCATGTATTCTACTTTTAGGAACTGAGCTATGTTGATATTGGACTAAAGAATTCTGTATTTAGGCTCTTCATGCACTTAAGCTTGATTTGTAGTTGATAAAATATAAGGTGATTCTTTGGGAGTAGCATTTTGAAGATTTTGAGGAGAAAATAAATCAATCTAATGCAAAGGTTCAAATTTCTATTAGCATTGGAATTTTCATGTTTTTGGGTACTATCATGAAAAATCTTGATTTCAAATTTCTTTTTTATATGCAGCCTAACATTGGCCAAGCTAATTATAGCACGACAAAGGCAGGGTTGACTGGCTTCACCAAAGCCGTGGTGAATGAATTTGCAAGCAGAAACATAAATGTGAGTGTAGTCCTCTCAATCATTTAAGTTAAATCTAAGGATAGTTTAATTAATTATGTAAATTGCATATTCAGGTATAATTATGTAAATTGCATTTTCAGGTATAAATCATTGCTCCTAGCTTCATTGCATCTGATTCGACCGAGAAGCTTAGAGATGACATTTTGCACGGTGGAATTGTTTGTACATGATAATGTCTTGCAAGAGGGAAATGCGTATCTCTTTGAGTTGAATGATGAATCAAGGATATCGTGATGACCGTTAGCATCCTCTATGCGTCAGGAAACGTGGTTGATCAGAGGAATTCTGTTTTACTACATGAATCAAGAAATAGATCATTAGCATAAATTTTCTTAGCCTATGAATGTCTAATATATGCACATGTCACATACTTTTTTAGTACATGGATCTTTATGGCTGTACATATGGCAGTTTCTTCTGATCTTTTTAGATGTAACTTTAAAACTCAAAAAGCTGAACTTGGGCATATCCTTAGAGCTCACAAAGAATACACAGGCCTTTATTTATGCATGTTTGTTGTCTTCCTATTTGAAATAGAAGCATAACTAAAACATCTGTGAGAGTAGTCGATTGCTATATGGAACATTCCATGTTTTTCTTTTATTTTTGTGCAAGGGTAAAGTTGGGAATGATTCTTCTTTGAAAAACCATTAACAAGTTATGTAGCAATGCGAATACTCGATCGCATTTTGTTTTTTAAGTCTATTTTAGATTTTGCAGGAGGTGAAATACCAAACTTATGATAATATTATATGTGTTATTGTAAACATTATTAGTTAAGTGTCACAACAAAGAATTTAAAAAGACAAAA
The DNA here is from genome assembly GCA_030789695.1 of Scilla litardierei. Lineage (NCBI taxonomy): Eukaryota > Viridiplantae > Streptophyta > Magnoliopsida > Asparagales > Asparagaceae > Scilla > Scilla litardierei. Next base: position 36,081,739 of record CM061136.1, read on the forward strand.
GCATACATGCCTTAATACAATTCCGCAGCTTTCAAGTGACAGCTAAAACCTACATTATATAGTGTTGTAGGGACATAGAAAATCAACACAAGACAAGCTGAAAAAATTTATGCTGAGAACATCAAATTGAAAGACTCAAACTATTTCATAACAAAAAGAAAAGTAAGATCAATAAAATGTTGACAAATTCTAAAATAGAACAACTTCTTTTTTTTGTAAGTGCATTTGAAGTGTGACGAGAAGCCTACAAATCCAGGCCAAATGTGTAACGACTGGTTTTCGTGTAATTGGATTATTTATATTATAATATATGCTTGGTGGATTTTCTCCTTGGATGTGTGGTTTCGTCTCCGTAGTTTTCATTTTCGATCGAATCGTCGTATTTTCTCGTTTTCTCCTAAGGATCGTCGATTTCGAAGATACGTCGTTTGTGACGGGCTTCATAACGGTCGTATCTTACTATTAGATCAAGCCTAGGAGTCTTAGGAATTGATCCCGGGGCCCCGCGCTCCGTATCGGAACTTTTGGTGCTCATTAGCCGGTATAAGAAGGGGCACCGACCGACTAGATGTCGATCCAGTCGGTCGGCAATCCTTCTTGGACCGACTAGTTAGCTTTCTAAATTTCTCAGGAGTTACTGTTTACTCTTAGTCGGTCTAAGAACGTTCATCGACCGACTAGATGATAAACTAGTCGGTCAGTATTTGTTCATGGACCGACTAACTCTAGAATCCTAATTTCACCTGTAGCTACTGTTTACACTTAGTCGGTCTGCGTTGGTCGACCGACCGACTAGTTGTCAAACTAGTCGGTCAGTGGTTGTTCTTTGACCGACTAACTAGTGCTGTAAACCCTAGTTTTGCCCTAGCCGCCAGCCTAGCCTATAAATACCCAACCCAAACGTTTTCTTCCCCTCCAACTCGACCCTAAACCCTAAAATCGCCCCCATTGATCCACCACCTTCCTCCAAGCTCCATTGCTTCATTCCAAGCCCTAAATCCATCATCCAAACCATCCATCTACCCTATCTACCTCTCATCTTCCCCAAAATCTCACCAAAACCCATCAAATCCCCAAAATCCCCCAAAACCCTAGTTTCCCCAAACTCCTCCAATCTTTTCCAGATCTGATCCTAGGGTTCCCCGGAGTGTTTCTTCCGCCTCCTCTCGGTAAGAAATCGATCTACCGTTGTTTTCATATCCTATTGTAATTTTTATGAAACCCTAATAAAATACTTGTGTTTTGATGATTGTTCCCCCATAACAGCGATTCCCCGTAGGCTAGCATCCGCGGAAACGAACCTTCGTAACCGTCGTCCCCGGTGATAGGCAAGTGAAACTTGCCACTTAGGGTTTAGGCCATGTTTTAGGCCATTTGCATGTTGTAGGCGTAAAAGAGGCTAGGCGAAGATATGAAACTCGCCTAGGCGCAAATTGGGGAATTAGCTTGACAACCAAGCTAATTCCGACTTTTAGCATGTTGCACAATTACCATGTCATGTTTACTTTCAATTAACGGTACGCGAATATGTTCATGTCATTGCATTTTGCCTGTCACGTTTAATTTAAATTAACGGTACGCAAATAACTGTTCATGTCTTTGCCTAGTGATTATTCATCGTGATTGCGTAGCGCACGCTACAATATTATATTCCTGGCTCGTGTTCCAGAAGCGAGCTTAGTGAGTTGGAAACCCCAACGCTCGACACATATGGGTGGGGTAAGAGATAAGCGGCCTGAGCCCCGAGTTGGCCTGATCCGCCACTCCGGCCAGCAGGTGGACTCTCTAGTGCACAAGTGATTAATAGTGATAGAGATAAGCGGCCTGAGCCACGAGCTGGCCAGCAGGTGGACTCTCTATGCACTAAGTGTTTACCAGTGACAAGTGATTAATAGTGGTAGAGATAAGCGGCCTGAGCCACGAGCTGGCCAGCAGGTGGACTCTCTATGCACTAAGTGATAAGTGATAAGTGATAAGTGATAAGTGATAAGTGATAAGTGATAAGTGATAAGTGTTAAATGATAAGTGATTAGTGAATTGGTAGCTTTTGCTACATCGTGCATGCTTGTCTCTCTTTTAAATTGTTGCATCATACTTAACTGCCATGTCATTGCTTAATATTATAATTGCTAGGTTGTTAGTTACTTTCAGTTTCCTTGCACAAGTCTTTCCAGACTTGCTGACATGTGCCCCTCTCTCTTTTGGGTGTCACATGTTAGACCCAGAGCCAGAGCTTTGTTGCAGGGGATACGGTGTTGCTGATGTTTGCTGTGGTGGTGAGTGGACACCAGGGGCCTGTCTTGAAGACCGCTCGTGCTCACTTCCTTTTTAGGTTTGCTGTTAGTCTTTGGTGCGTGGCACCTTTGTATGTAAGTTATACTCTGTTGGCCATGTTGGGCCTTAGCTTTTCCCTTTTGAGCCTGGTGGCTTTTCTGTGATATTGTAATTTATTTATGGATATTCAGGGATTCAATAAATTGCTTATTGTCTCATTTTCTTATTGTTATCTTTGTTTCGTATCGCATTTGCAAGGACTTGCCATAATAAGTGTTTATTTACGCTTATCAGACTTGGAGCTTCACAGCTTCAAGTTTGTGCGGACCTTCTCACGCCTCGCCTCCACGTTTTTGGGAAGCGGGGCGTGACAGGTTTTAGTGGTGGCCCATGCAGGTCCATTTGCAAATGCGAACTATCGGAACAACGATAATAATTATAGAATGTCCATTACATAAATTGGAACATCCAAGTTATAAGCCCGGAGTCTAGGTTTTTAGCGTTCCTATGTCTTATGTGGCTGGTAGGCGTGTTAGAGCATCTGTCCCAGCTTGGTAGGGAATCCATTAGGTCAGGATCATAGTGAGACTTAGTTAGAAGTTTGTGCTTGCTAGTTAGGGATCCTTGATTGTTAGTTAGACTCCATGTTAGTGATTGATTTGATTGTCTTAAGAGTTACCTTAGTGGTTCCTGTCTAGCTTTGACTAGGATAGACTTCTAGAATTCTTTGGCTGTTCGCTTGGGTTCATCGATTTCGGACCAAGCTGAACTCATTTCATCGCTGTCTAGCCCTTAGGGAGTCTTAGCGCTTAGTCCCATAATCTTTAGCTGGATGACCGTAGGAGATTCCCGTAGATTTTCCTAAGTCGTAAACCTAGGCGTATTTATGTTTTGATCATCCGACCAATTCCTTGCCTCGATTCACGTGATCACCACATTTCGAAAATCGTTGACTTTCAAATATCCTCTTTCGCAAAACTTGATTTTTCCAAAGTTATTATTTCGATTTCCCCTTTTTAAAAGATTTTCGCTAAGTTTAAATTTTGTTTTAAACCCGCTACGTATATACTTGAATTTCTCACTTTTCGATTGAGTCAAAATTCCTTGTAGATTTCGGAGTCTAATGGTTGAAATTATAATTGCTATCTCGTAGCCATTTTCTTGTCTATATTTTCGCATTTCGGTTTAAAGACTCCAATACTATTTTGGAAAAAAAAAAAAAATTCGATATACCATTTTCTAACTATGAGATCCATTTTAATCGCATAGCATACATACTTTAAAATCTTTTCTAAGCTAAATGGAATTTCAATTGTTATATGTATACTTATATCTTGTACTCTTTCATTGACTTAAATTAATTTTCGGAATTCGAAAGTTTTGACGAGATTTTGATTACTGTTTTATAATGTTTTACAGCCTATACCTTTCATACCTATTCGAATACCTTGTCTCTTTTCATAAATCGATTTAATTCTGAGCTGCAATTCTATTTTCCAAATTCGATTTATGAATTTTCTTTTTATTTATGCTATTCGAATGTCTCGTCGCACTCCCTTAATATACTTTTCAAGTCGCAGATGATTTCAGCTTTCAACAAACCAAGTTATGTTTAAACATTTTCCCGACGACAGATTTTTGGAAAATTACGTTTCCGTAACCACTTCCCTTGTCCTCAATTCACATGACCACCTCATTACAATTATCCTTGATCTTTCAAATGTTTTCCGTTGCAAATCTTGATTCTTCCAAAAGTATTTTCGAATGCTTTCTTTATTCGAAGTTTCACTCAATTTAAATTTTGTTCTAAACTTCTTTAAATATGTCTCCCTAAATTTCGATGGAGTTAAAAGTCGTTCTTGAATTTTGAAGACTTTTGGTCGTAATTTTAAAATTACTAACTTGTACTATTCTTCTAACGATGTACCTTTCGCATTTTGATTTTTAAACTTTATTACTATCCTGATGGTTCGATATACCGTCCTTTTTCCTAACTACAAAAATCTATTTTTAACCGCTTGTCTTACATACCTTTAGGGGTATTTTTCCAAACTGAATGTGCTTCAACTAATTTTTGTATATATCAATTATAGGTTCGTCGTACTCGTTAAGTTTAAATTTGTTCGAAACGCTTTTGATATGTGTAAGGTTTCATGCTCCTTCGCCGACTTAAATTATTTATGTTTTTAAATATCGAAAACTTGTGTTGAGATTTTTAGATTAGAAGTTTATAATATTTTCAGCAGATACTTTCGTATCGATATAAATGTCTTGTCTCTTTTCATATGCCAATTTCATTCCGAACCGTATTTCTATTTTCCTAACTCGATTCATAATTTCTTTTCTTACTTATGCCATTAAAACTTGTTCGAATACCGCATCATGTTTGCTTCTTATATACTTTTCAAGTCCCTTTGGACTTCGGCTTTTAGCGAGTCAATTTTATACTCAACTTTTTCCCTAGTTCAGAATTTTTGTAAAATTACTTTTCAAAACACTTTCCTGATTTAGACCTCCAAATTCGGTTTTAAAGTTTATTACCAATTTAATAATCCTATATATGTATATATTTCCCCCACTTACTTCCATGCCACTAAGATGTTATTATCTTCCATTCGTCATAAATATATCAAAAAAAAACGATTTCTAAAGTAGAACTTCGATTAATTTTTATATATCAGTGCTACGACCTCAAAATTCGTGTAAATGATTCACTTTCTTTTAATGACCTTACGTGAGCCAATAAACCGTTTTCTCCTATTATGTATATTCGACTCAAACTTATTTCAAACAATTTGTTTTTTTGACCTCTAAATATTTTTATACGGAAAAGGACTCCAACTTTGAAGTATAACGGTTTTCAAACTTTTCGTATTTTAGAATATGTTACTTACACTATTTTCTATGTGTCCTAATGGAGCATCATTACATCATTACACGACCGTTTTCATGCTTTTCGATCCTTCTATTCGTTACGCTTTTGATTTCAATTTCTTTCCTTTTGTCTAGCCCATAGAGCTTGTCGTTGCCTGTGTCAACCTTGTTATGGTTTGGTGGGCCCATTAGTTAAGTGGTTATGTCGTCGTAGTGTTGGTTTCGTGGTGTGTATATAGTGGTATGGGTGTTGGCATTTGTATGTTGTGTGTAGGTAATTTTCTGCTTGAGTATGATGTGATGTACGTATGATAACAGAATGATAATTTTGATTGGTACTACTTGTTTTATGAGATGTCGTATGCGTGTATATCAGGAGGTATACCCGACTATTGCATCTCTTAAACTTGTATGTAGTTGATGTGTTGTTATGGTAATTATAAATGGATGGATATGGTGTGAAAACATGTGATACGTGGATGTGTATGCCTTGGAGTTGTATTGGTATGTGTATGGATACTGTGTTACGCATATAAATGCCCTGCTATGATTTGAGTCTCACTCAAGCTTGAGTGGGTATACTCTATGTACCTTGGTATAATTGTATGTGGTGATGAATAGTGATGGATGATGTATGTATGGTGTTTGGGTTGTTTGTGCTTGGTTGTGTTACGCACACGAGTGTGGGTGGCTATACCAATATATAGTTATAGGACTATATGTGAGGTGAAAATAGGGTGAAATGTTTGCATGTATTTGAATGACTAAATAAATGTGAAATTATTTTCAAATAAGAGAGGCTTGGTTATTTTCTTATAGTAAGTGATAAGTGTTTATTGTTGTATAAATTATATATATGTGATTGAAATACGTGTATGAAATTGATTGACTATAATAAGTATGAGTGCACTATGTGCGTGAAAATATGTGTGTAGTGGTAGTAATATTTGGTTTCTAGTGCATATATATATAAGCACTCGAAATGAATGTACTTGGTTGAAATTGTGATGTGATATTGATTGAGGGAAATTACTAGGGTGGCTAGATATAGCTATAGTTAGAAAGTCCGAGGACGGACTTTATTCTAAGGTGGGTAGGATGTAACGACTGGTTTTCGTGTAATTGGATTATTTATATTATAATATATGCTTGGTGGATTTTCTCCTTGGATGTGTGGTTTCGTCTCCGTAGTTTTCATTTTCGATCGAATCGTCGTATTTTCTCGTTTTCTCCTTAGGATCGTCGATTTCGAAGATACGTCGTTTGTGACGGGCTTCATAACGGTCGTATCTTACTATTAGATCAAGCCTAGGAGTCTTAGGAATTGATCCCGGGGCCCCGCGCTCCGTATCGGAACTTTTGGTGCTCATTAGCCGGTATAAGAAGGGGCACCGACCGACTAGATGTCGATCCAGTCGGTCGGCAATCCTTCTTGGACCGACTAGTTAGCTTTCTAAATTTCTCAGGAGTTACTGTTTACTCTTAGTCGGTCTAAGAACGTTCATCGACCGACTAGATGATAAACTAGTCGGTCAGTATTTGTTCATGGACCGACTAACTCTAGAATCCTAATTTCACCTGTAGCTACTGTTTACACTTAGTCGGTCTGCGTTGGTCGACCGACCGACTAGTTGTCAAACTAGTCGGTCAGTGGTTGTTCTTTGACCGACTAACTAGTGCTGTAAACCCTAGTTTTGCCCTAGCCGCCAGCCTAGCCTATAAATACCCAACCCAAACGTTTTCTTCCCCTCCAACTCGACCCTAAACCCTAAAATCGCCCCCATTGATCCACCACCTTCCTCCAAGCTCCATTGCTTCATTCCAAGCCCTAAATCCATCATCCAAACCATCCATCTACCCTATCTACCTCTCATCTTCCCCAAAATCTCACCAAAACCCATCAAATCCCCAAAATCCCCCAAAACCCTAGTTTCCCCAAACTCCTCCAATCTTTTCCAGATCTGATCCTAGGGTTCCCCGGAGTGTTTCTTCCGCCTCCTCTCGGTAAGAAATCGATCTACCGTTGTTTTCATATCCTATTGTAATTTTTATGAAACCCTAATAAAATACTTGTGTTTTGATGATTGTTCCCCCATAACAGCGATTCCCCGTAGGCTAGCATCCGCGGAAACGAACCTTCGTAACCGTCGTCCCCGGTGATAGGCAAGTGAAACTTGCCACTTAGGGTTTAGGCCATGTTTTAGGCCATTTGCATGTTGTAGGCGTAAAAGAGGCTAGGCGAAGATATGAAACTCGCCTAGGCGCAAATTGGGGAATTAGCTTGACAACCAAGCTAATTCCGACTTTTAGCATGTTGCACAATTACCATGTCATGTTTACTTTCAATTAACGGTACGCGAATATGTTCATGTCATTGCATTTTGCCTGTCACGTTTAATTTAAATTAACGGTACGCAAATAACTGTTCATGTCTTTGCCTAGTGATTATTCATCGTGATTGCGTAGCGCACGCTACAATATTATATTCCTGGCTCGTGTTCCAGAAGCGAGCTTAGTGAGTTGGAAACCCCAACGCTCGACACATATGGGTGGGGTAAGAGATAAGCGGCCTGAGCCCCGAGTTGGCCTGATCCGCCACTCCGGCCAGCAGGTGGACTCTCTAGTGCACAAGTGATTAATAGTGATAGAGATAAGCGGCCTGAGCCACGAGCTGGCCAGCAGGTGGACTCTCTATGCACTAAGTGTTTACCAGTGACAAGTGATTAATAGTGGTAGAGATAAGCGGCCTGAGCCACGAGCTGGCCAGCAGGTGGACTCTCTATGCACTAAGTGATAAGTGATAAGTGATAAGTGATAAGTGATAAGTGATAAGTGATAAGTGATAAGTGTTAAATGATAAGTGATTAGTGAATTGGTAGCTTTTGCTACATCGTGCATGCTTGTCTCTCTTTTAAATTGTTGCATCATACTTAACTGCCATGTCATTGCTTAATATTATAATTGCTAGGTTGTTAGTTACTTTCAGTTTCCTTGCACAAGTCTTTCCAGACTTGCTGACATGTGCCCCTCTCTCTTTTGGGTGTCACATGTTAGACCCAGAGCCAGAGCTTTGTTGCAGGGGATACGGTGTTGCTGATGTTTGCTGTGGTGGTGAGTGGACACCAGGGGCCTGTCTTGAAGACCGCTCGTGCTCACTTCCTTTTTAGGTTTGCTGTTAGTCTTTGGTGCGTGGCACCTTTGTATGTAAGTTATACTCTGTTGGCCATGTTGGGCCTTAGCTTTTCCCTTTTGAGCCTGGTGGCTTTTCTGTGATATTGTAATTTATTTATGGATATTCAGGGATTCAATAAATTGCTTATTGTCTCATTTTCTTATTGTTATCTTTGTTTCGTATCGCATTTGCAAGGACTTGCCATAATAAGTGTTTATTTACGCTTATCAGACTTGGAGCTTCACAGCTTCAAGTTTGTGCGGACCTTCTCACGCCTCGCCTCCACGTTTTTGGGAAGCGGGGCGTGACAGGTTTTAGTGGTGGCCCATGCAGGTCCATTTGCAAATGCGAACTATCGGAACAACGATAATAATTATAGAATGTCCATTACATAAATTGGAACATCCAAGTTATAAGCCCGGAGTCTAGGTTTTTAGCGTTCCTATGTCTTATGTGGCTGGTAGGCGTGTTAGAGCATCTGTCCCAGCTTGGTAGGGAATCCATTAGGTCAGGATCATAGTGAGACTTAGTTAGAAGTTTGTGCTTGCTAGTTAGGGATCCTTGATTGTTAGTTAGACTCCATGTTAGTGATTGATTTGATTGTCTTAAGAGTTACCTTAGTGGTTCCTGTCTAGCTTTGACTAGGATAGACTTCTAGAATTCTTTGGCTGTTCGCTTGGGTTCATCGATTTCGGACCAAGCTGAACTCATTTCATCGCTGTCTAGCCCTTAGGGAGTCTTAGCGCTTAGTCCCATAATCTTTAGCTGGATGACCGTAGGAGATTCCCGTAGATTTTCCTAAGTCGTAAACCTAGGCGTATTTATGTTTTGATCATCCGACCAATTCCTTGCCTCGATTCACGTGATCACCACATTTCGAAAATCGTTGACTTTCAAATATCCTCTTTCGCAAAACTTGATTTTTCCAAAGTTATTATTTCGATTTCCCCTTTTTAAAAGATTTTCGCTAAGTTTAAATTTTGTTTTAAACCCGCTACGTATATACTTGAATTTCTCACTTTTCGATTGAGTCAAAATTCCTTGTAGATTTCGGAGTCTAATGGTTGAAATTATAATTGCTATCTCGTAGCCATTTTCTTGTCTATATTTTCGCATTTCGGTTTAAAGACTCCAATACTATTTTGGAAAAAAAAAAATTCGATATACCATTTTCTAACTATGAGATCCATTTTAATCGCATAGCATACATACTTTAAAATCTTTTCTAAGCTAAATGGAATTTCAATTGTTATATGTATACTTATATCTTGTACTCTTTCATTGACTTAAATTAATTTTCGGAATTCGAAAGTTTTGACGAGATTTTGATTACTGTTTTATAATGTTTTACAGCCTATACCTTTCATACCTATTCGAATACCTTGTCTCTTTTCATAAATCGATTTAATTCTGAGCTGCAATTCTATTTTCCAAATTCGATTTATGAATTTTCTTTTTATTTATGCTATTCGAATGTCTCGTCGCACTCCCTTAATATACTTTTCAAGTCGCAGATGATTTCAGCTTTCAACAAACCAAGTTATGTTTAAACATTTTCCCGACGACAGATTTTTGGAAAATTACGTTTCCGTAACCACTTCCCTTGTCCTCAATTCACATGACCACCTCATTACAATTATCCTTGATCTTTCAAATGTTTTCCGTTGCAAATCTTGATTCTTCCAAAAGTATTTTCGAATGCTTTCTTTATTCGAAGTTTCACTCAATTTAAATTTTGTTCTAAACTTCTTTAAATATGTCTCCCTAAATTTCGATGGAGTTAAAAGTCGTTCTTGAATTTTGAAGACTTTTGGTCGTAATTTTAAAATTACTAACTTGTACTATTCTTCTAACGATGTACCTTTCGCATTTTGATTTTTAAACTTTATTACTATCCTGATGGTTCGATATACCGTCCTTTTTCCTAACTACAAAAATCTATTTTTAACCGCTTGTCTTACATACCTTTAGGGGTATTTTTCCAAACTGAATGTGCTTCAACTAATTTTTGTATATATCAATTATAGGTTCGTCGTACTCGTTAAGTTTAAATTTGTTCGAAACGCTTTTGATATGTGTAAGGTTTCATGCTCCTTCGCCGACTTAAATTATTTATGTTTTTAAATATCGAAAACTTGTGTTGAGATTTTTAGATTAGAAGTTTATAATATTTTCAGCAGATACTTTCGTATCGATATAAATGTCTTGTCTCTTTTCATATGCCAATTTCATTCCGAACCGTATTTCTATTTTCCTAACTCGATTCATAATTTCTTTTCTTACTTATGCCATTAAAACTTGTTCGAATACCGCATCATGTTTGCTTCTTATATACTTTTCAAGTCCCTTTGGACTTCGGCTTTTAGCGAGTCAATTTTATACTCAACTTTTTCCCTAGTTCAGAATTTTTGTAAAATTACTTTTCAAAACACTTTCCTGATTTAGACCTCCAAATTCGGTTTTAAAGTTTATTACCAATTTAATAATCCTATATATGTATATATTTCCCCCACTTACTTCCATGCCACTAAGATGTTATTATCTTCCATTCGTCATAAATATATCAAAAAAAAACGATTTCTAAAGTAGAACTTCTATTAATTTTTATATATCAGTGCTACGACCTCAAAATTCGTGTAAATGATTCACTTTCTTTTAATGACCTTACGTGAGCCAATAAACCGTTTTCTCCTATTATGTATATTCGACTCAAACTTATTTCAAACAATTTGTTTTGTTGACCTCTAAATATTTTTATACGGAAAAGGACTCCAACTTTGAAGTATAACGGTTTTCAAACTTTTCGTATTTTAGAATATGTTACTTACACTATTTTCTATGTGTCCTAATGGAGCATCATTACATCATTACACGACCGTTTTCATGCTTTTCGATCCTTCTATTCGTTACGCTTTTGATTTCAATTTCTTTCCTTTTGTCTAGCCCATAGAGCTTGTCGTTGCCTGTGTCAACCTTGTTATGGTTTGGTGGGCCCATTAGTTAAGTGGTTATGTCGTCGTAGTGTTGGTTTCGTGGTGTGTATATAGTGGTATGGGTGTTGGCATTTGTATGTTGTGTGTAGGTAATTTTCTGCTTGAGTATGATGTGATGTACGTATGATAACAGAATGATAATTTTGATTGGTACTACTTGTTTTATGAGATGTCGTATGCGTGTATATCAGGAGGTATACCCGACTATTGCATCTCTTAAACTTGTATGTAGTTGATGTGTTGTTATGGTAATTATAAATGGATGGATATGGTGTGAAAACATGTGATACGTGGATGTGTATGCCTTGGAGTTGTATTGGTATGTGTATGGATACTGTGTTACGCATATAAATGCCCTGCTATGATTTGAGTCTCACTCAAGCTTGAGTGGGTATACTCTATGTACCTTGGTATAATTGTATGTGGGGATGAATAGTGATGGATGATGTATGTATGGTGTTTGGGTTGTTTGTGCTTGGTTGTGTTACGCACACGATTGTGGGTGGCTATACCAATATATAGTTATAGGACTATATGTGAGGTGAAAATAGGGTGAAATGTTTGCATGTATTTGAATGACTAAATAAATGTGAAATTATTTTCAAATAAGAGAGGCTTGGTTATTTTCTTATAGTAAGTGATAAGTGTTTATTGTTGTATAAATTATATATATGTGATTGAAATACGTGTATGAAATTGATTGACTATAATAAGTATGAGTGCACTATGTGCGTGAAAATATGTGTGTAGTGGTAGTAATATTTGGTTTCTAGTGCATATATATATAAGCACTCGAAATGAATGTACTTGGTTGAAATTGTGATGTGATATTGATTGAGGGAAATTACTAGGGTGGCTAGATATAGCTATAGTTAGAAAGTCCGAGGACGGACTTTATTCTAAGGTGGGTAGGATGTAACGACTGGTTTTCGTGTAATTGGATTATTTATATTATAATATATGCTTGGTGGATTTTCTCCTTGGATGTGTGGTTTCGTCTCCGTAGTTTTCATTTTCGATCGAATCGTCGTATTTTCTCGTTTTCTCCTTAGGATCGTCGATTTCGAAGATACGTCGTTTGTGACGGGCTTCATAACGGTCGTATCTTACTATTAGATCAAGCCTAGGAGTCTTAGGAATTGATCCCGGGGCCCCGCGCTCCGTATCGGAACTTTTGGTGCTCATTAGCCGGTATAAGAAGGGGCACCGACCGACTAGATGTCGATCCAGTCGGTCGGCAATCCTTCTTGGACCGACTAGTTAGCTTTCTAAATTTCTCAGGAGTTACTGTTTACTCTTAGTCGGTCTAAGAACGTTCATCGACCGACTAGATGATAAACTAGTCGGTCAGTATTTGTTCATGGACCGACTAACTCTAGAATCCTAATTTCACCTGTAGCTACTGTTTACACTTAGTCGGTCTGCGTTGGTCGACCGACCGACTAGTTGTCAAACTAGTCGGTCAGTGGTTGTTCTTTGACCGACTAACTAGTGCTGTAAACCCTAGTTTTGCCCTAGCCGCCAGCCTAGCCTATAAATACCCAACCCAAACGTTTTCTTCCCCTCCAACTCGACCCTAAACCCTAAAATCGCCCCCATTGATCCACCACCTTCCTCCAAGCTCCATTGCTTCATTCCAAGCCCTAAATCCATCATCCAAACCATCCATCTACCCTATCTACCTCTCATCTTCCCCAAAATCTCACCAAAACCCATCAAATCCCCAAAATCCCCCAAAACCCTAGTTTCCCCAAACTCCTCCAATCTTTTCCAGATCTGATCCTAGGGTTCCCCGGAGTGTTTCTTCCGCCTCCTCTCGGTAAGAAATCGATCTACCGTTGTTTTCATATCCTATTGTAATTTTTATGAAACCCTAATAAAATACTTGTGTTTTGATGATTGTTCCCCCATAACAGCGATTCCCCGTAGGCTAGCATCCGCGGAAACGAACCTTCGTAACCGTCGTCCCCGGTGATAGGCAAGTGAAACTTGCCACTTAGGGTTTAGGCCATGTTTTAGGCCATTTGCATGTTGTAGGCGTAAAAGAGGCTAGGCGAAGATATGAAACTCGCCTAGGCGCAAATTGGGGAATTAGCTTGACAACGAAGCTAATTCCGACTTTTAGCATGTTGCACAATTACCATGTCATGTTTACTTTCAATTAACGGTACGCGAATATGTTCATGTCATTGCATTTTGCCTGTCACGTTTAATTTAAATTAACGGTACGCAAATAACTGTTCATGTCTTTGCCTAGTGATTATTCATCGTGATTGCGTAGCGCACGCTACAATATTATATTCCTGGCTCGTGTTCCAGAAGCGAGCTTAGTGAGTTGGAAACCCCAACGCTCGACACATATGGGTGGGGTAAGAGATAAGCGGCCTGAGCCCCGAGTTGGCCTGATCCGCCACTCCGGCCAGCAGGTGGACTCTCTAGTGCACAAGTGATTAATAGTGATAGAGATAAGCGGCCTGAGCCACGAGCTGGCCAGCAGGTGGACTCTCTATGCACTAAGTGTTTACCAGTGACAAGTGATTAATAGTGGTAGAGATAAGCGGCCTGAGCCACGAGCTGGCCAGCAGGTGGACTCTCTATGCACTAAGTGATAAGTGATAAGTGATAAGTGATAAGTGATAAGTGATAAGTGATAAGTGTTAAATGATAAGTGATTAGTGAATTGGTAGCTTTTGCTACATCGTGCATGCTTGTCTCTCTTTTAAATTGTTGCATCATACTTAACTGCCATGTCATTGCTTAATATTATAATTGCTAGGTTGTTAGTTACTTTCAGTTTCCTTGCACAAGTCTTTCCAGACTTGCTGACATGTGCCCCTCTCTCTTTTGGGTGTCACATGTTAGACCCAGAGCCAGAGCTTTGTTGCAGGGGATACGGTGTTGCTGATGTTTGCTGTGGTGGTGAGTGGACACCAGGGGCCTGTCTTGAAGACCGCTCGTGCTCACTTCCTTTTTAGGTTTGCTGTTAGTCTTTGGTGCGTGGCACCTTTGTATGTAAGTTATACTCTGTTGGCCATGTTGGGCCTTAGCTTTTCCCTTTTGAGCCTGGTGGCTTTTCTGTGATATTGTAATTTATTTATGGATATTCAGGGATTCAATAAATTGCTTATTGTCTCATTTTCTTATTGTTATCTTTGTTTCGTATCGCATTTGCAAGGACTTGCCATAATAAGTGTTTATTTACGCTTATCAGACTTGGAGCTTCACAGCTTCAAGTTTGTGCGGACCTTCTCACGCCTCGCCTCCACGTTTTTGGGAAGCGGGGCGTGACAAAATGTCATGGTGGTTAAATTAAGCTACAAACTGGATAATGTATAGCCATTGTTCTTCAAGTCCGTAGGTAGAGTTAAGTGACAATTAAATATTGACTTCATCATAGAAAATTTGTTTAAATAATGGGAGAAATACATATTTAGGGGGGGCTAAAAAAATTTTGGGGAACAAAAAAAACAATAGGTGGAACAAAATTTTCTGGGGAAACTAAATTTTGAGGAAAACTAAAAATTTTAGATTTTTGAGGAGAATTAAATTCTCTGGAGAGAACTAAATTTTGGGGGATTAAGAGTTTGAGAGGGACCTAAAACTATTGCGCTTTAATTATTGTTGTTTGTTTAAAATTAAGTGTCTAAGATTTTGAGGGGAGCATATTTTAAATGAACCGTGCCCTTGGGGTACGGGTTATGACTAGTATAATTATAAAACACAAAGATTAAAAAGAAAGACTTGTATTTTGTATCTAAATATAAAAGCTTTTAGATTTGGAGATCAAAAACAAGTAAAAACAGTTGTCTTTAAAATGATCTTCTAAATATGCACTTGGGCTTTAGAGATCAATGATCAAGGTTTGATCTTTGAGAGAAATACAAAAGTTAAGAACATAAAGATCAAAAAGAAAAACTTGATGTTTGAATCTCAAGAAGAAAAGCTATGAGCTTTGGAGATCAAACCAAGTTATAAAGGCTAGAAATGATCAGAGAAAATAATTGCGAAATTAAGCACAAAAGAATTAAAAACTTAGCATTTAGAAAAACTGAAGAACTTTGAGAGCTTGAGTTTGCTTGAGAGAATTATAACTTTGCTCTCTAAGGACCCTGGCTATGAGGAAAACACTAGAAGGGGGGTTGAATAGTGTTTATAAAATTTAAACGATAGTTATACCGAAATTCCTAACCAAAAATAAATGCGGAATTATTAATAAACACAAATTGAAACAATGCTAACACAAAGTATGTTTCAAGGGTTCAGATTACCCAAGTCAACTCCCGACTTGTTCCCGGTAAACCTATGTCCATTCTGTTGGGGTTTTGGTGGACTCTCAGAGCTCGGATCTGTGTCCGTCCTAAATCGGACGGACCACAGGGACATAAAGCGCAACGGAAAATCAAAAAACAAAACTTAGGCTAGCCATACAATTTAGCTAGGCTCTGAGGGAGCCAGAACCTAGCCCGATCTATGCCAACTTGGGGTGGATCTGACTACCCCAAGAGGGATCTATTCTACAGCGACAAAATTAAATCTACACTAAAATTGCTTAACCACATACCCGGAATCT
Organism: Scilla litardierei; assembly: GCA_030789695.1. Taxonomy (NCBI): domain Eukaryota; kingdom Viridiplantae; phylum Streptophyta; class Magnoliopsida; order Asparagales; family Asparagaceae; genus Scilla; species Scilla litardierei. Next base: position 36,097,622 of record CM061136.1, read on the forward strand.
TGACCCTAGAGCAGGCAAGATGTATCAGACCGTTTTCTGATGCTCCTCATAGCCGAGCCGCCTTGGCTCGATCCGCTTGAGCCGCCTCACACCCTCGAACCGATCCTGTAACGGTCACCCCCGACCGTACGTATTTTTTAGCGTGTGTAGTTGTTTTGTGTGCGTCTTTTCACATTTGATTTTTGTTATGGCTTTCCGTAGTTCAGACGTGCGACCGGACCACGTTTTCACGATCCTCTCGGAGGCGCGATCGCTGCGGCACCTTCTTTGTAATTTTTGGGTGATGAGGGATCCATTTGCTTAACATCATTGTTAAAAAAACAATTTTTATAAATAATTGAATTATCTAGTTACGTATCTTTTCAAAACAAGTGCTAATTATTAAATTAGTTTTAGAATACTTTAAATCTGATCCTAACTTATCCCCCTCGTAAACAAATCCTTATGATGTGCATTTTTTTAAAGGAAAACTAATCAAATCTCTTTTAACTACTCAATTAATAAAAATCCTAACAAATTCTAACCTTTTTGAAATCTAATCTCAACAGACTCTATCACGTTCCCCCTCAGCACGTGGAGCACCTCTGCCCATTATTTTCTCCCTATCTAACGTCAATAATCACCTCTCTCTCTAACTATGTTCCCTATTAAAAGCTAGCAGGCCGCCCCCTAAACTTCACGTGCTACCCTATCTTTTACAGCAGGCCTACCTCATCCTACAGATACCTATTTTAGGGCCTGTTCTTTTGCTGGAATAGGAAAAGTGGAATAGGGGAAAGTTTGTATTCCAAGGAGAGAGAAAATAGAGTTTTGTGTTCTTTTGGGTGGAATAGGGTATGAAAAGTGGGGTTTGGAATAGAAAGTGGGGTCCACATTCTATTCTTTTGGGATTGTGGAGTTGGAATGAAAAAATGGAAAGGGGATGAGTTGGAGGGGAGAGATAGAGAGAGATGAGAGAGTGGGGCCCACCATTCCTAAGGATTCCATTGTATTCCAAGCAAAAAGCTTGGAATAGAAAAGTGCTCATCATTACCAAATTGGAATAGCCACGTAGGATTCTATTCCACGCCCAAAAGAACAACCGCTTGGAATACAACCTTGGAATAGGGTGAATAGTGCATGAACAGTGTCTCTATTCCCATTCCCATCCCTATTCCGCGCAAAAGTACAGGCCCTTATACAAACCACTCGAAGCCCTACAACTGCCGCCAGTTCATCTCTCCGGCCTCTCCTACTCAGCGCACGGCCACCATCCGCCCCTTGCTGCCGCACGCCAGATCCCTCTCCCTTCCGACCTGCAGCGTCCGGCCACTCCTCCACCTCGCCGAAGGCTGTGTGCACGCCATAGCATCCTTGCAACCTCGCAGCTGCTGTCTCTGTTTTTCCCCACTCGCCACATAGCACCGAAGACGACCGCCGCCACATAGCCGCTAGCCACCAGCGTCCTGTCTGCCCAGTTTGCTACCACCCTCTCCGGTCCCTTCCTCCGGCGACGGAGCTCTCCCCCGATCAGCCACTCTCCTCTTCATCCCCATGGCCCCAGCGCCATCATGACCCGCTCCGACCACCTCTCCAGCCACGGCCCTCTCCGCCTCCCGTCCAAAACAGCGGTCGCTGAAGCTCTTTCGAGGCTATGCTAAACACGTAAGTCCCAACTTTTAGCATGTTATTTTATATATATTAGCAGCAGTTGTTGTAGATAGGTGTACGTGGAGCAGCTACTATCATTGATGTTAAAGCCTTGCAAATGAGTAAGTTAGTGAGTACAAACAGTTACAAATTAAATGTATGCTTCCCGTACATCAAACATAGTTCATGGGCAGTGACTCACTATGTATGGGCAGTGCATCATGTAGGTATATAATGTGTTAATTTATTAATAGATTCTGTTAGCTATTGAATTATCTTATAACTAGGTCCATTGATATAATACATGTTAATAGCTATATTGTTAATGTGTACCTTTAAATGATTGCTAGTAATATGTTAGTGATATATAACCTTAGTAAAAAAACAGTATATGTAAGTGTGTGCATAATTATAAAAGGTATTACATCTAGCCTTCTTGAATTGAATCATGACTGTTAGTTAATTTTGATAATCTTATGACGCACAGACAGTCACGCCTTCCGTTCGACCACGTGAACACTAAAGACCAGTGATGAGACATTCCGGGAACAGGAGTCGCGACGCGATCTGCTGCCGTTTCCAGACCCGACGCCAGATCCATGCGCGATCGTTATACTAGGTTGGTATCACCCTACTCGTAGTAACCCACACATTAAGTCATCGAAAACCTAATTAAAACTGGCAACCTAATCACTAAATTTACTTCCTGCTCCTTTAAAACGATGTGGAAGCGTAGATCAACGATCAGACTTTTTTACTGTGCACATAGGATAGAATCGTCAGATAGGCTGAACGGACATCTTGACATGTGACTGTTAGGGTATATAGACACGTTTAACCTAGAAATGAACACTAATAGGAATGATGAAAAACGTGTCCTGATACCGCCGTTGACCCGTTTCAGACGGACCCTCGCTGACGCACCACTTCGGCGGGATGCTCCAGACAGACGACACACTCGCCACCGTAGGCAAGTGTTTATACTTGTGCTCTTACGGCCACGTTTAGGCCATCTCCTTCGTCGAATGTTAGAGTACATTTAAAGAGAATCGGACGTGAAATGATAGCGTCCGGAACCCCCCTTGACAGCTTAGACTTGACGACGAAGTCTAAGCACAACAACAACAACAACTGACACCTTAGGGTTATTCTGTGTGTGCGTGCGTGTGGACACCCTAGAATGAACCTTCCCTCAACTCTGTCATGTCATGTCACGAAAGCCTACGGGCGTTTCAGGTACCCTCCATGCGAGAGTGATCTCTGGTTGTCTTGTCTCGAGCACTTTGGGTGGAGGAAGGTTGAGCATTCCCTCGGCTTGGCGGGTTTGGCCACCCACAAACCAAAAGGCGTGAATCTCTCTTGTCATCCTCAGTCTTGTCTTGTTCCCGTGCACAAGGTTGAGCGTTCCCTCGGTTGAGAAGGTGATGTCCGCCTTCTAACCGAAAGACGTGAACCTTAGTCACACACTTCTTGTCTTGTCTTGTCCCGTGCACAAGGTTGAGCGTTCCCTCGGTTGAGAAGGCGTTGGTCACCTTCTAACCGAAAGGCGTGAACCTTAGTGACACACTTTTTGTCTTGTCTTGTCCCGTGCACAAGGTTGAGCGTTCCCTCCGTTGAGAAGGTGCTGACAGCCTTCTAACCGAAAGGCGTGAACCTTAGTGACACACTTCTTGTCTTGTCTTGTCTTGTCCCGTTAAGGTTAGTTCCGTAGTTGGTAGCACAAGCTACAGATACAGCGTGTCGCGTTTACTTTTCATGCACCGTTTTACTTTCTTTAACTGCCATGTTATAACCCCAGCATGTTAATCAACCAGTAAATCGTTGTTTTAAATTACAGTACACTTACAGTAGAGTCTAACCCTCTTTTGTAGACTTTACCTGACGTAGAGTTCCTTTTCTCTTGGGTGTTATACGTCAGGTGTTGAGCCAGAGCACGTGGACAAGCCGGACATTCTTGAGTACGTGGACCCAGAGGACGTCGACCCGGAGTACGTACTTGACGAGGACCAGTCTTAGAGGTCCCTCACCGTAGCAGTTCAGAGCTTTTTCTGCTTTCTAGTTCGGGTGCATAACACCATTTACTTTTCTGCCTAGGTTGGGTGCTTGCACCAGTAGTTTACTTTCTGCGTTATTGCCATGCTGGGCATTACTTCTTTTATTAGACTCTTGTACTTCTGGATATCTTGATGGAATAAAATGAATGCATTTCCTTTCAGTACTTTCTGTTGTTACGAATTTTATAAATACAAGAACTTGAAAATTTTAAAACGGTACCCCTACAGACACTTATTGGGTCCGAGCTTCACAGCTCCGGCCTAAGCGGGCCTTGTCACGCTTCGCCTCTGAAGTTTGGGGAAGTGGGGCGTGACAGGTCCACCCTAGCCGACTTTCGCCTCCAAGCCGATCACATGCGGTAGAAAGTTTCACTTGAATAGACCCGCGTCTTAGACGTCTGGATCCGAATCCCAACCCCCTTCGTAGTCTTGCTAGGACTACTCTGGAGAATAGGAAGAAGAGAGAGAGAATAGTTTAGTCGTAGATCGAGCTTGCTCTAAAATTCTGGAGCTACTCGATCGAGGACTTGGTTCATTTTTCAACGAAGAGAGTGCACCCATATTTATATAGGGAGTCGGCACTCCTATTTTCGTTGTGAGCAATGTGGGACTATTGCTAAATTAAAGAGAATTCAATTAAGCTAATTTAGCTTAATTTGAAGTTTAGAGAGCATTTCATAAAAGCAAACTTCAACGAATTAATTCTCTTCGCTCATTAAACTTTAGACACCAAAAAAGCTATAAATACGAAGGGCTTTGAATGGTGAACGCGTAGGAACTAACGGTAATGAATTTCGACTTCGTTTGACCCCTCAAACAATTGCCCAAAGTTGGGCAAAAAATCAACTTTCGTAGCCGTCATTAGGGGTTTCAAAAAACCCTAAAATCACTTAAGTTGCGGGCGCGCCCGCTAGACTTAGCGGGCGCGCCTGCCCAAGGCAAGACGGGGCGGGCCGCCCGCCCGCTGGGCAGCGGGTGTGCGCCCGCTGTTGCCGCGGGCCGTGCCCGCTGTGCAGCCAGCGGGCCGCGCCCGTTTGCCTTTGCGGAAGGGCTTGTTAGCCCAGTGGGTCTAACCCACTTTGCCTTGGATTGTTTTCGCGTTTCTGGGCTCGTTTGAGCTCTGATTTGGACGCGGTTTGAACATGTGTTTAGACCAGGACGATCCCGTCAGCCAGGTAACCCTTTCCAATATATTTGTTTCTACTAAATTTGTCGTAATCAATTTACGACATGTTTTATCTTTGTTTGCATCAAATGCAACATTGTCCCTATTGCTTCTACGACTTATTTTCACAACTAGCTTTATGAATATTAACTATTCAATATCATCAAATGAATCTCTCTTAATAAATCTTCCTATTAATAAGACACGAACGCTACTCGGTGTGAGACCCTACAGGCTGACCTTACTACATGTTGGGACTCGAAACCCCTAGACGACGGTCACCACGAGCAGTAGCTGTCGTCCCTGTTTCAGAATCATCATGACGTGATCGACCCATTGACAAAAGCATCGTTGGGTTTACTTTGGTTGTGTCAGTGATGAATGCTGTTAGCTATAGTCCCTTCGTCAAGACTGTGTTCCTGTTGGCCTAGGGTATGGTTTACTGTCAACCCTATTAGACAACATTGGTCAGTATACATCAGTCTTTGTTGTATTCACGCTGTACTTCTTACAACGTACCCCGGCCGAGAATTAACACAAAGACCGTACTGAACCTGCGACACTAACTTCCCTTTAACGGAAGTGACGAATCCCATCTTAGTTATCTACTCGCCTCGAGAGATTCGGGTGCAACTCAACCTAAAATCTTTCAGCAGGCCTAGCCTCGAAGCTAGATCATATGTCTAAGCTACACTATTCACTCACAGGTTCATACAGATGACTTCAAGTCTTAAGGACCAGCTTACCTATCATCACCCTAGAGTTATTATAGACAGTTTAGTTAAAGTTAACCATTTAATAACTCTAAGTTGGTCGTTCAGTGAACTCATTCTCCAATGAGCACATGTGTCTCGTCACCGACTTCGCCAAGTCGAATGACTATGAGATCATCATTACCCTAAGGTAAGACTAAGACACAGTGGTCTATCCGATGTGTTGATATCTTGTTCTCAACACATCTATGACCACGAACCGTTTAAGATTTACGTTTCTATTCGGTCGCTTACTACTCATAATCGAGATCTTATCTAGATACGTAAGGACCTAACTATAAGTCTATGGACATTATCTAAGTATATTAATTCAAACGATTTCATACTTAGGATAATGGATACCATATACAATATAAACAAGACGTATACTTAGGATAAATCGCCTTATGGGCATATATCCTCCTACATCTCCCACTTGCACTTAGGCTATTTATCTCGGTATCTCATACCGTTATTTCATATCAGTCACTTGGACATTTTTATGACAAACCTAAGATTGGATTTACTAACGAGTATCTATAATGCATTTCAATAGATTATTTATATATACATCTCTTGATCACACAAGGTTGATCCTTTGAAAAATGATTTGGATCAATTTTCCTTTCTTTGTATAGCTAGCAATTAGGTTATACAATCTAGATGTATGGTCTAACATTTCTATAAGTCAGTCTCAGCTCATTCCAATTTTCTTGTGTCAATATGTCAAGTACATACATGACACCCTAAGTCTCTATATATACGATTAAATCAAAACGATTTTGATTCAATGTTTTATATAGATGATTCATATAAGTAGGAAATCCTTTTTACTTGGTCCGAGAAACCGGAACTAAGTATACGAGCTGGCTCCCACTGACTTTAAGAATTACCTGGTTAAGTACTTCAATATTATATCTAAATCATATATATGAAGAGCATAACCATTTTATAAGTTCTTTAGATGTCATCTTTATGAATGTACTAGTGTCAGGTTCTGTTTGACGAATGAGTCAAGTCAAGATCGTTTAAGGAATCTTGACATTGACTCACTCAATCTACACTGTTCTTTTCCCTTAACCACATTTAATATTAACTCTTTAATAACCAAATGTAGTTTATTAAGAGTTAATCTTAATATGCGTATAATTGTGATCACACACAATTTATACGCTCCTGGAACCTATACTTAACTACTGATTGACTATAACACTAAGTCAGCTCTAAAACAAAATTTTCTGAAGCTTCGCATCATAATTCGAGAATTTTCGCAACCAACTCAGAAAGCCATAATCACAGAAATTTAAGCCAATCTCAATCAAATCTCAATTTCAACAGAAAACACAATTTTCGAGACATTCATTCAAAAAACAATGGATTCATAAAGATGAACCGTTATATGTTTATCAAATAAACTTTGAGTGTTGAACACTCAATCATTGTTTTCACTTGGAGGAATGATACATTTTATTCAACTAAAATTGAGTATCAGCTCCTTCTCGATCATGTCTCTCGAAGTCTTTGCACGGCCCCAGCAGCAACGATTACTCAGATTGCCGACCGTTCTCCGAACTTCTTCCAATCTTCACTTCATTTCAGCCACCTGTATACATTACACAGATGTCTCAGTATCTCATACTATGTGATTGGAAATAATTATGCTTCATTGAATTTAATTTTTTGTACCTGAGGTAGAGACATCAGTATGCCCCTTCTTCGTCTCTGCAAGATAAATCTTGCAGTTCCTCTTCCAATGGCCAATCTTATGGCAATGGAAGCCCTCAGATTTTGACGGGGCCCCTTTGGTCTTTTTCTTCCCTTTCTTTTCCTTTGCAGGTTGCAGGACCTGCCTCTTCTTACTCTTGCCTTTCGGCTGATCTGAAGAAGCAGAGCCAACAACAATTGCAGTCGGTTTCTTCTCAATCTCCTCAAACTGCCTAAGCATATTGAGGAGACCAGGAAGATCCGTTTCAAGACTGTTCATTATAAAACCAGTGATGAAAGGCTTAAAGTCCAGGGTTAAAGACTTAAGGATAATGTACACGGACATCTCAGTCCAGGACAAAACCTAACTGGATGACGTCTTCTACGTACCCGATCATCTTGATGACATGATCTTGTACGGGCACTGCCTCCATCTTTGTGCCCCAGAGGTTGCTGGTGGCTTCGAACTTGGCAACTCTAGATCGCTTGCCGTATAACTCTTGTGCATTCAGAAGCATACTTTGGACATCCATATGTTCATGCTTCCTCTGCAGTTCATTACTCATCGAAGCCAGAGTAAGGCACCTGGCCTTCTCTGCATCCCTCTGGTATAGCTTATAGGCTTCCTTTTCCTCGAAGGTCGCATCGTCATCGGGCTTCTCCGGAGCGTCCTCGAATAGTACGTACCGGCTAGAGAAAGGACTAACTTAATGTTCCTAAGCCAGTCTTTGTAGTTCGTTCCATCGAGCACGTTCTTCTCTACCATATATCTAAGACCCGAATCCATTCTGCAATTTTATAGATACTTTAGTTAGTATATGTTCGTTGTATAGTTTTAATGGTTTTTGATAAAACTATATTCTCCCACTAAATTTATTAAAGCCATAATAAACAGTTTATTATAAAATAACATTTGTGAGAGATGGATCCGATTAACCTGAGTCTGACAACCTTGAGTGTGTCTCAACAAGTTGTCCGACTCTGTAGTTGGTAGACGAACTCGTCGTCAATCATATTTATTATGATTCCCTATCGATTTTACCCCTAGTCATTTGTGATCATGAGTGTGCTCATCTGGATCATAATGGCTAGCCTAGTCGAACCCTTGTTTTCGTGTCTAGCCTGACTTGCCCCACCGCTCGGTGTATGCACGACACGTCGGTTTGGGTCAGGACTTAGACTACATTCTTGGTTAGACTTACGCCGGTGCTCGGAGGACGAGACAACGGTTTGGGTCAGGTCAAGATGTTTATTAAGAAATCGGTTTCTATAAGATTGTCATGTCACAGCTTGAGTGTAGCTCAACAACCGTAACACGGGTCTTACAGTTGCCAACTCTTAAAATAAGGAGGGCTACGATTTATCTTGAATAAGATTATTATCGTATTTGACTTAGGTATAGTCGATGGACTTACACAGTCATGATTCGACTCCTTGCGGTCCAGCGGACGCGGCCAGGGAATTGACTAAGCCAGGACCACTCGGCCTCCATACTAGCTAGGGTGGTCCAGCAAACTTAGCCAATCACATTGACCGACATCATGATCCATTGAAGGAGTTTCATCAATTCTATGTTCGTCCAATGACTAAATGGCTTTTAATTAAAACTAGTTAATCCTTATCAACTAATGGATCCTAAAATTTGAAATTTTATGGATTGGTTGAACAATTTTTATCGAGTCCTTATCAACTATAAGGTTCATGTGTTCAACGTGCTACCCCAATCTAATTAGGATTTTAATAAGACAATAATAACATTTTTGTAAAAATAGTCTTTTTGTGATAATCATTATTTAAACGATTTATTACAATGATTGTTAATCAAAAGGGACTACCCTAATCTGGTATTAGGTTTCGATGTTGTTTTGTTTATTAAAACATAACATGTCACTAGTTTAGTAAAATTTCATCTTATAAAATTTTAATCATTTAATGGCTAACCTAAAGGGTTCATGAACACACAATTCATCATGACCATTAAAAACATAAAACAACTAATTTATCCGCATAAATTAAAGGTTCATTTAGTGACATATAATGAAAGCTTGCAAGTCAAAAATTATCAATAACACAATCAAACAACTTACAAATCTAAAATTTAACATTAAAATTTAAAGATCTAAAATTTAAAGCTTAAAACATTTTTATCACATAAAACTAGGTTTCATAAAATTATCAAATAATTTTAAAACCTAAGCTTTAAAATTTTAACCAAATATTTCTAAGAATAAAATATCACATAAATAATCTTGAAACCGATATGTAATTTAAAAGAAAAAAATTATCATTTCATCTTATGAAAATAAAATATTTTTTTAATTTACATATTCATTAAAGAAATTTTTAAAACCTTTTTAAAATCATTAGAAATTGGTTTAAAAGCTTTCAAATAAAGGTTTTAAAATTTCCAACCTTTATGTAACTTAAGAGAATTAAATTTCCAACTTAAAATATATCCTTAAAGTTACATAAACTTTAAAATGCTCGGAAAAATTATTATATCTCATAGAAAATTTTTAAAAGGCATTTAAACATTAGAGACCTATTTAAATTTATCGCATAAAATTAAATCGTCCCCAAAAAAATTTTCGTGTTGCAAAAAACAATTTTTTAAAAAACATAAAACAATTTTTCAACTAATTTTAACATAAAGTTAAAATTGTTCGTATGTTTAAAATAAGCAATTGAAAGATTTAAAAAAAGTCGCTAAAAATAAATCTATAACATAACCGTGGCTCGATACCACTATTGGGGTTTTGGTGAACACTCAGAGCTCGGATCTGTGTCCGTCCTAAGTCGGACAGATCACAGGGGCATAAAGCGCAGCGGAAAATCAAAAACAAAACTTAGGCTAGCCAAACAATTTAGCTAGGCTCTAAGGGAGTCAGAACCTAGCCCGATCTATGCTAACTTAGGGTGGATCTGACCACCCCAAGAGGGATCTATTCTACAGCGACAAAATTAAATCTACACTAAAATTGCTTAACCACATAACCGGAATCTTGACCCTGGAGCAGGCAAGATGTACAGCACCGTCTTCTGATGCTCCTCGTAGCCGAGACGCCTTGACTCGATCCGCCTGAGCCGCCTCGCACCCTCGAACCGAGCCGCCCGAGCCGCATTTCGCCTCCAAGCCGATCACACGCGGCAGAAAGTTTCACTTGAATAGGCCCGCGTCTTAGACGTCTGGATCCAAATCCAAACCCCCTTCGTAGTCTTGCTAGGACTACTCCAGAGAATAGGAAGGAGAGAGAGAGAGAGAGAGAATAGTTTAGTCGTAGATCGAGCTTGCTCTAAAATTCTGGAGCTACTCGATCGAGGATTTGGTGCATTTTTCAACGAAGAGAGTGCACCCCTATTTATATAAGGAGTCGTCACTCCTACTTTCGTTGTGAGAAATGTGGGACTATTGCGAAATTAAAGAGAATTCAATTAAGCTAATTTAGCTTAATTTGAAGTTTAGTGAGCTTTTCATAAAAGCAAACTTCAACGAATTAATTCTCTTCGCTCATTAAACTTTAGACACCAAACAAGCTATCAATACGAAGGGCTTCGCATGGTGAACGCGTAGGAACCAACGGCGACGAATTTCGACTTGTTTGACCCCTCAAGAAATTGCCCAAAGTTGGGCAAAAAATCAACTTTCGTAGCCGTCATTAGGGGTTTCAAAAAACCCTAAAATCACTTAAGTTGCGGGCGCGCCCGCCCAAGGCAAGAGGGGGTGGGCCGCCCGCCCGCTAGGCAGCGGGTGTGCGCCTGCTGCTGCCAGGGGGTCGCGCCCGCTGCTGCAGTGGGTCGCGCCCGCTGTGCAGCCAGCGGGCCGCGCCCGTTTGCCTTTGCGGTAGGGCTTGTTAGCCCAGTGGGTTTAAGCCACTTTGCCTTGGACTATTTTCGCGTTTCTGGGCTCGTTTGAGCTCCGATTTGGACGCGGTTTGAACCTGTGTTTAGACCGAGACGATCCCATCAGCCAGGTAACCCTTTCTAATATATTTGTTCCTACTAAATTTGTCGTAACCAATTTACGACACGTTTAATCTTTGTTTGCATCAAATGCAACATTGTCCCTATTGCTTCTACGACTTACTTTCACAACTAGCTTTGTGAATATAAACTATTCAATATCATCAAATGAATCTCTCTTAATAAATCTTCCTATTACTAAGACACGAACGCTACTCGGTGTGAGACCCTACAACCTGACCTTACTACAGGTTCGGGCTAGAAACCCCTAGACGACGGTCACCACGAGCAGTAGCTGTCGTCCCTGTTTCAGAATCATCATAACGTGATCGACCCATTGACAAAAGTCTCGTTGGGTTTACTTTGGCTGTGTCAGTTATGAATGCCGTTAGCTATAGTCCCTTCGTGAAGACTGTGTTCCTGTTGGCCTAGGGTATGGTTTACTGTCAACCCTATTAGACAACATTAGTCAGTATACATCGGTCTTTGTTGTATTCACGTTGTACTTCTTACAACGTACCCCGGCCGAGAATTAACACAAAGACCGTACTGAACCTGCGACACTAACTTCCCTTTAACGGAAGTGACGAATCCCATCTTAGTTATCTACTTGCCTCGAGAGCTTCGGGTGCAACTCAACCTAAGATCTTTCAGCAGGCCTAGCCTCGAAGCTAGATCATAGGTCTAAGCTACATTGTTCACTCACAGGTTCGTACAGATGACTTCAGGTCTTAAGGACCAGCTTACCTATCATCACCCTAGAGTTATTATAGACAGTTTAGTTAAAGTTAACCATTTAATAACTCTAAGTTGGTCGTTCAGTGAACTCATTCTCCAATGAGCACCTGTGTCTTGTCTCCGACTTCGCCAAGTAGAATGACATGAGATCATCATTACCCTAAGGTAAGCCTAAGGCACAGTGGTCTATCTGATGTGTTGATATCCAGTTCTCAACACATCTATGACCATGTACCGTTTAAGACTTACATTTCTATTCGGTCTCTTACTACTCATAATCGAGATCTTATCTAGATACATAAGAACCTAACTATAAGTCTATGGACATTATCTAAGTATATTAATTCAAACGATTTCATACTTAGGATAATGGATACCATATACAGTATAAACAAGACGTATACTTAGAATAAATCGCCTTATGGGCATATATCCTCCTACACCTTTGACCCGGATACCACCGGATACTCAAGTTAGAACCCTAACTTGAGGTTTCGTTTAAACCCACTTGTAGCAACCCTACAAATGAAATTGAAACACAGTCGATGTCCTTGACTCCCACAACTTGGGAGCATGCAGACCACTCTCACAAACCGAGAGTTAAACTAATATCGAAAGATAGAAAATAATGAAATACCAACACTTACATTCACCTATGACTTGGAAGTAGAACTTGAAGGAGTAAGTGTGTCGTGTGTTGAGTTCTCTTTCAAAAAGAGAGAAAAACCCTTTCTCTTGTCACCACCAATTGCCTAGAGGATATCGCTTTGATTCTAGGTTGGAGAGAAAGAGAGAATAAGATTGGAATTCTTGGGCTTTTGAATTTGAGAGTTTTGAAAAACTAGAGGTTGAAATCTAGGCGTTTTCAAGAGATGATCAAGAAGATGAGTAACTCCTCAATGGAACAGTAGAAGCTCTCTTTATAGGTTCCTCAAAACCCCAAACAGAATCCCCAAAACCCCCTTTGAAATCTGTGGAGAAAAAGCCAACTAATAGAATTTTCACAATCGACAGTCGACTAGTGAAGAAAACATAGTCGACTACTGCACTGTGTTAGAGGGTAAGTGAGAATTTAAATGGTAACTTACCACATAGGACAGTCGACTGATGAAGAAAAGACATGCACCTGTAAACCTAACAGGCGACTGTAAATTCTTCTACAGGCGACTGGCCACAACATGGGTAAGCTGAGAAACTTCAGAAAGTTTTGGGAAGACACGACATGCGACTGATGTGGAACACACAAGCGCATGTGCCATGGGTAGGCGACTATGAAACTAACATCAGTCAACTGTCACTAATACTTGATACTTTCCAGAGAGCAGAGTTTGCAGAGGAATCATAGACAGACGAATGTTGAAGCATTAACAATCGATTATGCTTTGGATAGGCGACTGTCAATACAACATCAGTTGACTGGTCAAATGGAAAAGAAAGTGAACTTTGGGCACAAGAGAGACATGCGACTGATTAACAACTCACAGGTTCTTGTAGCTTGGACATGCGCATGTATTTTGTACAGCAGTCGCCTGATAGGAGTTAAAGCTAAAAGGCCCAAAAATCAATTGAAAAAGTATATGCATAACAGGCGACTGTAAAACAAATCACAGTCTACTGTTTTGAGACATGAGCCTGTAAATCGTTCAGTAGTCACCTATTGAAATCCCAAAATACAAATGCTTGAGAAATTTGAATTGGAGTCTAATGAAATGTGATCTAATGATGTCCTAGGACAGAAATGAAGATGTGTATGTGCTCCAATATAGTTCTACTTCTAAGAAACATACGAGAAAAGAATAAAAAGATTACAATATGTAGAAGCCTCTCTTCTATCCAAAGTATGAGCTTGAAGTCTTCTAGGAGCTTCAATCACCATCTTTAATCATTCAATCAACTTTTCATGCGTTGCTTGATCTTTGAGTGACATCCATTGCTATTGATCTTTATGATATGCTTAGGCAATAGATTAACTGCAAATATGGGATTAGTCACAAGTATTTATGTTTGCTCATCATTAACACCAAGTATGGAGAAGTCCAATACTCATCATTCTCCCCTTTTTGATGATGACAAACAAACATAAACATAAAGATAAATAATTGTTCTTAATGAAAACTTACTCCCCCTACATAGATGCCAATCAAGTTAGTCAATGTATATAAGGGCATCTATAGATCAATTGAAGCGAGCATGTAAGATATGTATGAATGAAATGATTTTCTTGAAATCTTGACATCTAGGATTTTATAATCCAAGTTCATTATATCTTACTCCCCCTGAATCTAAGACAACTTCAATCTTAGATTCAAGTTTAGAATTTACTTAGCACATAATTATGATATGTTTATTTCTCTCCGCATATGGCATTATCCAAAAAGTGGGAGTAGAATAACAACAATAATGCTAAATAAGTACTAAAACAATCATGAGAGCTAAAGATAGGATATATATCTAATGTGATGCCAAATTATAATCGGAGAAAAAATAATCACAAAGGTGCATCTCATTGTTATATATACCAAAAACTCAGAAACACAAGAAATCTTAGTTGATTAAAGGAACGATAATCCAATGTCAACATCACATCATGTATATAATAGAGCATACAAAGAGAGACAATTTCACAAAGTTCACACAATCAACATAAAAAATGAGACACTGTGTGAAGCAGCATTTGATAAAGTAAAAGCATTGTCATATATATATATATATATATATATATATATATATATATATCTATATTACATTTGACAGAGTTTTTTGAATCCTAGGGCTGACTAGGACAAGCTGACTAGGACAAAGGGGTAGATAAAAGACGGCCAGGATTTAATCTTGGAGAATCAACGGTCTAGATGAGATTTTGAGATGATAAGTTTGTATTTTAATATCCCGAAATTTAATAGCAACAGCTTTAAATAATATCCCGAAACTCAATTCTTCTTGGGTATAGCAACATGCTTTTTGGGGAAGAGCAAGAGGCGTTCTCGGGTATAGCTCGATAGTTGCGCTTCCCCAAAATCATTATCCCGCATCAATTCTTTCTCGGAAGGTGCCTCTTCCCCCAAAATCATTTCCCCATACAGCTCGCTTCTTCTCGCAAGGCGCCTCTTCCCCCAAAATCATTTCCCCAGCTCAGCTCTTCTCGCAAGGTGCCTCAGTTCTTCTCGCAAGCAGCTCCTGTCCATTGTCTTCTCGGAAGGTGAAGATCTGAAGGTTTATGCCTTTCCCTAAAGCAGCCCAGATCTGTCCCATTTGTCTTCTTGCTTGCCGATTTCTCGCAAGGTGAGGATCATACTTAGACTTACTGAAGGTTAGACTTACTGAAGGTCATTTCTTGCAGCCCTAGGATTTTTTCGCCTAGGAGTTTCTCGCAAGGATTTTTTCACCCTCGCCTAATTGATCTGATTGCAACCTTCGCTCCAAAAAATTAAAAAAAAATCTGTTTTTATCAAGAAAATGGCTTCAAGGACACTCTCAAAGGACATCATCACCCTCAAGGGCTCAGCCGCCATCGTCAGCGAGTTCTTCGGTACAGATCTCTCCCTCTCTTCGCACTCATTTGTCGATTTCTTGGGGGTTTCTCTGACTCCTATTTTTTTGAATTTCACAGGCTATGCAGCGTACATGTAAGAAATAGCAAATCAGGCCTCTTTCCCTGTACATGCTTGATAATTTTCGTTGTATTTTTCTGGGCTTTGCATTAATAGTTATTTTCGATACATGGAATGAAATTAAATAAAAAGGAAAGTGGCGTGCATTCTGTTCGAGTCCTTGGATTATTAGGGTATTGTTGTCATGATTTTTGATTAATTAGCATTACATTTGCCTTTGGTAATCACAATATTCGTTGATCTTTGTAAACAATAATAACAACGGCAAATCACATTTATACTTTCATACACACTTTCAAATTGATTTAACCACAACACATATTTTATAAATGGATCTATGGATTTATTCATAAAACACTGAGCAAATTTTGCAAATCAACCATGTATTTCCTCGAGGTGCGTACAAGTGAATTATAAAGAATCTGATGTGGCATTGTTCACAAATGGTTGATTTAGAGGTGAATGCATGGAATTTTGCATTTTTGGTGGGTTTTGAGAGGCTAATTCTCATCTTTTTGGTTGTTTGATTGAGAATTTTAGTTGGTTCTTTGGTTGGTAATTTGGAAATGGATTTTGTTTGGATAATTCGGTGATTTTTTGAATTCTTTGGTTAATGTTTCTTTTTCTTCCACGATTAAGATCTGAACTTTTTATTTGAACTAGGTGTTTTTTTTTGGAAAATTTTCTATCTTTTTGATTATGCATGAATTGATTATAATGTTGTTGAAAGAATCTTATTTTTTGATACCCCACTAGCAAATTTTGGCTCCTTGCAAATTGAATTTTGGCATAATTAATAAGCATATATTCCCACTTAATGAGCATATATGTGAGATGATGCATCAATTTTGGCATTTAAGCAATCTTCTTTTGTAATTTGGTTATGTTAATAATGCCACTACATTGTTTAAGCACTGCATCAATTTGAGTTTATTTGGGGAGAGTGAATTTAATTTATATTTAAGAATTGTTTCATTGTTTAAGCACTGCATCAATAATGCCACTGCATTAGAAATAATTGTTTCATTTCTAAGATTAGACATTGATTTGTGAAATAGGGTTCATTTAAGAATGCCAACAACTTTGTCTTTTGAATATTTGACAGCTTGAAATAATAGTGGTTGAATTTAGCATTCTTGGTTCCTTTCATCCAATTTTCATGCTTTTTGATCATTTACATTGATTTTTGTTGGTGATTCTTCTTGCAGTTTATTGTTTCAAGCATTTTGAAGCATCCAGCCTGGAGATTCTGATATTTTGAGATTCTGAGATACCGAGTATATAATCCTTTAGATTCTTAGATACTGAGTTTATAGTCCTTACGATTTGAAGCATCCTGCCTGTTGAATATGATTCATATGTGTGCTCAGGTCCTACAGAGATCATGACCAATAATTTGGATTTATTTTACATGACCTCTGTATGACCCATAACTATAAAAATTGATCATTGACCAAATTAAATGGGTTTAGGCTGATGAAAATTGATCATTGTTTCTTGAATTTTCTGTTACAAGTTTGATTGTTTATACGTGATTTTCCTAAATGAACAGAGAAAATGAGAAAAATGTGAATGTTGATGCGAGACTGAGCAAGAAGATGACAAACCTGTGGAGGGGGAAAGGATAACAAAGAGAATGCAGCTGAAGAGGAAACTGAAGAGGAATGTTTGAAACGTCACTAATGGATGGTGAGGTATAACAAAACGAGCTTTAAATTCTCATGGGTGTATGAGACTGATTTTTGTTCTCTTTCTAAATCCAGAGGTTACATGTAGTTTTGTCAAAATCTTTGATGACTAAAAACCTTTAGGGTGTTTAAGAGATTACAACTTTTTGTCCAAATTAAGTAGTTCAATAGTTGGTGATGTGCCTTTTAATTACATATTTATGAATCTGTTACTTCATCAAGATTATGTTTCTATTAAGTCGGATATGATGCTTTTGCACATTTTCATATTTAGGATGCTATATGTATATTGTGAAACTATTTTCTTAGCTTGCTTATCATTTTGAGTCTAATTTAACCATCAAATTGAGATACCTTGAACTTGCCCCACACACAAGAAATTTTCTGCTCAATAAACATAGACATCATTTCCTTACATTGTATAAGTTATTTTTTCTGCTCAATAAACATAGACATCATTGCTTTACCATTGTTTGTTGCATGTAACTTCCTAGAACTTGAAGCTTCACTTATTTGTGCCACAGAAACTGATATAAATTATCCCATGAATCATGGACACTATATACCTTTAGAGAAATCAGATAGATTATGTAATTTAAATACACGGAGCTGCGTTTATTTCAAAACTATTGTTTTTTACGCTTAGTTTCTGCATTCAATTTATTTAGCTTTTGGGCTTAAATTAGTAAAATTGTTCGTAATTGGATGCTTGGTAGTGAAATTTTTAAGATGGATATGTGGAATTTTACTCAGGTTTGTTTGTAATTTGGATGCTTCTAGGTGATAGACGAACCCGATATCAGAGCATGTTAATATTTTTTTTGTAAAATGGAGTGATAATGGAGTCTAATATAGAGCATGTGTTCATTTCTGTACTCATGTAGTGAAAATATGTAATCTGGAAAAAAAATTCAGGTAGTAGTGAATTTTTTGAGAATGAATGCTTCCACATATGTGGGATTTTACTCAAGTAGTGAGATTTTTTCATTCATGTGTTCATTTCAGTACTCAGGTAGTGAAAATGGAGTCTGATATTCTGAAGTTTCTTAATTTTGAGATATGAAATCCCATCGTCAACCCTTTCTTTTGTAACAAATCCCAATAATCCACATTTTAGTTTAATGTTTCTATCTGATCTAATTGCAATTATTATTTTATCTTATTTAGGAGGTTCATAAAGGTTGTTCAGGGTTAAAGCAAAGTACATCAGATCATAATTTTGTTGAATTCTACAAAACTGGGATAATTTCTTGATTGTTGTTATATATTGAGAGCCGAATTTATACTGTTCTCAAAAGGGGTTTCAGAATTTTTTTTCGGGGGTTTTTATGTTATTTTGATTAATTGATCAATTGGAAAAGATCTGATGATGATAAATTTTGGATGCAGGTTTAATGTTATTCTTGAAGACTTTTAAGTTTTTCCTGATGCAGGTTTACTGGAAGTTTAATGTTAAACCGGATGAGAATTGATCAGATCAAATGGAGACTAATGGAACTACCCTTACCACACCACCTCCTAACCATATGTCATTAAGCAATTCGAAGTTTTTTCAGGTGCTGATTTCTTATTTTATATAGATCTTTTCTTTTAAAGATTTAATGTTAAGAATCCGCTTTTACTAGGATGGAACCCCCATGAATTGGATTATGGAAGCTTAAATGTCCATTCATTTTGGTGTTTTATGTTTATTATCTTTCTCTTTGGTTACTGACAGTCCAACATGAGAATTTTGGTTAATGGATGAGTTGGAATCATTGGGTCTCATCTGGGTGACAAATTGATGGAGAATGAAAAGAATGATGCATTTGTTTTGTTTTGTCATTCTCATCAATTGTTATTGGATAATTTAGCTTTATGAAATTTAGCTTTATGACTTCTTTGTATGATACCATTTACAATAATAGAGGATCTGCTATAAGATTTTTTGTGCGCTATATGTGCATAATTCTCTTCACGATTCAAACAGGCTATTCATGCACAGTTATATTCACGTTTAATATTATTTGTTTTGGCCTTTAAAGTATCTCTACTTCGGTCTCTCTTAGATGGTCACTGACGTTTATGAAGAGGAATACATCAAATTGGTTGGCATCTATTCATTCGGTACGTGCATGTTGGAGATGGTCACTTTTGAATATCTAATATTATACCAAGTGTTATGCTGTTGTATATGAGGTGTGATATATTGATGGGGATCAAGAAGGGAGTTGTTGGCCAGGTGCCTTTGCTTGGTGGAACACCTGATTGTGCTGTCAGTATCGGAGGCGGGATTTGAGCTAAATTTGAAATTAGTAGCTACAATTTTGTACTATTAATTGTATATAGATGTAACTTTGCAGTGGCTATGAATGATGTAACATGTATTGAAATTAATAAGAAGATGAACGTTTCACAGATTTTTCTAGCTTAATATGAACAATCTGCTTTTTTGTTTTGTTTTGTTTTATCTTTGTTGTATGTTATTTACTTTTTCTTATTATTTTCTTAGATCTATTCCAAGTTTGGCGGTTTTGTATATGGACTTCTACTTGAAGAAGACTTGGTTCAAATATTATCATTTCTTTTATTGACATTTTAAGCATTCTTTTGTGACGTAACAAGGGATTTTGTGATGTAATAATGCCAACACAAGCGCTGAGAGTATCACATAATGCTTCTCTTGAGAATCTATTCCACGAATTTTTACATTCGTCTTATAACTTGACATAAAATGTTTAACACAATTGCATTGATCTAATCCGATACATAATTAGCAAGAGCGATGCCCATGATCATGCCGGTTGATGGATCCATTATGGACACTATGTTGATAGGAAAAAAATTTTGATACTAAAACATCCAGGGTAAACACTAACAAATTTTTGAGCAACCATAAAAAAACATTGAATAAATTCCTTATAGAAACTAAATTTTGAAGGGGAACTAAATATGGATCAAATTAAATTTTGGGATGAAGTAAAATTCGTGGGATGAACTAAATAACAATTATTAAACTTTAATTATTATTGTTCATTTATAATCCAATGTTTTAAGTGGAGGAATATTTTAAAAGAACGAGTGAACTAAATACTGGGAGGGCTAAATTTTTTGAGGTGAACTAAATAACAATAATTACGGTTTAATTATCGTTCGTTGACAATTAAGGGATCTAAGATTTTGACATGGACAATATTTTAAATGAACCATGGCCTTATGGCATAGTTTAAATCTTGAGGGAACTAAATTTTGCAAGAGGAACAAAACTTTTTGGGGAAATTAAATTCTGTGGTGAGAACTAAATTTTGAGGAGACCTAATCTTTTTGATGGAACTAAATAACAAATATTGCGCTTTACTTATTGTTGTTCGTTTAAATTAGGCGATCTAATATTTTGTCGGGGAATATTTTAAATGAATTGTAACCTTAGGGTACGCGTTAATTCGAGAGGGAACTAAAATTTTTGGGAGGAACTAAATTCTTTAGGGGAATTAAATTTTGAGGGAACTAAATTTTTTGATGGAACTAAAAAAAATTATTGTGTTTTAATTTTGAGGAGAACTAAGATTTTGAGGGGGGGGGGATATCATAAATGAACCGTGCCCGTAGGGCACGGGTTATGACTAGTATATATATATATGGAGTGGTGCTGTCAGCTATGGAATTTCCAGTGCTGGAAGGGGGTTTTCTCAAATTTTTCGCGACTTTTGCAAATTTCCGCTGGCCCACTTGCTCTCTGCGTTATTTCCTCGCGTATCCCCATAGTCCGCAAAGTCTTCGTTTCGAGAACGTTGTCTTAGTCTCGAAAATGAAATAGGAGCGTTAATCAAAGAAATTGAAGAGATTCAAGGGCTTCGTCTCCAGGCTAGCCATTGAAGAGAAGCACGATCTGAAACCCAAAAATTGAAGAGACTCCAGCCCACGGTGCTCCTCACTCAAGCTTCTCCTTGCGCTCTCCTCCCTCAATCCCCTCAAGCTTCTCATTGTTGTCAGCTAGGGCTCTCCTCTTCTACCCTAAAATGAGAGAGCAGCTGCTCCGATTCTTTCTCGAAGGTGTCGCTCCCCTCTTCTTCCCCTTTATCCCCTCTTCTGGCCTAAAATGATGCAAGTGTGATTCGAAGCAGCGCCTCAACACACGGAGCTGGCCTTTCTCCCTCTCACTCTCTTCTATATTTTAGTAGAGAATTTTTTCATTTTATTTCAGAAATTTTTAGGGTATTATAGTGGATTATTTAGTAAATTAAAATATAAGAATTTAGTTGAAATCTCACCTCTTTGATATCTTGGCCTACTGTAAACAATGCATGATAATCTGTTTGACGAGTCGACTGTAAACAATAAATTTCGGGTGAGTCTCCGTTTTGAAATTTTTTTACTATTAATTCGAATTACAATTCAATACACGGAGTAGTTTCATCCGTTGATCATTGGGTTCTCATTCTTTCATAATATTAGTCCAAAAGAGAATCTATGTTTTGTTTGTTCATGTTGATTTTGTTGTTAATTGATTATCTATGAGCGGTTTTTTATCTGTTGAAATAATTAATTATGGGTATTCTTTCATTATTAGGTGATCTGTACTTGATCTGAGATGATGAGCGTTACTTGCTTGCAAATGATTCGGAAAATATTTACTTGTATGGGGCATTTCGTCGAGCATTTTGAGAGCCATCGTTCACGATCAGAATACTATCTGTTTCATGAACATGCGGAATACATCACTTGTCAGATAGCCCTTTACATAGACATTTACTAGATTTTTTTGCTATCACATGTATAATAACATTTTAGCTTATATATCCACAAATTTCAATTCTATGTGTTTATATTAAGAAATTGAAGCAAATCATCATGTTAAAGTGTGCACAATTTTGAATTTTTGTACATTTCTTATCTTATCATTGTCTTTTTGATGAAATGTTAGTTTTGAAATTTTACTTTTAAACTTATAGAACTAAGAGTTATTTTCAGAAGATTTGCAATAATAATTGCATTTTTGAGTAATAACCTAAACAAATTTCTGTGTTTGCCAGTAATAAATCATGAAGCTTGCATAATATTTTATATATATAAGAAATAAAACATTTCCTTATATGCGAGCAAATTTTTTTTATAATTAGAATGGTCTGTTTAACACTTGCTTATATGGTATATTGTACCATTTTTCACATACATACGTACACATGTTGATGATATCTTGGCCTTCTGTAAAATAGTGTGATAATGCGTAATCAGTTTGTTTTATAATATATGCAAGATGGTTCAGGTATATTCTCAAGGAAGCAATGCAGGTGGTAGGTAGAAAACTGGTTTCACGTCGAATACTCATACAGGTAGTAGTAGGCGACGTTGTGATGGACCAAAGTGTTATTGCCCCTAAGATACATATGCGAAGATATCACATTCCCAAAAAAATCCTGGTCGTTCATACTTCAATTGCCCCAACTGGCTAAGAGGATGAAAATTCTTTATGTGGGCGAGCGATTTCGAAAGAATGGTGGAAACAGATTTTGCAGATGATATTATTGACCAAGTTCAGGGGATGTCGAATCAATTGTTGGAACATGAAATAGAAAGACGTGAAGCAAAAGAAAAATTAGCTACGAAGAATGATATTTGTATAGGAATTGCAATAGGAATAGCTGTAATGGCGATATGATTTTTATTTTGCACCTTGTTAGTGATGTGTATGAGGGCGAAGTAAAAATATGTAATTATGAGACAAACTTGTAGTTTAATGATGTAATATAAAATGTCATGAAATGCATGTATCTGTTTGGTTTTCTTGCTTTAACCAAATAAACGCTTACACATTACTTTATGTGCTTTTGTAACAGCATTACTGGAATGACAAATGTTGATGCATTGTGCTTTCTTATTTTATTTATTTATCCTTCAATAATGTTGCATCCCTTACAGTGAAGATGTTGATGATCACACTTCTGCTCTTCATTAAACCCCCAACATTAAAAGTGCCGATGTTGCTAGACGGATACCCTTAGTAACTTAAAGACTATTTCCTTTTTGAACTTTCAACACACATCTGTTTGTTCTTATGTGTTGGCATGAGTCGACATGTTTCTTTCCAATTGTAGTGGAATAGTATATTTTGAAAGCAGTTTATGGACATATCTTTCTAAGTGCAGATTTGGCCCAGTAAACTTATTTTAGAGCACTCGTCCTGACATGCCTCAAAGAGTTCTCTGAGTTTGCACATATGAAAGATAAAGAAAATAATGTACATCCAGAAAAATGTTTTAAACTTCCTTACAAGTGAGTTTCCATCTCTAAATGCTGGAGTCATCTTCTTACATTTGATGCATGGTATTTTTTTGAAGCACCATGAATGATTCATGCCACACTATATTCCATCAAATACAATTCTCTACTGTCAGGTATTTACGACGGATGCTAGCAATAGGTTTACAAACAAAGATGTTTACAAACAATCCCATTACAATTCAATCATGTATTAGTCTTGCTGGTATCGGCAACAAGTTTACAAACACAGAATACATCACATTTCTGTCAGTATCATGTTCATAAACAATTCAGCATTAAGTTTACATGAATAGCATTATCAAGTTTACATGAATAGCATCAGCAGTTTTCTTGTATGCAAAGCAACTCTTGTTCATATCATTTAAGAGCAGCAACAGCATCAATTCTTGTTCATATCTTGTAAAGCAACATGCAGCAGCTTGCATGAATTTTACAGCAGCATATGAATCATCTGTATGTGCCAGCAGCAGCATCATAAGCTTCCACCTGTATGTGCCTTAAAGTGGAATTTTACAGCAAGTGAATCATCTTTCTTTTCTTACAGATTCGCTAGAGTAAGAGAATTTGTTCAGAAAAAAACCAAAAAAGAAAAAAAGAAAAGAAAATGTGCCTTGCAGTCCATGAAGCATTATGCATCATAAAATACACAATAGCATTAGGATACACCAATATGGCATAATTTTCCATATCCTGTGAAGGGGAGCAGATGCACAATGATTTAGAATCCAATCGTAAAATACATAGTAGATGCACAATGATAAAGTACACAGTAGATAAAATACACAGTAGATAAAACTGAAGGATGTTCTATACTCATCAATACCCTATGGTCATATTACATGGCACTTGAGGTGATACTATTTCTCCATGAGCAAATGCACAATGATTTAGTGGAAGAAGATACTTCTAAGAATTAGAATTTGAAGGAAAGTGAAGAGACTACCAGAAATGCATACCGGTGGTCTTCATTTTACCAGCAATGTTATCATTCTCTTACATGTCTACATGTCCCAAAATCTCAGTAAATCTTAATGCTATGATCCAAAATGAAGTTGACACATGCACCAAATTCACAACATGAAAATGCCATATAGACATAAAAGGCTTGCACACAAAACATAAAATCCAAACCACATAGACCAAAAAAGAACCAAAGTCATTGTCTGCAGCTATCTAGTGCGCTCAGATTTCAGTTGGATCATTAAGTTCTCTGAAAATTCAGAAAATTGAATTCTTAGCCATATTGAATTAAACATATGAAAGCGTGATTGTAACATAAACATTTGATATACCTCAATGTTTGTTGTAGTAGTTGACGGTGGATTTGTGCATGTTGATCTGTAATGCCCAAGTTGTCCGCATCTTCAACACATGTGCTTTTGTCTATCCCTTTTCTCCTGAGCTTCCTCCATACTTGATTTGAATCTACTTGCACCCCGTGGCCGGCCTTTAGTCCTCGCGGGTCCTTCTGGGTCCCGGATGGAAATCTGTGGAATATGGCCAACCATATGGGAGCTTCCTAATTGAGTGGTAGCTTGAGTGGCCGCTTCCATTCCTTGGACTCCAATTGAGTCCATTTCATCCTCATCTTCCTTTAAATATTCCTTTAACACAACATCCAACCGTCTTATCCGAGAGGTCGACTTTAATGCCTTTTCAAGTGCATTATTACAATTTGCTCTTAAGGCCATCGTTTGCAACAAATTAACTTGCTCTTCATTATTACTTTCCAATGTGACGTTATCAACTCCTATTTCACGATGTCGTGCATGAATGGACCAACGATGTAGAATGTAATAAGTAGGTATGATCTCAACCTGAAGATGTTGCATGATATGCAATATATGCTTGCATAGTATCCCACTTGTCTCAAACTTTTTACAACTGCAAGTAAATGAAGCTTGGTCATTGGGATTATATGTCACTGATCTCCACTTGTTTCGCTCAACTGAACGCTTGCCAACCTTATACAATATAATATTTCCTGGCTGTCTCAATTCCTCTTGAAAAAGGCTTCCACATTTTTTCAATTGATGTTGAAAAATATCAAGCAACCTTCTTGTGTAGAACTTACCGGCTTGTTCCTCGATCGGGTGAAATAGGTGCATGTGTGGTTTTGAATTTAGAGTCATAAAGTCCTCATGTTCCTCGCTTATCCATCGATGGTCTATGGCCTTCTCATATTGTGACACGAACTCCAGTAACTGCGTGTTTGCATGAACGAATGAATCAAAAAAGCATTAATTGATTCACATCTTTGACTTGAACTCATCCCCGCAAAGAATGTGTCCTTTAAGTAACATGGGATCCAATGATCTCGATATTTGTACATCATGTGCAACCAACCATCTTCATTTTCATCCAACATAAACTTTATCTTCATCTCAACCCATTTTATGTTGCTTTCCTCTATGTTATCACTATAATATCACGTGTTGTAGTATTCAAGAAATTCATCGCCATAACGTGAACATACGGAAGCCAAGTGATCGGGTATATGCTTTTGTCGATGCCAATAGCAATAACGATGTCGAGTATTTGGAAGAACAATGTGAATGGCATTGCATATTGCACGATCTTGATCAGTTATTATGGCTCCAGGCTCTATTCCATGCATACACTTCAACCACTCTTGGAACAACCATACAAAAGTTTCTTCCTGCTCGTCAGCCAGTAATGCGCATCCAAACAACGTGGATTTCCTGTGATGGTTAACCCCGGTAAACAGAGCAAATGATAGCTTTAACTTATTTGTCCTATAAGTCACATCAAAAACAACCACATCATTAAAATTCAAATAAGCTTCTCGTACTCTCCCATCAGCCCAGAATACACTCCTCAATTTTCATGTGCTATTGACCTCCATTGCAAAATAAAAATCTGAGTCATTGGATCCTTTCTTAAGGAAGTGCTGAATTATATCCACACACTCATGACCGATGTTGTTCTTTCTATTGGTTCTCATATGGTCAATACAATGTTGCGATGTAACTGCTTCTTCATTACTTCCACTTGTTGCATTTATAATACGAGATATAATCGATGGGGCGACACCTTCGCCATTCATACTATCAATAAGACTCTTCACCCTTTTTGTTTTATGGAATTGTTGTTGTGATCTATGCATTTTTGCCTTGTTTGGACTAGTCAGCTCATGGTTTGTATGATCTTCAACGAAAGCGGAAACAACCCATGTGTTGTCCATACATGCTTTGATCTTCATGCGAGCCATACATCCTACTTTTGTATCTCGTCTCCGATTAACCACCTTTCCCATTTCCCTCTTATCATTGAGTGATTTTTTTCCTTCCTTATCGCAAACAAATTTTTTATCTTATACTTTCCGATCCTGGCCATAATTTGTTGTGATTTTTTTGATACCAAACCCAACTACTAATGCATATGCATTATAAAATTCGTACGCTTCTTCGTGGCTACCGAATTTCATTCCAACATACGGCTTTGTTTCTTCCACCTGTAATGGATCTATCCCCATTTCATCCACATGTACTGCATCTTTCTCCATTTCAATTGTCATTTCATCATTAATATCATGATAAATATTAGGAGAATCGAGGGAGTGAACATCCATTCTGCAATAAGAAAATTTAACTTCATTCAAAAATTTGATATTTGATTGTGTTGTAGACTAGATGCACTAACAAGAAATACTACGGATTCTACTAATTACAGATTGCTTAAAAACCATCAATTATCTAAATCGGGGAGATGTTTTGCAGGCTCTGCAGCTACGAGTAGGTTTCCACACACAACTAGCTTATAGTAACAATCTGAGCCGATGCTGCTCTCTCATATTCAATGCAATGAGAAAAATGTACATTACCGATAAACAAAACAAAGAACCCAGATGGAAGATTAAAAATTGACAGCTAATGACAGTAAACAATCAGTGAAATTCAGAAAAATAGGCCATAATGAAAGTTTCGTCCAAATATAAATAAAAGTAGCGACTCTTTCACCGGCAAAGACCTACACACGCAAAAGCCACATATAAAAGGTAGGTTATTGGGCATTTCCAAATGCCAGTGGCAATCACATACAAGAAAGTCGTAAAATTGAAGCTCAAACCCTAAAAATTATTTTTTACCTTAATTTTTGAGCAGCAAGGTCCGATGATCGTGGAAGATGATGTCTTTCGGTGATGGTGTCTTCGACAGCTTGGGCCCCAGACAAGGATGACGATGCGAGGCGTGGCGATGCTGATGACGGTTAAGGCAGACGAGACTGTTTAGGCCGCAGACGAGGCTGTCGAATGATTTCGAGTCCGCCGACGCTGACGATGCTTTAGGCCGACGATGACGAAGCTGTAGAACGACGTCGAGGCTGTCGAGGCTGTCGGCGAACTAGAACGAAAGGCGATGTTGCTGAAGAGGGGGAGGGCTGATGATTCTTTGATTTTCTGTAGATCTATGGGGATGCTGTTGATTTTTTTGTTTCTCGTTTGCTCCGTTGAGTTAGGCCCCTAGATTTAGATTGAAGCTACGTTGATTTTTTAGGGGCCAAGTCGTAAAATTGATGCTCCGTTGATTTTTTTTGTTTCTCGTGGCGAACAACCGTCTCTCGTGATCCCACATCAAGTCGGAGCTGACGTGGGGGTAGAAGTGATAAACGCAAAAAATGCAAAAAAAGCGGGCATCCAAATTTTTGCGCGGAAATTTTGCAGATAAACCTCTGCAGCACTGGAAATTACAGAGCTATCAGCTCTACTCCATTAAACTAATATATATATGTTATTGTGTATATATATATATATTTTGAAAACCCAGAAAAATCCCCAACCCCCTCCCCCCGCCTTCGGCTTAGGAGGGTAAGCCGACAGCCCGGCCGAGACTATGCAAACTGGGGGGTGACCGCCGTGCCCCCAACGGCCCCCGGGTTAGTCCGAGAGGGGAGATGTAGCCCCAGGGTAAATAATTCCACAACAAATTCCACAACAATTACCAAGTCACGGTGGCCATAGGCCTCGAACCCCGCACCCCTTGGCTTTGGAGCGGAATGACTTACCACTAGGACACCCTCTCGTGGGATAGGTGTATATATATGTATGTTTTTTTTGGAAAGTTAGTGTGGATCTTTATTAAAAGTAAAATTGTACAAAAATACATATGTGAAGGATGGTAAAGTTAGAGAGGGGAGAGGGCACAAGCACCGTCACCCTCCGCTAACATGACCTCCAACGCAACTTTTCAGTACAAAACCAGTTGCAGGCTGCTCCTAACGAGGGAGAAGCACTATCCCGCATCTCTAAAGTCCCACTTCTCCATAGCGCGCTTGGCCGCGGGGGTGTCCGTATCCAGATCTCTCAAGATGATTCTGATGTCAGCTGATATTTCTTCAAATAGGGTGGTTTTTGTCTTTTTGGTTCCCTCAAAAATTCTTCTATTCCTTTCCTTCCAGGAGTGCCAGACAATTGCCGCTAGGACAGTCTTAGCAAGAGCACAAGTTGCATTTTTTGACGCAAAGTGCAGTAAAAAGTAGTCTCCAACCGCATGCAACTGGGGGGCAATGGGGTCTGATACACCCAGTTTTAAAAGGCTCCTTTGAAGAATGTAATTGGTGTAATCACATAGGAAGTAAATATGCTGAATACTTTCGGCCTCTTGTGTTTCGCACAGCACGCAGTGTCCTTCCGAATTAATACCCCAGCTGGCCATCATGTCACGGGTCAGCAGCTTGTTTTGCATAGCCCGGAGCAAGCACAGTCCCATTTTTGGAACAAGATTCCGGTGCCAAATAAGTTTTGAATATTTAAATCTCTCATTCCTGTACCTAAGAGCCTCCCATGCTTCTGAAAATTTGAAGTTGCCACTGGGCATCCAGGTCCACGCGTCAGGCCCTGGGGAAAGTTTAATTTGATTTAACATGGACCGGAAGCTAGTGATGCTCGGGTCTTCTATCCAGCCAGTACTCGACCAATATTCCGCCACCTTTTTGTTGCTTGCACCCATTGGAACATCATGCAAATCAATAAGAGGCCCACACGGCAACCAATTGTCTATCCAAAATAGGGTGGAGGTTCCATCATGCACCTGTCTCTTTAGAAGAAGCTTAGAAAATTGACGACAATGCAAGAGGAATTTCCAGGTTCCCGAATGCATTGCTTTTCCTGCTGCGGCAAAGAAAATAGACGTTTCTCTATAGTTATTACGCATGTACGTAGCCCATAGCCCCTCGGTAGATAGCATACGCCATGTAAGCCGCACCCCAGCTGCATGGTTAAGATCAGATAGGAGTCGTAAGCCCACTCCCCCCTCCTCTTTTGGGGTACAAATATCTTTCCAGGCCCAAATACGAGATGAACCCCAGATAAATTTCCGGCACATAGAGGTAATTGCTCGAAGAACAGATTTTGGAATACGATAAACCTGCATCCAAAATGTGATCATGCCGTAGATGACAGATCTCACCATCTCTATCCGACCAGGTATAGATAGTGTAGAAGACGACCATCCCATAATCCGTTTCTTACACTTGTCAATCAGCCTATTATACATAGAAGGTTTTGGGTACCTGGTAGAGAGTGGCAGGCCAAGGTAAGTGGTAATCGAAGTACCAAGGCTGATACCAAGCAGACTAGCAAGTTCATCAGGATTTTTAGCGCCCTTACTGAATATGGCAATGCTTTTATTCCAATTAATTTCCAGCCCAGTCAAATTAGTAAAAGCTTCTAGCAATGATTTTAAACCCTGGAAGGTATGCTTGTTCGCTCGACAAAAGAGTAGTAAATCATCTGCAAATAGTAGATGTGATATTGCGCCAGACCTTCTGAGAGGGTGGATTATTCGAGTTGCCAGGGATTTTTCAATGAGCAATGAGAACGCCTCCATAGTGATAACGAAGAGGTAAGGGGAAAGAGGATCACCTTGTCTGATGCCTCTGTTGCCTTCAAAGTATCCAACAGGTGTGCCATTGACTATAACAGAGAAAGTCGGGGTCGATATACACTCTTTAATCCAAGATATAAATGTCCTGTTGAAGCCCATTCGATGGAGAATATAATAGATGAATTCACGATTGACGCTATCAAAAGCCTTTCTTAAATCAAGCTTGAGGCAAGACCTGGCCCCCATAGGGTTGCTGAAGTCTCGAATTTGTTCATGAGCTAGCAAAGCACTGTCTGAAAGCAATCTTCCCTTTAAGAATGCGGATTGGTTTGGGGAGATAAGCTCATGAATAACCACTTTAAGCCTGTTACAAATGATTTTGCTAATCACTTTATAAAGCACGTTGCAACATGCTATGGGCCTGTAATCACTTAGGCTAGAAGCAGTAGATTTTTTAGGGACCAAAGTGAGGTGGGTATGATTTAGTGGGTGCATAAGAGAGCCTGAACGAAAGAATGAAAGAGCAGCAGCAGTGACATCATTACCTATCAGTGTCCACTCATGCTGATAAAAATAACCATTGAACCCGTCCAGTCCAGGGGATTTATCCACCCCTATTTGGAAAACTACATCCTTAACCTCCTCCTTGGAAATTTCACGCTCAACCCAGATAGCAGCTTCAGATGTCAAAATACGTTTGGTGACCAGCCTTGGAAAGACATTCCAGTAGTCAGTTTGGTTATATAGGGCTTTATAGAAAGCTGGAGCACAAGTTCTGAGTTCCTCATAAGATGTATTACGATTTCCTGCACCGTCCACTAAGTGGCCCAAATTGTTGTGACTTTGCCTGGCTTTCATTGCAGTGTAAAAGAATTTCGAGTTAGTGTCACCCAGACTAAGCCAATTTTGCCTGCTCTTTTGCCGAAGCATATCTTCTTCATAGCCCATGTATTTAGCTAGGTTAAGAGCAAGTTCCTGTTCACGTGCCTGCATAGTAATATCTGAATGTAAATCTGGAAGACTCCTTACCTCCTTAAGTTTTTCTTTGCAGGCCATAATGTCCTGAGATAATGCATGCTTTTTAGCCCAATGGCGAAGTTTATTCTTCAAACTACGCAATCTAATGTATATCCTGTGCATGGGAGATCCTTCAACATAGCCGGCTCAAGAGGAATCCAAAAGCTCCCTATATCCTGTCCATGTAGTCCATGAATTAAAAAATTTGAATGGCTTTGGGTAAGATTGGACCTTGGAGTGAGTGTTAATCAGTATTGGAGAGTGGTCACTGGTGAGTGGATCCATATACTCCACGAAAGAATCAGGAAGCAAATCTAACCATTGAGAGTTACAGAGCATCCTGTCAAGTCTTGCTACAATCCTGCCACCTCCAATTCGTCTATTGCACCAACTCATAGACTGACCAGTCGATTTAATATCACCTAGAGAGCATTTGATTAAGCAACTGTTAAATTCATCAAGAACATTGGGATCACATCGTCGGCCCCCTTTCTTCTCCTTTTGATAACGGATACAGTTGAAGTCACCCCCCAGGAGCCATGCTTCACCAACACAGAGGGCCGCATCAGCCTCCATTAGTTTCCATAGTAGGTTACGTTCACTCCTCAAGTTAGACCCATAAACCCCAGTGATAATAACAGAAAGACCACCAGCATTAGCGCAGCGTAAAGTTATGTGTTAGGCAGAGATAGTGAGAAGATTTGCTTGCCAGATTGATTCATCCAGACCCATCAGAATGCGCCCGCCAGGATGTGCAGAGAAGTTATTAAAAACACTCCAGTTTTTTGGAAAACACGATCTCCATTTCCCTATTCCTTCTTTTAGCTTAGTCTCAAGAAGGATAACAACAGATGGCTTGAGTTCCTTCAGTCTATCTCGTAAATCTCTTCTTCTTGTGGGGTTATTGAGACCCCTAGAATTCCAAACAAAGATACTCATCAAATAAAGGTTTGCTTTGGTTTACCCGACGCCCCCTCTTTGAGGCGGGTGCTCTTTCTCAATACTCCTCCCATACCCAGTAGATTCACATTTGCATCCGACCTGTCGCTTAATACTCCTGCAGCTTTAGACTCCATCGCCTGCATATCCTCCAAATCTTTCTCCCATTCAGGATTGACAACAGTCAAGGTATCAGGTGGGTCCGTGGTTGAATTTATGCTAAGAGCAGCATTCACTTCCCGAGTCAAAGTGGGAATAGTGATCTCAATAGTAGGTGTGATAACTGGTCCGCCTTCATGTATGTGTATGTGTGTGTGTATGTGTGTGTATATATATATGTATGTGTATGTGTGTGTGTGTGTGTGTGTGTGTGTGTGTGTGTATAATCAAAAGATACACGGAGTACAAAATACAACATCAACTCCATGTACATCAAAAGTATGATCATCATACATATAGCATCATCCATCAGTACAAAAAAATCAAAATACAAACAGACACTCCAAACTCTCAACCTTAACAAAATAAATCTTGGCCTAAGGGTGAGTAGTCTCTGTGAAGTGTTAATCCAAATCAGCAGCTGAGGAGTGTACGGGAGTAGCCAACTCAACTCGGAACTCCTGGGCCTCTGGATCATCTGGAGTATCATCGGGAAGAGGAGCAGCAACAACATTAGTGGAGACATACTGAGGAGCCAGAGAAGCAACTGACTCAGGAGTAGTGTCAACAGGATGCTCAGAAGGCTCAGTGATGACCGAAGGATGAGGCTGAGAAGGTTGAGGAGATGGTACAAAAGATCTGCAATGATCAGGGAAATGAATGCCCTGATGCTGGAACAGCGGAGGGAACAACTCAAGATACCAGACACCTTCTCGTCCAACAGATCACGAGAGGGTGTAGTAGAGGAAGAGGGCTAATCAGAGGGTGGAACGATGGATGAAGACTGAGCTGAAGAAGACTGCATCTTCTTTGATGTCATCTGTAGATCCGAAGAGGACTTTGACTTAACAGAATCATCGAAAAGAGAGCCAATGGACATGGGCTCATATGGAGTCAGATTGATCCTGAAATGACGAAAGAATAAAGTGAGGAGGCCTCCATATGGAATGTGAGAGGAGGCAGTAGTGAACTCGACCTTGTCCATCCGATCAAGGAGGACTCCGGCCCAGTTCACAGACATGCCAGATAAAATGGCAACATGTAGCCGAGAATCTCCTAAGAAGGCTGATCAAAGGAGCCATATTGTAACGACTGGTTTTCTTGTATCTGAATTTATTATAATATAATATACGTTTTGGTGGATTTTCTCCTCTTGTGTGGTTTTCGTCTCCGTAGCTTTCAATTTCGATCGGTTCGTCGTATTTTCTCGTTTCTTCCTTAGGATCGTCGATTTCGAAGTACGTCGTTTGTGACGGGCTTCATAACTGTCATATCTAACTATTAGATCAAGCCTAGGAGTCTTAGGTTTCGATCACGGGGCCTCGCGCTCCGTATCGGAACTTTTGGTGCTCATTAGCCGGTGCAAGAAGGGGCACCGACCGACTAGATGACGATCCAGTCGGTCGGCAATCCTTCTTGGACCGACTAGTGAGCTTTCTAAATTTTCTCAAGAGTTACTGTTTATCGTTAGTCGGTCTAAGAAGAGCTGTTGACCGACTAGGTTGCAAACTAGTCGGTCGGCAATGCTTCTTGAACCGACTAACACATCATCTTAATTTTAGTTGAGTTACTGTTTACTCTTAGTCGGTCTAAGAACGTTCATCGACCGACTAGTTGCTAAACTAGTCGGTCAGTACTTGTTCATGGACCGACTAACTCTAAATCCTAATTTCGTTCAGGAGTTACTGTTTACACTTAGTCGGTCTGCGTTGGTCGACCGACCGACTAGTTGCCAAACTAGTCGGTCAGTGGTTGTTCTTTGACCGACTAGTCTGTGTTAAAACCCTAATTTCTGGGCAGCCACCAGCTCAGCCTATAAATACCCTACCCATTCGTTTTCTTCTTCTCCAACACGACCTAAGCCTTAGTTTCTTCCCCTCTAAGCCCCCATCTTCCTCCAAGCTTCAATACTCCATTCCAAGCCCTAGAATCATCATCCAATCCATCCATTCACCCTATCTACTTCTAATCTTCCCCAAATCTCCATCAAAACCCATCAAATCCCCAAAATCCCCCAAAAACCTAGTTTCTCCAAACTTTCCCAATCGTTTCCAGATCTGGTCCTAGGGTTCCCCGGAGTATTTCTTCCGCCTCCTCTCGGTAAGAAATCGATCTACCGTTGTTTTTGTAACTTAGATATATTTTTATGAAACCCTAATAATAATTCATGTTGTTTGTTGATTGGTCCCCCCAAACAGCGATTTCCCCGTAGATTGGCATCCGTGTGACGAAGTGGTCATCATTTCCGGTGCTAGGCAAGTGAAACTTGCCACTTAGGGTTTAGGCCATGTTTTAGGCCGTTTGCATGTTGTAGGCGTAAAAGAGGCTAGGCGACGAAATGATACTCGCCTAGGCGCAAATTGGGGAACTAGCTTGACAACGAAGCTAGTTCCGACATTTAGCATGTTGCACAAATACCATGTCATGTTTACTTTCCCTTAACGGTACGCAAATCAAATGTCATGTCATTGCATTCTTTAAGTGTTTCTGTGATTGCGTAGCTTTGCTACGAATGCTTGTGTTTCCTGGCTCGTGACCAGAAGCGAGCATAATGAGTTGGAAACCCCAACGCTCGATATTGAATCGTGAATTAAGAAACAAGCTCCCGTGCGGGGCAACCCTGGCTCACTAGCTGGGCTCATGTACAGGGACCCTGGCTTGTTTAGTGCGGGATGGGGTGAGGGTTAAGCGGCCATTCAACTGGGGGTCTGTTTGATCAACAACTGCAGTTGTAAGGCATAAACTCTTTGGGGTGGGGTAGTGTTTAGTGCCGATCGGACTGAAATGCTATGCCATTCAGCGAAGGGCGTAAACATATACAAAACAGCCGTGAAATGTGAATTGTGTTTAGTGCCGATCGGTCTGACATGTTTTACCATTCAGCGAAGGGCGTAAACACTTGCAAAACAATGTGGATTGATTGATAGTAGCGTAGCTACTCTTGTCTTGTCTTGTCCCGATGATTGCTCTCATGTACAAATTGTCTTGCCATGTTTTAAATTGTGCACTCATGTTGTAACTGCCATGTCATGCATACTAAACTGTTAGGTTGCTAGTTGCCTTACTTTCAGTTTCCTTGCCCAAGTCCTTTAGACTTGCTGACATGTGCCCCTCTCTCTTTTGGGTGACGCATGTTAGACCTTGAGCCTGAGTTGCCCGCTGAGGGTGAGGTGTTTGCGGACGCTGAGCTTGAGCCCGTGTTGGACGGGGAGTACGTGGACACTGGGGACCAGTCCTAGTGTCTCCGTTGTGTTTTAAATTTTGTTAAACAGTTGTTTTGTTATCGGTGCGTGGCACCTATACTTATTTATGTCGTTGCTTTTGTTTGGCCTTGTTCTGGGCCTTAGACTCTTTCTTTTTAGCCTGGTGGCTTTTCTGTGATGTTGAATATTTTGTGGACAACCCTTGGGATTGGTGTTTCTTTTCCGTCTCATATTATTATTATTGTTGTTTCGATTGCAATTATAGGGACCTGCTTATACTAAATTGACGCTTATCGGGTTTGGGGCTTCACCGCTCTACTCCCGTGCGGACCTTTTCACGTCTCGCCTCCATTTTAGGGAAGCGGGTCGTGACAGGTTTTAGTGGTGGCCCATGCAGGTCCTCTGTAACTGTGATTATCGGGATAACGATAATGATATAAGATTGTCCAACTAATAATTTCGACCCCTGAGCCCTAAGCTATGAGTCTAATTGTTTCGTTTTCTACGTCATTAGATGGCAGGAAGACGGATCACCCGAGGTGGTGGTAGTGGTGCGCCCCCTCACGACGAGGAGCCTGAGCGGGAGCCCACTAGTGGGGAGATGATGAGGATGATGTTGCAGATGATGCAGGTTCAGCAGGGTGTGCTTCTGCAGGTGCAGAATGCTCCGGTGACTCGATCTGCTCGGGTGGTGGAGACCCCTCACCCTGAGCCCGGGGCGAAGCAGTTCAGAGAGTTGGGTCCGGCGTATTTTGATGGAACCGAAGGTCCGCTAGCTGCTGATGAATGGATGAGGAATATTGAGGACAATCTGAAGATGTCCAAGGTCAACGAAGTGAGTTGGGTTGACTTGGCGAAGCGTCAGCTGAAGGATAACGCCATGAATTGGTGGGATGCTGAGGAAAAGATGTTGGTTGAGCCGATCGTCTGGGCTACCTTCAAGGCCAGATTTGATGGTGAGTTTTTCCCGAAGGCTGCCAGGGAAGAGATGCTGCAGCGTTTTATCGACCTGAAGCAGGGGAACTCGTCGGTGGACATGTACCACCAGGAGTTCATGAGGCTTAGTCGGTTTGCACCAAAGATGGTGCAAGACGCTGAGGAGCGAGCTCAGAGGTTTCTGCAGGGGCTTGCTTCAGAGCTCCAGAGCTTTGTGACCTCTTCTGACCGGGAATCTTATCAGAAGGTTTTGGTCGCTGCCAAGAGGCAGGAGCTGCTTGTGAACCAGAGGAAGGGGTTTGTTGTTGGTGCTGTGAGGAGGCCTGTGGAACAGGCGAGGGCTGTGGTTAGACCTGGATTCAGGCCTAATCAGTCCGCTCAGTTTAAGAGGCCGTGAGGGCCTATTCTGAAGTCTTGCCATTTCTGCGGCAAGCCTGGCCATATCAAGGATCAGTGCCGGAAGTTTTTGGGCCAGTGTCTGGTTTGCGGTGATGCCTCCCACGTCGCGAGGGATTGTCGGCATGCGGGTCCGCTGCGGAGGGCTCCTGTTGCAGCTAAGCCGTTGCAGCAGCGAGCGCCTGTTCCTGCTGGACGTGGAGCGGCTCTTGTTCCACAGGGGCAGGCTTTTCGGCAGGCTGTTCCGCCGAGGAGGCAGGCTTTTCTGATGACCGAGGAGGAGGTTTTGGCCATGGATGAGGTCATTGCAGGTAAATTTCGATCTAGATTGTTCCTTCCTTAATTAATTGATTGTTAAATTACGTGAATGCTTGTGTGTGGTGTTGCTAGAATAAGATTTGATCGATTAGACTGTTTGTTAGGTGTGGTTTTGGTTTGCACGTTCCCTGCCCGAGTCCTCTTTGACTCAGGTGCGTCATGATGGATCCTGTCCAAAACAAAGTTAGGATCGATAATTAAAGTGGAGACTTACGCTTGCGTATGCGGAACGATAGTCTCGGAACTTTGCCTTCGGATTCGCCACGACGGATCGAGTCTTCTCACGAACGGAGTAAGGCTACTAATCCACAATCTAAATCTCTATTTTAGATTAAGAACTTGGAAGGAGGGAGAGGAAATATTTCTGCAGAGCTTCGCTATGAAGAAGATGCATGCATGAATTTCATGCAAATGTGTTAGGAAAATGGCTACCCTTGGGTCTTATTTATAGCCCCCAAGGTAGTTATTTTAGGGTAAGTTGTTCCTTTGGAACAACTTAATTAAGGTGTACCATGATACATGGCACATTATAAGCTTAAGTTGTACCATATGCATGGTACAACATAAGCTTAAGATATTCCCCCTTTATTAGCCATATGTCGCATGCACTTATGCATATATAATGCGACTTTCCCGCTCATACAGAGATCCTCTCCGCAAGGGAACAGATTCCCTTTGCACATGACTTCGTGTGCGCGACGTTCGAGGTCCGTATTCCCTCGTACATCCCCCACAAGGGTGTACAAACGTCTTCCATATCCAACATCTCCCACTCACACTTGAGGGGATTGTAAGAGAACGTCTTTCCCTTAGTTCTTTCATCTATCATACCGAGAAATAGACCGTGCGACCGTCATGCGCGTAGAGTCTGTTGTTGTGCACTTGTTAGAGATACACAACGACCTCGAAGGTGCAAAGTTGAGTAGTTCAACGCATGCTTTACCCTAGATTATTTCTTCACATTTCTTATACTTTATATTCAACAATTGAATCCCATCTGGATTACAATTGGCTGGCCAGCTTTGAATCATTAAAGTCCAAATGTGAATATGAAATCAATCTTCCTCTTCTTGTGAACCTTCTGATCTTGACTTGATTCGCTTTTCTAACGTGCCCCGCCGAGCCGAATTACCATAGCCCATTAGTAACACGCTAAGATAGCGATCATCTCGTCAAATCTAAAGGAACCAATTGGAGTCCTTGAGGGTAAGATTTAAGACCCATATGGCCTTTGAGTCTCACATAATAGCAAACACTATTGCTACTAACTCAGTGGTCGAAATGCATACGTGGTATGAACACGTATTACAACATCACTCCTTTCCCTGGGAGAGTATGTCTTAATGATGTTGTACGGATGAAAAGATCAGACACCACAGTGCCTATCTTTTTGAGTCCCCTTACTACTCGTGAAATATTCACGGACTCTCATCCTGCATAAGACAGATAGGATTTAAAAAATCCAATGAGATCTTTATATCCTTGTGATACAGATCTCAGATCTTTTGGAAGCATCCGTATGATGCAGATCTTTTATTCGACTATCTTGTTTAAGTCATGACTCTAAATCATTTGTCTAATGATTTTGACTTTAAACTAGTCTCATCTCTATCTTATCCATCTGATAAGATAAGGCGGTTGCTCATGTGAGAGAGCCAACCTTAATCTGTCCGACATACACACAAAAATAGCTGAGACTTAAACACAAATGTATATAAAATCATTTGTAAGAAACTTGTATGCAAATTAAATTTTGATCTTCTATAGACATGGGAAATATTACATGATACAGCTCAGCACCTACGCATTCCCATAGATGATAAGTGTTTGAAAAACACATCTCTGGGGATCGCCTTAGTAAGGGGATCCGCTATCATCTCATGCGTGGATATGTATCCTATGTCTACTTCCTTTCGTTTATCATAATCCTTCGCAAACTTGAATCGAATGTCAATGTGTTTGGTCTTACAATGAAATTAGGATCTTTGACATAGGCAATCGAAGCTTGACTATCACTGTATATAGGAACAGTGCTCGAGTCAGAGGCATTCGTCAGCCTGTCTAAGAATTTCCTAAGCCAAACAGCTTCTTGGACCGCCATGCTGAATACTACGAACTCGGCTTCCATGGTTGATAGAGCGATGCAGGTTTGTTTCTTGTTGCTCCAGGATATTGCACCATTCCCGAGTAAGAAAACAAAGCCCGAGGTAGATCTTCGCTCGTCGAGATCACCCGCCTAATCAGCATCGGTATAGCCTTCGAGTCTCAAGGTATTGCCTTGATAGCATAACGCATAGTCCGCAGTCCCTTTGAGGTATCTTAATATCCTCTTCACCGCTTTCCAGTGTGCCTGCCCTGGGTTGGATTGGTAACGGCTTACCATACCAACAGCATAGCAAATGTCGGGTCTAGTACACATCATGGCGTACATCAGACTCCCGACAGCACTGGAGTATGGAACTTTTTCCATAGCTTTCTTTTCTTTTGGATCTTTGGGACACATCTCCAAACATAGACCCTCGCCTTTGCTTATTGGAGTATCAATTGGCTTGCAGTCCTGCATATTAAACCGTTCTAAAACTTTCTTTATATACGTCTCTTGAGAGAGAGAAAGAAGTTTCTTGGAACGATTCCTTGAGATCTTAACCCCAAGGATATATGCAGCTTCACCCATGTCTTTCATCTCAAAGACGGATGAAAGCCAAGCTTTGATATCCAATATAAGACGCTTATCATTTCCGGCTATAAGTATGTCATCTACATAAAGAGACATAATTATATACTTGTTTTTAATCCTCTTAATATATACGCAATTGTCTTCGTCGAGCATGGAGAATCCATACGACAAAACAACTTCTTGAAAGCGCATATACCACTGCCTTGAGGATTGTTTAAGACCATATATGGATTTACGAAGTTTACAAACCTTATGTTTGTTTTCTTCTTGTACGAACCCGTTTGGTTGTTCCATGTAGATCTCCTCATCTAGTTCTCCGTTAAGAAAGGCAGTCTTTACATCCATCTGATGTAATTCGAGGTCCAAACAAGCCACCATTGCCAGAATTAAGCGAATCGAGGTAAAACGCACGACAGGAGAGAAAGTCTCTTCGTAGTCTATTCCTTCCTGTTGCGTGAAACCTTTCGCAACAAGGCGAGCTTTATATTTCTCGATGGAGCCATCAGCCTTATGCTTGATTTTGAGAACCCACTTGTTCCCAATGGCTCTACGTCCCTTAGGTAAATTAACCAAGTCCCAGACTTGGTTTGTTTTCATGGATTGAAGTTCTTCTTCCATTGCCGCTATCCATTTATCTTTAGCAGGGCATGTGACGGCCTGTTTGAAATTTGCAGGTTCGTCATCATCTTGTAGTAATGTCATGAATGTTTGAGGAAATTCATCCTCAAATCTCAGAGGTGTTAGCCTCGTCCGATTACTACGTCTTGTTTGAGTTTGATCACTCCCACTTGGAATGACATCACTCCCACTTGGAATAACATCACTCCCACTCGGAATAGGATTGGTATCGTTCGTATCATTCATTGGTGAAGTTTGAAACGTATTTTCTTCTTCACCAAGAATTCTCCCACTCGAACGTTCCGATCCTTTTTGATCCCAAGTCTCAAACAAGGATAAGTCTTGACTTATCTCACCCTGTCTTGGAAACTCATTTTCCAAGAAGACAACATCCCTCGATTCGAATTCTATAAGACCTCCATTGTCCTCTTGACCGACGAAAACATATCCTTTGGAGTTTTCAGCGTATCGGATGAAGATACACTTCCTCCCACGTGGCCCAAGTTTGCCATATTTGTGAGAGGATAAATGTGCGTAAGATGCACAACCCCAAGGTTTTAGAATGCTTAAGTCTGGAGTTCTATTGTTCCACAACTCATAAGGAGTAGAACTTACCGACTTCGAGGGTACACGGTTTAAGATGAATGCCGCCGTTAATAATGCGTCACCCCAAAAGGTGATAGGCAAATTTGCCTGAGACATCATTGAACGGACCATTTCCATCAATGTCCTATTTCTTCTTTCCGCAACACCGTTTTGTTGCGGAGTGTAAGGCATAGTTACCTGATGTACTATGCCTTTTTCATCACAAAGTTCCTTAAAACTTATTGATTGATATTCACCGCCCCTATCGGTTCGCAAAACCTTAATCTTGCGATCTAATTGATTCTCCACTAAACTCATATAGTTTTTAAAGCAAGCCAAAGCTTCACTTTTGTGGGATATCAAATAGATATGTCCGAAACGGGTGAAGTCATCAATGAATGTGATGAAATAGGACTTCCCGTGTCTTGTCTTAACATTCATTGGACCGCAAATGTCCGAATGGATAAGCTGTAATGGAACTTCGGCCCTTGTGCCAGTTCCAAACGGCTTGCGACAAGTTTTCCCTACAAGACAATGTTCGCAAGTTGACATTTCAACTTTTGAAACATTAGATAGCAAGCCACTTTTGGCAAGTCTATCCATTCTAATTGGTCCAATATGACAAAGTCTTGCATGCCAACAAATGATTTCAGACTCAGAGTTAGAAGCATTTGTCAAATGAAAACTTTCATTAATGGAAGAAGCAACATCATTCATTGTATTTAAAACAATTAATCCATTACAAACATTACCAGAACCAATCAAAGAATTATTACAAACAAGGTCAACATATTGTTTATAGAACCTCCACTCATAATCTAAAGACATTAACATGACCACGGAAACGATATTCCTTCTAATATCTGGAGCAAAGAGGACGTCGTGCAATAACAAAGTCCGGCCGTTGTCGAGAACTAGCTTGCATGTTCCGACGCCTTTGACTTCAACACGTGTGTTGTTGCCGACGTATATCCACTTTGTTCCTTGAGTTATCTTTCGATACTCTACGAAGAACCTTCTGTCCTTCGCTACGTGGTCTGTGGCCCCTGAATCAATCAACCAAAAATAGTTAGATTCAGCAAGAAACATGGAACTAGAAACACATATGTAACTAGTCCTACAAGTTACCTTATCACTTCCATCCGTACATGTACGGGCGAAGTGACCGTACTTGTTGCACTTAAAGCACTTGATCTTCTTCAAGTTTTTCTTCTTTGAGTGCACATTCTTTGGCCACTTTTTGTTCTTTGTCTTCTTTGAGGTCTCCGGTTCTTGCTTACGTTCGTTCACAAACCTTAAGCGTTTATTCTTCCGCTTATTTCCCCCATGTGAGGAACTAGCGGCCACATGCACTTCTGCACTTGGTTTTGCGGCTTGAATCCGCTCTTCCTCGAGTTCGAGGTGTTTCG
Source organism: Scilla litardierei (assembly GCA_030789695.1). Taxonomy (NCBI): domain Eukaryota; kingdom Viridiplantae; phylum Streptophyta; class Magnoliopsida; order Asparagales; family Asparagaceae; genus Scilla; species Scilla litardierei. The sequence continues at coordinate 36,140,286 of CM061136.1, forward strand.
AAACATCGCTTAAAGTTTTAATGCATTCATTATGAGTGAGATGCATTTTCATATTATCCCAGCTATCTGGGAGTGAACGAATGACCGCTTGGATCTGCTGTTCGTCAGACATCGTAACACCCGCATCCTTTAATTCAGATATAAGATTCGCCATGTGGCGGAGATGCTTTTTCATAGAATGATCTCGCCGCATCTTGTACGAATCAAATTGAATATTCAAGGAGCGGAGTTTGGTAACCGAAGTTCCACCAAACTTTATCTCTAGTTCAGACCATATGTCTTTAGCTAGGTCGAATTCCCGAAATAGGCGCATTATGTCATTGTCCATCGCGGACAGTAACGTAATACGTGCTATTTTGTTCTTTCGAGTCCAAGTGTCATAAGCTTCCCGGTCCCTCTTGTGTTGGGCCGTATTGCCCAACTCAGGTTCTACCATTATGTTTTGGAGTGTTTCGAGCACATCTTGCTCCTCCAAAACATATTGGATCTTTATTGACCAAAGTTTATAATTGTCGCCGTTGAGCTTTTCACCTTTGTTAAGCTCTGCGACAATATTCTTAGAAGCGGTAGACATTTTCGATTCAAAAAACTGCAAAGAGAATGAAAAACACGATCAAAATTCCATGCATAAAGTTTCGATTCTTTAAACACTTGATAAGTTCCTTGGATGCGTTGAAATGTTACTCTAGAATCGAGAAGTTCACTACGTTCCCAACTACCATCTAGAAGTAACTTTCAAAGTATCCCTCTTACTTATCTTAAGTAAAAAGAAATCAGAAATAATACCCGTATGGTATTAGCAGCGGAAAATCACTTTGAAAAACTTATCTTTCAAAATAGAATAGGTGAGAATTAGCGCAAAGAATTTTAACGCAACAATTGCCAAACCACGAGACATGGGTTAGATAACCATGGCCGGATCGTGGTAGGACTTGGAATTCTAAATTGCGCTATCCCGATTTAAGGACGGGACATAACCTATTTGAAAAACATCTTTTTCAAAAATTTGAAAGCACGTTGGCTAGTCTCCGTAGAGTAGAGCACAACGTCACAAGTACATTGGCTAATCTCCGTAGAGTAGAGCACAATGACATGGCTAATCTCGCATGAAGTAGAGCACTATGGCTAATCTTCAAGGAGTAGAGCCCAATGAAAACTTCATTAAAATGTTAGTTCCGTATGAACTAGTCGGCACTGTGGTTAGCCCCGTATGGACTACTCGACACATTCGAGTTTGACCAAGGCCATTTGTTACCCCGTATGGGTCATCTGGCAAGTTTGCAATCGACCCAGACCATTTGTCGGATTGGTCGACCAAAAACACAAAATTGGTCGACCAATTTTCGAATTCAACTTCTTCCCGGTCAGGGCCTCTGCCCTGACCCGGGCTTGGCCAAAGGCCGGCCAGGGCCTCTGCCCTGGCTGGCCAGGGGGCCTGGCCCCCTCGGCCAGGGCCTGCCGGCCAGGCCCTGGCCACTGCCAGGGCTTGTCGGCCAGGCCACTGGCCGGGGCCAGGGCTCCTGCCCTGGCCTCGGCCAGGCCCTGGCCTGAGGCCAGGGCGCCGGCCCTGGCCTCTACCAGGGCCGGCAGGCCGCTGGCCGGGGCCAGGGCTCCTGCCCTGGCCTCGGCCAGGCCCTGGCCTGAGGCCAGGGCACCGGCCCTGGCCACTGCCAGGGCCGGCCTGGCCCTGGCAGTGGCCAGGGCGCCGGCCCTGGCCTCTGCCAGGGCCGGCCTGGCCCTGGCAGTGGCCAGGGCGCCGGCCCTGGCCACTGCCAGGGCCGGCCTGGCCGGCAGGCCCTTGGCCAAGGCCGGCCACTGCCTGCCTGGCCTTGGCCGGCCACTGCCGGCCTGGCCATGGCCGGTCATGGCTTGGCCATGGCCGGCCATGGACAAGGCCATTCGGCGTTGGCCGGCCATGGCCCCTTTGGCCATGGCCGGCCACCCCCTTTGAATGGGGTTGCCGCACTCATTCCTCCCCCTTGATGGGGTGGTCGCCGGTGGTTATTGGCCGTAGCCAACCCCCTCCGCATGAGGAGAGGGGGTGCATGGCCTTCATGGCCCATTTGGCCATGGTGCACATGCACCAAATTTTCCTCTTACCCGATGGAAATAACTTCCATCACCTTCCTCGATGAAGCACCCGTTCGTCGAAGAAATTAGTTATCTCTTAATGGCCGTGTGCCAAAAATGAATAACGTACTACGTGAACGGTCGGTTCTTCCCGTCACGGAGAGTTCCTACCATATCCGTAATGATAGAAGACCCTAACGTGAAAAGAACAACCGCTGCGTTCTCTCCGTCACGAAGCGTTCCTACTATATCCGTAATAGTAGGAGACCCATTCGTGAAAAAGACAACGACTCGTTCGTAGTTTCGACGGGGCGGTGGATTGACCGGGGCGAACCCATATGGCTCTGATACCAATGATGGATCCTGTCCAAAACAAAGTTAGGATCGATAATTAAAGTGGAGACTTACGCTTGCGTATGCGGAACGATAGTCTCGGAACTTTGCCTTCGGATTCGCCACGACGGATCGAGTCTTCTCACGAACGGAGTAAGGCTACTAATCCACAATCTAAATCTCTATTTTAGATTAAGAACTTGGAAGGAGGGAGAGGAAATATTTCTGCAGAGCTTCGCTATGAAGAAGATGCATGCATGAATTTCATGCAAATGTGTTAGGAAAATGGCTACCCTTGGGTCTTATTTATAGCCCCCAAGGTAGTTATTTTAGGGTAAGTTGTTCCTTTGGAACAACTTAATTAAGGTGTACCATGATACATGGCACATTATAAGCTTAAGTTGTACCATATGCATGGTACAACATAAGCTTAAGATATTCCCCCTTTATTAGCCATATGTCGCATGCACTTATGCATATATAATGCGACTTTCCCGCTCATACAGAGATCCTCTCCGCAAGGGAACAGATTCCCTTTGCACATGACTTCGTGTGCGCGACGTTCGAGGTCCGTATTCCCTCGTACATCCCCCACAAGGGTGTACAAACGTCTTCCATATCCAACACGTCAATGTGCATTTTGGCCCAGAGCTTCGTGGAGAAGCATTCCTTGTCGACGTCCCCTCTCTCCCAGAGTTGGAATATTGTCACAGGGAATGGAGTAGTCACGGTGCATCGTGGGTGCAGTCCTTGCTCTGTGGTGGTTTGTGGACATGAGCTTTATGCTGATTTTATTGTCCACAACATCACCAACTATGATGCGGTCTTTGGGATGGATTGGCTTGCGAGCTTCTATGCTACGATCGACTGCAGGAGGAAGAAGGTGGTGTTCGAGATTCCCGGACATCCAGTATTTGAGTTCAGTCGTGGTAGCAGTTCGCTTGGTCCTGTCAGATTTCGGTCCAGGCCGGTGGAGGCTGTAGCTATGCAGTTGGAGCTGGAGTGGCCAGCTGTGGTGCGAGATTTTGGTGACGTCTTCCCCGAGGAGATGTCTGGTTTGTCGCCTGATCGAGCTTTGGAATTTTCTATTGACCTCGTTCCAGGTGCGCAGCCGATTTCGAAGGCGCCGTATCGTATGGCACCTGCTGAATTGGAAGAGTTGCGGAAGCAGTTGGATGAGCTGTTGCTGAAGGGTTATATTAATCCTAGTGTGTCTCCATGGGGAGCACCGGTGTTGCTGGTTAAGAAGAAGGATGGTTCGTGTCGCATGTGCGTGGACTATCGGGGATTGAATGCGGTAACCATTAAGAATAAATACCCGTTGCCTCGCATCGATGATATTTTTGATCAGCTTGGAGGTTCGAGGGTGTTTTCTAAACTGGATTTGAGGAGTGGTTACCATCAGTTGAAGGTGAAGAAGGATGATGTTCTGAAGACAGCGTTCAGGACGAAGTATGGACACTATGAGTTTGTGGTTATGCCTTTCGGCGTAACTAACGCGCCCGCAGTTTTCATGAATCCGATGAACCTGATTTTCTACGACTTTTTGGATAAGTTTGTCGTTATCTTTATCGACGACATTCTGATCTATTCGAAGTCGGAGGAAGAGCATGCATCGCACTTGAGGACGGTGTTGGAAATTTTGAGGAAGCATCGTTTGTATGCTAAGTTTTCGAAGTGCAAGTTTTGGATGGATCGAGTTGCTTTTCTTGGGCATGTGGTGACTGGAGATGGTATTTCTGTGGATCCCGAGAAGATTAGGGCTATCAGGGAGTGGCCTGTTCCGTCGTCTGCATCTGAGATTCGGAGTTTCATTGGTTTGGCGGGATATTATCGTCGGTTCATTAAGGACTTTTCTCGTATTGCTGAGCCGATGACCAGGTTGACGCGGAAGGATGTTGCTTATGTTTGGTCGGGTGATTGCGAGAGTGCTTTTGGTATTCTGAAGGAGAGGTTGACGAGTGCCCCTATTCTTGTGGTGCCTGATCGCAGCGGTGGATTTGAGATCTTTTGCGATGCTTCTGGCAAGGGTCTCGGTTGCGTGCTGCATCAGCACAGACATGTTGTGGCGTATGCGTCTCGTCAGCTTAAGGTTCATGAGAAGAATTATCCGACGCATGATTTGGAGTTGGCTGCCGTTGTGTTTGCTCTTAAGATTTGGAGGCACTTCTTGTTGAGTGAGAAAGTGAAAATTTTCACCGATCACAAAAGCTTGAAGTATATTTTCACGTAGAAAGAGCTTAACATGCGACAGCGTCGATGGTTGGAGCTTATGGCGGATTATGAGATTGATTTGCAGTTTCACCCTGGCAAGGTGAATGTGGTTCCTGATGCGCTGAGTAGGTTTCCAGCGGTGATGATTTTGACCTCACAGTGGAGATTGCAGTAGGATCTTTGCGAGTCTGGCGTGGAGATTGTTCTTTCTGGGGAGGCTTCTTCGTTGATGTACATGCAGGTACAGTCGACGATCGTGGATCGGATTAAGGCTGGCCAGGCCGGAGATCCGAAGTTGGTAAGGATTCGGGAGCAGGTGGAAGCCGGTCTGCGGACTGACTTTTTGATTCATGAGGATGGCTCGCTGAGGTTTGGAGCCAGGTTGTGTGTGCCGGCTGGGGATATCAGAGAGGAGTTGATGGTGGAGGCACACAGTTCGCCGTATTCTGTGCATCCTGGTGGCACCAAGATGTACCAGGGTCTTCGTCTGAATTATTGGTGGCATGGTATGAAGAGGAGCGTGGCTCGGAGTGTGGCCAAGTGCTTGGTTTGCCAGTAAGTGAAGGCGGAGCATCAGCGTTCGGCCGGGTTGCTACAACCGCTTCCGATTCCAGAGTGGAAGTGGCAACACATCACTATGGATTTCGTGACTGGACTACCTCGGAGTCCGAAGCAGAATGACGCGATTTGGGTGATCGTGGATCGATTGACCAAATCTGCGCACTTTATTCCGTTCCGAGTGGGACAGTCCACGGAGGTGCTAGCGAGGAGATATATGGAGGAAATCGTGCGACTTCATGGAGTCCTCGTGAGTATCGTGTCGGACAGAGACACGAGGTTCACATCTCAGTTTTGGCAGAGTTTACAGAAGAGTTTGGGTACGCGTCTGAGTTTCAGCACGGCGTACCATCCGCAGACGGATGGCCAGTCCGAGAGGACGATTCAGATTTTGGAAGACATGCTGAGGGCGTGCATGTTGGATTTCAAGGGTTCGTGGGAGGACCATCTGCATTTGGTGGAGTTTTCCTACAACAACAGCTTCCAGGCGAGTATTGGCATGGCGCCTTTCACCGCTCTTTATGGGAGGAAATGTCGATCGCCATTGAGTTGGGATGACGTTGGTGATCGGGAGTTGTTGGGACCTGAGATGATCGTGGAGGCCGTGGATATCGTCAGGAATATTCGGGAGAGGTTGAGGATTGCTCAGGACCGTTTTAAGCATTGGGCTGATGCTAAACGTCGTCCTTTGGAATTTCAGCCGGGCGACCATGTGTTCTTGAAGATTTCCCCGAATCGTGGTGTGATTCGTTTTGGGAAGCGTGGGAAGTTGAGCCCGCGATACATTGGACCATTTGATGTTTTGGAGAGGGTTGGCGAGGTAGCGTATCGCTTGGCTTTGCCGCCATCTTTGGAAGGAGTTCACAATGTTTTCCATGTGTCGCAGCTTCGTCGATACATTAGCGATCCATCTCATGCCGTGGATTTCTCGGAGATCGCCGTTCGCTCGGATTTGACGTATGACCAGCATCCAGTGCAGATTCTGGACAGGCGTCAGAAGTCACTTCGAAACAAGGTCGTCGATCTTGTTAGAGTGATGTGGCGACACGGTTCGCCGGGAGAGTCTACTTGGGAGAGAGAAGATGAGATGTGAGAGCGCTACCCACTTTTGTTTCCGGACTCGTGAATATTCGGAAATTCCGAGGACGGAATTTTTCTTAAGTTGGGGAGGATGTAACGACTGGTTTTCTTGTATCTGAATTTATTATAATATAATATACGTTTTGGTGGATTTTCTCCTCTTGTGTGGTTTTCGTCTCCGTAGCTTTCAATTTCGATCGGTTCGTCGTATTTTCTCGTTTCTTCCTTAGGATCGTCGATTTCGAAGTACGTCGTTTGTGACGGGCTTCATAACTGTCATATCTAACTATTAGATCAAGCCTAGGAGTCTTAGGTTTCGATCACGGGGCCTCGCGCTCCGTATCGGAACTTTTGGTGCTCATTAGCCGGTGCAAGAAGGGGCACCGACCGACTAGATGACGATCCAGTCGGTCGGCAATCCTTCTTGGACCGACTAGTGAGCTTTCTAAATTTGCTCAGGAGTTACTGTTTATCGTTAGTCGGTCTAAGAAGAGCTGTTGACCGACTAGGTTGCAAACTAGTCGGTCGGCAATGCTTCTTGAACCGACTAACACATCATCTTAATTTTAGTTGAGTTACTGTTTACTCTTAGTCGGTCTAAGAACGTTCATCGACCGACTAGTTGCTAAACTAGTCGGTCAGTACTTGTTCATGGACCGACTAACTCTAAATCCTAATTTCGTTCAGGAGTTACTGTTTACACTTAGTCGGTCTGCGTTGGTCGACCAACCGACTAGTTGCCAAACTAGTCGGTCAGTGGTTGTTCTTTGACCGACTAGTCTGTGTTAAAACCCTAATTTCTGGGCAGCCGCCAGCTCAGCCTATAAATACCCTACCCATTCGTTTTCTTCTTCTCCAACACGACCTAAGCCTTAGTTTCTTCCCCTCTAAGCCCCCATCTTCCTCCAAGCTTCAATCCTCCATTCCAAGCCCTAGAATCATCATCCAATCCATCCATTCACCCTATCTACTTCTAATCTTCCCCAAATCTCCATCAAAACCCATCAAATCCCCAAAATCCCCCAAAAACCTAGTTTCTCCAAACTTTCCCAATCGTTTCCAGATCTGGTCCTAGGGTTCCCCGGAGTATTTCTTCCGCCTCCTCTCGGTAAGAAATCGATCTACCGTTGTTTTTGTAACTTAGATATATTTTTATGAAACCCTAATAATAATTCATGTTGTTTGTTGATTGGTCCCCCCAAACAGCGATTTCCCCGTAGATTGGCATCCGTGTGACGAAGTGGTCATCATTTCCGATGCTAGGCAAGTGAAACTTGCCACTTAGGGTTTAGGCCATGTTTTAGGCCGTTTGCATGTTGTAGGTGTAAAAGAGGCTAGGCGACGAAATGATACTCGCCTAGGCGCAAATTGGGGAACTAGCTTGACAACGAAGCTAGTTCCGACATTTAGCATGTTGCACAAATACCATGTCATGTTTACTTTCCCTTAACGGTACGCAAATCAAATGTCATGTCATGGCATTCTTTAAGTGTTTCTGTGATTGCGTAGCTTTGCTACGAATGCTTGTGTTTCCTGGCTCGTGACCAGAAGCGAGCATAATGAGTTGGAAACCCCAACGCTCGATATTGAATCGTGAATTAAGAAACAAGCTCCCGTGCGGGGCAACCCTGGCTCACTAGCTGGGCTCATGTACAGGGACCCTGGCTTGTTTAGTGCGGGATGGGGTGAGGGTTAAGCGGCCATTCAACTGGGGGTCTGTTTGATCAACAACTGCAGTTGTAAGGCGTAAACTCTTTGGGGTGGGGTAGTGTTTAGTGCCGATCGGACTGAAATGCTATGCCATTCAGCGAAGGGCGTAAACATCTACAAAACAGCCGTGAAATGTGAATTGTGTTTAGTGCCGATCGGTCTGACATGTTTTACCATTCAGCGAAGGGCGTAAACACTTGCAAAACAATGTGGATTGATTGATAGTAGCGTAGCTACTCTTGTCTTGTCTTGTCCCGATGATTGCTCTCATGTACAAATTGTCTTGCCATGTTTTAAATTGTGCACTCATGTTGTAACTGCCATGTCATGCATACTAAACTGTTAGGTTGCTAGTTGCCTTACTTTCAGTTTCCTTGCCCAAGTCCTTTAGACTTGCTGACATGTGCCCCTCTCTCTTTTGGGTGACGCATGTTAGACCTTGAGCCTGAGTTGCCCGCTGAGGGTGAGGTGTTTGCGGACGCTGAGCTTGAGCCCGTGTTGGACGGGGAGTACGTGGACACTGGGGACCAGTCCTAGTGTCTCCGTTGTGTTTTAAATTTTGTTAAACAGTTGTTTTGTTATCGGTGCGTGGCACCTATACTTATTTATGTCGTTGCTTTTGTTTGGCCTTGTTCTGGGCCTTAGACTCTTTCTTTTTAGCCTGGTGGCTTTTCTGTGATGTTGAATATTTTGTGGACAACCCTTGGGATTGGTGTTTCTTTTCCGTCTCATATTATTATTATTGTTGTTTCGATTGCAATTATAGGGACCTGCTTATACTAAATTGACGCTTATCGGGTTTGGGGCTTCACCGCTCCACTCCCGTGCGGACCTTTTCACGTCTCGCCTCCATTTTTGGGAAGCGGGTCGTGACACATATTTTCGACAAGATGTTGAACTTCACCACTAGGTGAACAGCCCAACCTCTAGCAGAAAACATGGAAGTGCTGATGCCAGAAGAGAGATGTGAAGGGATCATAGAGAACATGTCCTGAAGGACAGTCTGATCAAGATCTACAACGTCTGAGAGTGAGATATCAGTGGGTAAGGAGCCAGTGGAAGGAATCCTAAGAATGGTTCCTAGGAAAGTAGGGTCAAGCTTGATACGGATCGCCTGAACAACTGTGTCAATCTCACCCGTGTCAGCATACTCACCGCAAATTCGGTTGGCATAAAATAGCTTGACAAGGAATAAATATGCACGAGGGGATTCGACATGAGAGAAATGAAACAGATCACCCAAATGTGTTGACGTGAGAGTCTCAGATAGTCTCTCAGCGGTGAAGGCTTGAAATACAATGAATCTCTCACGAAGGAGCTTGATCCCAAGCATAGCGTGAAATTTAGCCAGACAAGCATCGTCTCGGCAAATGGGAACAAGAGGATCTGCAGGAGGAGGCCTGGAAGGATTTTGCCCTTGGGTTGAAGCGGTAATAGTCTCGGGGTGGTTGTCAGCAGCCACACGAGTAGAATCAGCCTCAGCGATAGGCTCATTGATGTGAACACCAATGGGTCTATGCGGACGCTTCTGAAGAGGCTCAACAAAGGCTTCTTCTTCGGTGGAAGAAGAAGTGGAGTCGAAAGCGGATGAGAAGTAGCCGAAACGTCGGAGGGAGGTTGCAAAAACTTGGTGTAGGCTTTATAGGGTTACTTGGATTTGGCAGCACTGGGCTTATGGTTCCTAGGTCTCCTAGGAACAACGGCTTTCCCTTTGGTCTTGGGAGGAGCCATCACACGATTCAAGAGAAACAGTGATAAGAATAGCGCACGAACGAACGACAGGAGAGATATACCTAATCTGCGACGAACGAAGTGGATGGAGCGACCCAAGCTCTCAATCGAGTGATCGGGGAGAGAGATCGATGGGTTGGATCTTCAAAACGACATGTGAGACGAAGAAACGATTAGATTATGAAGTGGAAGACGAGGGAAGTCGAACAGATGAGAGAGGAAAAAATCGACGGCCTCGTGATGTGTCCATATTTTACATCATTTTCATATCATATTCCCATCGCATTGCATGTCATCCCCACGTCCAAATCCCACTTTTTACTGCGATTTTGGTATTTCTGACGATATTTCGAGTTTCGTAGTATATTTTGAGTTTTAAGGGATTTTGGAGCAATTTGAACCCCCGCCTGGGTATGTACACATCCGACTTGCTCATGAGCCTGTTGGCAGGGCTCTGGAGGAGTTCGCCGTGTTCCTGGAGCGGTTGGAGGAGAGAAGGAAGAGAAGAAAGAGAAAGAGCAGAGAGAGAGAGGCCACTTCTACAGCATCAGAGCTTTCCCAGAAAATGCTCGGGCCGAGTAGCTTGCTGCTCGGGCCGAGCCATGAGATGTTGAGAAGCTGCGGATATGACAGACTCGAGCCGAGCAGCTCAGCTGCTCGGCTGATGGCACGCCCCGAGTAGGCCCCCGAGCACACCCTGAGCAGCTGACCGAGTCATCCATTCTGATGACGAGCAACTTACAGCGCGGGCCGAACCACTGGCTGAGCTGCTCCGACTCGGGCCGAGTCACCTACTCGGCCGACACTTCCCGGGGCATTTTTGGAACAATTTTTGAACGCGCGATGCATGTGATTAGGGGCAGCTGAAGCTCACGACTGCGGGCTTAGTGAAAGGAGATCATTCCTGAGTTTTGTTTAGGGAATTTTTAAGGAGCTTTTGGGCAATTTTCCTGTAAGGATTTTTGGATGAATTTTTGTAGCAAACTCTGGATCGTTAATTGAAGATTATTGCTTTCTGCTCTTTTCTAGATTTGTTCTTCGTTCGTTCTTGCTGTAACTAATTTTTAGCCCTAATTTCTTTTGTTGCAAAAATGTTTTCTTACGTGAAATTGATATTTTTGTACGTTTCGATCACCATGAGTGAGTAGGTCCTTTCTAGGGCTGATGGGTGAACACTAGGATTTTAGGGGAAATTGTAGATCTGGATCCTTACATCGAATTGGGGATTTAGGGTTGTATTTCGATAGATCCTTCCGAATCCGTAGATCACCCGTACTGAGATCATGCCCACGGTCTGTGGAATTGATGTTCTTAAGGGGTATCTGGGGATTCGAATAGGGAAATCAGTGAATCCAATCAAGGCATGTGACCATCCCTGGCTCGCGCCTTGAGGGGATCCATCGATGAACTATACCGCTACGTCGATGGCTACCGCCATTGCATCGACGAGAGCCACCGAAATACCCCGCAATTCTAACCCACGAGAGTGGTACGAATTGGGGGATTAATTCCATAGCCCCAATGTGATGTGAGGAACCTATTCAACATCAACCCCAATGATCCTAGCGGCGATCCCTAAAGCCCTAGTTCCTTTTATTATATTACACAGCAACAACAATCAACCCAATTCATTCTCACTCCGACCGCTACATTACTTCTAGATTTAGAAATAGACTGAGATTACCACGGACACTATTACCGTTCATGTGGGATTCGACTATCTTTTATACTATAACTCAACACCGTTCGCTTGCAGATTGAACTCGAAGTCGTAGCCTAGGAGCCATATCACCCCTGGCGATCGTGACACCGCCAGGTGGGTCCTAGGTGTAGATTGCAAGCGCGTCAAGTTTTTGGCGCCGTTGCCGGGGACGACAATAGTGTTTTTATCTCAGTTTATTTTTATATTGAGAAATTTGCTAGCATTCTGATCATCTCTCACCTTTCCGCCATTTTCACTCTTTTTCTATCTTATCTGCCTTGCTACTAACATCCCCTCCAGCTAGCTATTATCTCCTCACTAATCAGGCACGATGGAGACGGTAATGCAAGTGCAGTGGATTTGTGACTCCGATAGCGACTCAGAGGAGTTCAGTTTCTCTCCCTATCATTTACATGGCTTCCAAGACTCGCACATGGACGAGTCCATGGTTGGATGCGCGGCTAGAGAACTGGTCGATGCAGTTCGCTTTATTAGGTCAGGAACATATGTTGCAGGTAACGCAAATCAGCAACTAGTCTTGGATTATTTAATGAATCTGGTTTCTGACGCAGGTACAATTGAAGATGATATTCAAGTAAGCTTTGAAGAGAACGTAATGTACCTTCAAACCATTGAGGCTTCACCTATTGACGCCTACTGTGGAGAAGCTCATCACTTGGAATCACTACATAACTCTCAGATGCTTGAGATTTTAGAGAGCGTGGTAGCTGACGTATGGGCCCATGGCCCAGTTGAATTTCCTATAGACGACCCAGCTACGCAAGATCTCTCAGTTTTCATCACAACCGCTTTCCATAATGCAGACGCCATGGATGGTGTTGCCATAGCTGATGGAACTTATGTGCGGTACGAGGGGAATACATTACGTTTCTATAACGATGTCCCTTCGTAGATTTCGGCATGTGAGGAGCACGCCTATGAAGGGTCCCCAAATCTACCTCTATCTCAAAACCACATCAATCCGGGAAGTACTTCGGACTTTATGTTTGACAGCGAACGCATGCTGACATCCTTGCTTCTTTTGACAGGTGCGCTACGGGAATGGAAACTGCGGACGTGTGCCTCGACTGCCATCATCTCCCTGCTCCTCCTATGATTCTGTGAATGAAGAGTTTCCGCCTTCTGAACCCGAGATCCAGGATGTGTCATTCTCACAAGCAAGAGACGCCGGGGGTACAACGCCCCCTCAGGTAGAATTGAAACTCCTCCCCACTAATTTGAAATATGCTTTTCTAGGGGAAGATTCCACTTATCCCGTCATTGTAAATGCGGCCCTCACGGAACCCCAATTAGAGAGTCTTCTAAGAATACTCAGATCTTACAGAAAGGTGATAGGGTATAACATCTCTGACCTGAAGGGTATTAGCGAGACCATTTGTACGCATAGGATTCACCTTGAGGACAAGGATGCCACCTCCATCGAGCCTCAAAGGCGGTTGAACCCCAACAAGAAGGAGGTGGTGAAAAAGGAGGTTCTAAAACTTTTAGAGGCTGACATTATATACCCCATTTCCGATAGTAAGTGGGTTAGTCCCATTCAGGTTATCCCCAAAAAAGGGGGCATGACAGTCGTAAAAAAATGAAAAAGACGAATTAATCTCCACTAGGACTGTCACTGGGTGGCGCATGTGTATCGATTACAGAAAACTGAACAAAGCCACCAGGAAAGACCACTACCCTCTACCCTTCATAAACCAGATGCTCGAGTGCTTAGCTAAGCATGAATACTTTTGCTATTTAGACGGATACTCCGGATTTTTCCAAATCCCGTTGCATCTGGAAGACCAAGAGAAAACGACATTCACATGTCCTTACGGCACCTTCGCTTATCGAAGAATGCCGTTTGGACTATGTAACGCACCCGCCACATTTCAAAGGTGCATGACATCTATTTTCTCTGATTTCATCGATAATATCATGGAGGTCTTTATGGACGACTTTTCCGTCTATGGCACCGAGTTTGATAGCTGCTTAGCTAATTTGTCCAAAGTCTTGGAACGATGCCAAGACAACAATCTCACTTTGAATTGGGAGAAGTGTCACTTTATGGTGACAGAAGGAGTGGGTCTTGGGCATGTCATTACCTCTAAAGGAATTGAGGTCGAAAAGGCCAAAGTAGAGGCTATCAAAAGTTTTCCACCCCCCACTAACCTCAAAGGTATCCGTGGCTTTCTTGGGCATGCTGGTTTTTACCGACGTTTTATAAAGGATTTTTCCAATATTGCTCGCCCTCTCACGGAGCTCCTGGCTAAGGATGCCCCTTTTGTGTTTACTGATGCTTGTTTGCCAGCTTTCAACAGGTTGAAGGAAGCACTCATCTCGGCGCCGATCATACAGCCGCCAGATTGGACTCTGCCGTTTGAGCTTATGTGCGATGCTAGTGACCAAGCAGTGGGAGTTGTGCTTGGCCAAAGGAAGGAGGGGAAGCTCCATGCCATATACTACGCTAGTAAAACCATGGACGACACCCAAAAGAACTACACCACCACAGAGAAAGAGCTGCTAGCCGTAGTCTATTCTATAGAGAAGTTTAGATCCTACCTTCTGGGGTCCAAGGTGATCATCCACATAGATCACGCGGCATTGAAATACCTGCTAAGCAAGAAGGATGCTAAACCACGTCTGATACGTTGGATACTTCTGCTCCAAGAGTTCGACATTGAGATCAAGGATAAGAAGGGAGCAGAAAATGTGGTAGCAGACCACTTGTCACGGCTTATTCAGAGGCACGGGGACGACAGTTTATCGATTGACGATTCGTTCACCGGTGAACAACTATTCGTTGCAGGTACCTCTGAAGTTCACTGGTACTCCGATATAGTGAATTATTTGGTGAGTGGGATAATTCCGCATGAATTGGCAACTTATTCAAGGAGGAAGTTCCTACATGATGCCAAGAGTTACTTTTGGAATGACCCGTATTTGTTCAGAACGTGCACCGACAAGATCATCATACGATGTATACCAAAAGAAGAAGCAACCTCCATTATGTCTCATTGTCATGATCAACCATGTGGTGGGCACACTGCGGTCACCAAAACCACGGTGAAAATTCTTCAAAGTGGATTCTACTGGCCCACCCTATTCAGGGATGCCAATGAGTACATAAGGAAGTGCGACAGATGCCAAAGGATGGGGAATATCACGAAGAAGAATGAAACACCTCTCCATGGCATCCTGGAGATAGAACTATTTGACTGCTGGGGCGTCGATTTCATGGGGCCTTTCCGATCGAGTAACGGCAACAAGTATATCTTGGTTGCTGTTGATTACGTCTCAAAATGGGTGGAAGCCATAGCCACCCAGACAAACGACGCGAGGATAGTGGCGAAGTTTTTCAAGAACACCATCTTCCCCAGCTTTGAAGTCCCCCGTACGATTATAAGTGATGGAGGGAGTCATTTCATCGAAAGAAAATTCGAGGCAATGTTGAAAAAGTATGGGGTTCATCACAAGGTCGCCCTCGCTTACCACCCTCAAACCAGTGGCCAAGTGGAAGTATCTAATAGAGAAATAAAAAGCATTCTGGAAAAAACGGTCAGCGCCTCAAGGAAGGATTGGTCGCACAAGCTGGGCGACGCACTTTGGGCTTACCGCACTGCGTTTAAAACCCCCATCGGCACAACTCCGTACAGGCTGGTTTATGGAAAAGCTTGCCATCTCCCGGTGGCATTGGAGCATAGAGCATACTGGGCGATAAAGAAAATGAATTTTGACTACCAAAGAGCCGCTACCCGACGGGCCCTTCATTACAATGAGTTGGACAAAATTCGGCGTCATGCCTACGAAAATGCGAAGATATACAAGGAAAGAACCAAGGCATACCACGATAGAAACATCACGGTTGTTTGCCATGATGTCGGTGACCAGGTACTTCTATACAACTCGAGGCTACGCCTTTTCCCCGGGAAGCTAAAATCGAGGTGGTCCAGTCCCTATAAGATAGTGAGCTTATCTCCAGGAGGTGCCGTCGAGCTCGAGGGAAAGAACGGAAATTTCAAGGTCAACGGTCAAAGAATTAAACCCTACAGAGCCAGAGAACCTATGGGAATGGAGGAGACATACTTCCTCGAGGGATTCTCCAACGACAATTGATAAACTAAGGGGAGTCGAGCTCGCGACTAAAAACGAGCGCTTATTGGGAGGCAACCCAATTTCTTGGATATCTGATCTTCTTTTTCAAATTCTTACTCTCGTTACATATTTTAGACATCAAATTTTGAAAACCATCCCAGGATTGATGAATTCACAGTCTGTGCAGGTTGGATACAAAGACAAGTCATTAGGAGGAAGGTGTGGTACATCAGGAGGCATCCCAGGAAGATTGGCAAAAGAGGCACAGGCAGCTTGACCGAGCAGCAATCTACTCGGTTGAGTTGAGCAGACACAGATACTTAGGCTCGACCCGAGCATCATCTTACTCGGTCGAGTTTTACAGGCCGAAGAATTTGGTGAAAAATGTCACTCTGCCAACCCGGGCAGAGCATTATTGACTCGGCCCGAGTAGGATTTGACTCACCCCGAGTATAACCTTGCTCGGTCGAGTTCTACAGGGAGCCCAAGTTGGAGAGAAAACATTACTCTGCCAACCCGGGCATAGTATTTTTAACTCGGCCCGAGCATGACTTGACTCGGCGCGAGCAACATCTTGCTCGGTCGAGTTTTACAGGGGCCTAAAATTGAGAAGAAATTGTCACTCTGTTGACCTGGGCAAGGTAATTGCAACTCGGCCCGAGCATATTCTGACTCGGACCGAGTCATTCTCCCCGCAACCAAGCGATATTCTGACTCGGCCTGAGTCACTGCTCGCGGCCAAGCAGGTCGCTGCGCCTTCGACCGGCCCATCTGCGCCTATTTAAATGCCGTTCCGAACTGAAGACGTCTTCTTCGCTCGGCCAAACCCTCCTGCCCTCCTTGCAGCCGTCACCATCTCTCTTGGAGCTGTTCCTTCTCTCCATGAGGCCGCCTCCCATCGTTCAACATTCAACCTAGCGTTCCCTCTTTACAAATTGAATCCGTTTTTCTCCCTTGTTTAAAAATACTGACATTCTTTTTGTTCCTCTTTCAGGTCTAAAACGCCAAAGTCAAGGAATAATTCTTCGAAATGCTTGGGGGATAACCCGGATCGGCGACAACCATGACATCGAAACAAGGCGCCACCTTTTTCGAGTCGGTAAACTCGTCTCCCATCTGATTTACACATTACATATTTATTCTACTCCACCTACACAATGCCTCCACGCCGTGCTAGACCCGCCAACGCACTTCCAACCCTAGGCCTACCCGGTGCACTCGTCGCACACACTCCCCCACCCGAGCCACCACCGCCACCGATTCATCCACCGCCACCTGTGCACCACCTCCCCCCCCCCCCCACGCCCCTCCGGGCCCCTTTACATAGGAGACACAGAATTTGAGATTACATTTCGTGACTATGATCAAGAAGACCGCTTTGGCGCCATGGTTCTTCTAGCAGGATATTATGGTTGTTCGGTAACTCAAGAGGTGGTCGATCGTGACCTGCCTTTCCTTCAGACCCTCATACGTCACATTCGTACCGACCCCCCGCACGAGTTCTGATCACTCCTTATTTTACACCTTTTTCTCGCATGTTTGCATGCCATTTAGATCGCCCAAATCATGTTTTTTCACGATATATCGACGATATTGCGATGCTTTTCACGATTTGTTGTTTTTGTCGCATTTCAGGTGATTTGGCACGATTTGGAGTGATCTCGAGATGCGCTTACTCTAGACGGTCACCGACGACCTCCCCGAGGGATATTTTGCTGTTGGAGAGGAGCGGAAGAAGAATAGACGTCGCAGGAGCGACGAGGAGGTCAAAACAAGCAGAATGGGCATTTTTTGTGTCCCACTCGGCCGAGTGGAGGAGCCACTCGGCCGACCAGCGAGACACTGCTCGGCCGACCAGAACAGACACGATTTATGCGTGCACTCGGCCGAGCACCGAAGACCACATCGGCCGAGTGACGATATCACGTCCGCCCGAGTGGCGCCCAGACGAGGCCCTTCCAAAACATCCAAGTTACTGTTTTTTGGCCGCCTGAACTTCAGAAGACCCACTCGGCCGAGTGGATTATCCCGTCCGCCCGAGTGCCTTGAAGCCATCGGCCGAGTGACGACAACTCACTCGGCCGAGCCGCCTCCGAAGTGAAGACCCCTGAAAGCCCCGACTTACTGGAAAATTACAGGGTTTTCACTCGGCCGAGCGACTTTTGTCACTCGGCCGAGTGCGATGCGCTGCCTGTAGCGAAATCTGCGGAAAACAGGCTGTGCAGGGGTATTTTGGTCACGATTTTTGGACGATTTTGAGGGCTATTTAAGCCCTGTTTTTACCCTAGTTTAGAGAGCCTCTCTCTTAGATTTTTTGCAGCTTTTTAGATTAGTTTTTAGCTTTATTCTTGTGATTGGAGAAGAGACAAAGATTGGAATTTTGTTGGATTAATTGAAGAACTCCATTGGTTTGCATCTCTTTTCCTTAAAAATTCTATTTTTATTGCATATCTCATTATTGTGATGAATTTCATTGCTTATTTCATTGATTATTTTTGTGATCTCGCTATGAATTGTGAGTAGTCTCCACGTCTTGGGGCGTGGGGATGAACCCTACAAGCCCACTTTCATATTTGTGATGAATTGGTAGAAATTGTGCTAGAATTGTTATTAGGGATTAGATTGTGATCAATTTACTACGGATGGCTAGGTATTCATATCAATTGGGATTTGCAAGAGATTGGATCCCAATTCGATAGGAAACCCTAGAAATCCGAATTGGGTTGGAATCGAATTTCCGTAGTATCGGTTTGCAAGAGATTGGACCGATACTAGGATTTCCGGTTGCAATTCCATGCCGATACTCGTTTGCAAGAGATTGGACGGGTAGGAACTATCACAATCTAGATCGTGGACCGAGTTTGCAAGAGATTGGGCTCGGTGCGCGATTGGACGATGATGTTGATCCTAATGCTAGCTTTCCTAGGCTAGGGTTTGCAAGAGATTGGACCCGAACCTAGGATAGCTATAGACCGGCAACAGCGCGAGAGCGTGAGCTTGGTTCTACATTCAGTTGCAACTAGTTCATCCAAATTCTCATTCAAGCAATTTTGATACCGATGAACCACATTTATGAAATACGGTGAGTAGCGGGGATTCCCCATTCCCTAGACGTTCTTTATTTGATTTGATATTTCGCACATTTGTCTGACGATTGTGATAGGATCGCCAAAGGCAAATTTCTCTCTTAAGTAGCCAGGTTGATTTGGAGCAAGCACGGTCATTCGTCCTCCCTGTGTTCGATATCCCGCTCGCTGCTACACCGTGCACTTGCGGTAAAACTACAACCGTTCTTTGGGTCACATCCCGGAGCGATCAAGTTTTTGGCGCCGTTGCCGGGGAGGCGATTGCGTTTGATTCTTTCTCACCCTAGCTATTTCTTTTTTATTATTATTTTATTATTATCATTATTTTTGTTCCTTTACTCTTACCTAACCCTTCCACGGTTCTAATCATTTCCTTGAACCTCTGTTTTCTCTGTGCATGAACACGAGATCTACGGCGGACCCTGAAGCTATACTATTTGATCCCGAGATCGAACGTACCGCACAGAGACTTAGAGCGGAAAGGAGACAAAGTCCGGAAGGGAGGTTTATGACCAACCCGGAAACTCCTGAACAATTGGCGGCAAGGATGGCGAGGCTAATTTCTATTCAAGATAGGCTTAGGCCCAAGACCTCTTCTACTACCTCGTCCATTGCCATGCCGTAGTTGGCGGCTGACAAGAACTTCGAGCTAAAGACTGGATTAGTGGTTCTGATGCAACAAGACCCATTTCATGGGAATGCCCATGAAAATCCTCATTACCACATACAATTGTTCTTGTCGAAGTGCGCCACATTCCAGATGACGGGGGTCTCCATCGATGCCATCAGATTGCGCCTCTTCCCCTTCACGCTAAAGGACAAGGCACTCTATTGGTTGAGGACGCAAGCTGAGGGTGTTTTCACCACTTGGGACGAGTTGGTGAGTGCATTCATTGACAAGTTCTATCCGCCATCCAAGACGGTGAAGATCCGGAGCGCTCTCATGTCCTTCAAGCAAGGACCACAGGAGACGCTCTATGAAGCTTGGGAGCGTTTTAAGGATCTACAGCATCAATGCCCGCACCACAGTATAGAAGATTGGGAGCTAGTGCATAGCTTCTACAATGGTCTCCAACCGGGGACCAAACAAATTATTGATGCCGCGGTGAATGGTGCTATCTTGTCGAAGACTCCCGAAGAAGCTACGGTCCTAATTGAGGAGATGGCCTCAAATAATCAACAATGGGGCGATGAGCGAGGACACTCTACGTCCTCCTTGAAGCCGACTAGTATTTATGAGGCGAAGGCCGTGGCGGAGCTTACGAGCAAATTTGACTCTCTCCACAAGGTGGTGGAGAGATTGGAGAAGTTTATCACGGAGCCCCAAGGAGCCCCATCCACCTCCGCTCCAACGAACCAAATGTGTGATTGGCAAGACCAATCTCAAGTCATGTACGTGAGAGGGGAGCAAGGAGAAGGATCCTTGGAGCAAGTACAATATGTTGCGGGGAACCAAGGATATTGGGCCAATCCGGCCGCAAGAAATCATCCTGGATTCTCCTACGCCAACAATGAAGGAGCTTTGAACCCGCCATAACCACCACCTCAACAAGCTCGACCACCACCACCCCAACAACAAAACTATCCACCGAGGGGGCCCGCTCAACAAAACTTTCAATCGAAGCAACAAGTTCCACCATATAGGCCGCCCGGATACAATCAAGGGTGGAGGAATCAAAATCAAAACCCTCCACAAGCTCAACAACGATTCGACTTCGAAGCTAGAGTGGAGGCGTTCATGGTCGAGCAAAATAAGGTTAATGCTACATTGAAGGCGGGGCAAGACTCTCTTAATACCGTTGTGGCTCAAATATCGGAGCAATTGGCCTTGCTCAATCGGAACACTCAACGATTGCCGGCGCAACCCGAGCAAAACCCACGGAGCAACACCGGCCACATCAACGCCGTAGTTGCCGTTACTACTAGAGGCGGGAAGGATACCACCCCCGCCATGATTCCTACCGAGAAGCCCGTGGAGGAAAGTTCGGAGCCGGTTGAGCCGGTAGTTGAAATTGATAAGGAGAAGGAGCCACAAGGTAAGGAGAAATCTAGAGCGGAACAATTGATTGAGGAAAGACGCTTCATGCCACCGGTCCCATTCCCCCAAAGACTAGCGAGAGCAAAAATGGAGAAAAGGCTAGCGAAGTTCCTCGAGTATCTAAGAGGAGTTAGCCTTAATATTCCCTTCCTCGACGCCATCGTCGAGATCCCCACATATGCTAAATTCTTGAAGGACTTGATTTCGGGGAGAAAGAGGAAGGAGAAGATCATGCTAGCCGAGGAGGGCTCTTGGTTTACCAAGAGAGAAAAGGAGCCGGCCAAATTTAAAGATCCGGGGAGTTTTCGGATTCCTTGCACCTTGGGCGGCGTCCCTCTTCAAAAGGCGTTGGTTGATCTAGGGGCTAGTGTGAGCCTCATGCCTCTCTCCATGTTCTTAAGGCTAAACACCGGGACAAAGTTGAAACCTACCGACATGCGCATTCAATTGGCCGATGGGCGAATAACTAGGCCGGTAGGGATCGCCGAAGACATACCGCTACAAGTCCCGGGTGGAATATGCTTGCCATGTGACTTTGTGATGGACGTTAAGGAGGAGGGAGATACGTCATTGATACTTGGACGCCCGTTTCTCGCCACCGCCGGAGTCATTGTTGACGTGCGCGAAGGGACCCTTACTTTAAACGTCGGCAACATCGAGGTGGAGCTCCACATTCCTAAGGCTATGAAGCACATGCCTTACCATGAGGAACTTGACTACATGGACCTCCTTGATGAGGTGATAGAGGAGGCGATCCCCCATTCAATTGGCTCTCTTTTTGATGAAGATTTAGAGGAAGGCCCGGATTTAGGCCACGATGAGAAAATAGATGATTCCCCCGACCTCTCCGCTGAAGATGATGAAGGCGACGCTGATGTCGCAAGGATTCGAGAGCTCTGCAAGCTCTCGAAATTGGAGTCTCCGAAGAAAGCTCCACCGGTACGGAAACCGGCGTCACCGGTAAAACCGTCAACCGGAGCAAATGCTAGCTTGGGGGAGCCTCCCCCCAACACTATTCGAGACGAGAGACCACCGCGAGAGAACACGCCGCCGCCACGTCTAAATCCAAGCGTTCTCCCCGGAAAGTTTGATGGGTGCATCTCATATGCACCAAACATCCCGCATTAATTGAAAATTATAGGGGGTCGAGCTCACGACCTTAAACGAGCGCTTGTCGGGAGGCAACCCGACGGTTTTTGCTTTACTTTCACTTTTTTTTCTTTATTTTCGCTTTAGAAATTTTTAGTGTTTTGAGTCATTCGCCCAAAAATTTTGTGATAACGGGTCCTATTTTTCTTGACAGGAGAGGAGATAGGTACATCCATCATGAGGAGGATGAACGGGACGACGAGGAGCGCCCCAAGAAGGCGCTCGACGCTTAGGAGGAAGATGGAATCGACTGGAGGAAGAAAGACGGAGTTTAGAGCCCAAACGAAGACAAACAGCAGAACACAAGGCTCACTCGGCCGAGCATACTAGTCACTCGGCCGAGTACAAAAGTTCGTCCGGCCGAGCCGCTCACGAACGAGGGAAGTCTGATGTACCCAACTCTCTGTTTATTTTCCTGATTCCAATATAACTGCTACTCGGCCGAGTATATATATTCACTCGGCCGAGTAAAACGAATACCCTCCTAGGGCGAGTCATGCCGAGTAGCTTGAGTCACTCGGCCGAATGGACTTACTCCACTCGGCCGAGGCTGGCAAAGCCACTCGGCCGAAGCGATAGCGGGGAGGAAATTTCCATTGGTCTCGCCCGGCCGAGTGACCACGTCACTCGGCCGAGTCGTAACTCTTATTATATAAGGGCGAGGGGGGGCACATTTTTCGAAACGCAAAACCCCCAAACGAGCCCGCGCCCCTTCAGCTCCCTCGCCCGATCCTCCCTCGCTCGCACCCTCACTCGCCCGTCCGCCGCTGCCACGCCGCCGCTCGGCCCGCCGCCGCTCAGCCCGCCACCGCCGGTCGAGCACCCCCGTCGCCTCGCCCGAGTCGCCGCCGGCGGCCGTGTCTCCGGTCACCTCCGGTACCCCCTATTTCGCCTATTTTCGCCTCTTTTTGTGTATTTTTGAGGATCCATGTGCTAAACGCCTCCCTACCCCAAATCAATTTCCATATCTATCTATGATACCCCTAATGCTCCATACATTTTGATTATTACTCACTGATATCGCCATTTCATGCGCAGGTTGCTTTTTGGAGCTTAGGGGGAGCCCAGTGGAGCTTCTCGGGACTGATTTGAGCTTCGTGGAGGCGCGGACTTCGCACGCTTCCATTTACTGAGCACTCGCGGCGTGTCTGGGTATACTCCTTCCACTCTTTTACGCACACCGCACTTTCTGCACTTTTCGGCGCGCTCGGGGCCGATATGCCGCCCCGGACACGGCCGCGGACGAGGAGACCTTCCGCCAAGCGGAAGCGGTCGGATGATGCCGGCCCCTCCCACGAGTTGGAGGACTCTCATCCACCGTCTCCCACACATGCCGTCCACCCAGCACACCCTGCAGGCCCCGCACACCCCGCACAGCCTGCAGTGCACCCACAGCCCGCACAGCCTCTCCCTGCCGCTCCACAGCCACCACCACCGGCTCCACTGGTCGGGCCGCTGGGGATCACGTTCCGAAACGACGCACACCGCGTCGCTTTCGAGCGTATCTCCCAGCGCTCGATCGTACCCTCCAGGTTTGCACACCTCGCTGACCTAGGACGCCTGGGGGTACTTGAGGGGATGCTCACGTTGTACGACAACGTGGGCTGGTGAGATTTCTTCCAGGTGTCGATGGATACTTTTACCCGCCCGACACTTGAGGTTTTGAGTTCGATCGCCCGGACCGACGAGGGATGCTCGTTTCGGTTCATGGATCGAGAGTGCCAGGTCACTCTCGATATGATGAGAGCATTTTTCTCGTGGCCCGCTGTCCCCGGAGCTGATCGCGGTTACGGCCCCACCCATATCCCCCCACCTTCCTTCGACACCGGTGCCTTCTGGGCCCGGATTACGGGTCTCCACGCTGCCTTTGACCCTAGTAGGGCCAAGGCCTCGGCCATCGTCCATCCCTGCCTACGCATTGCTCAGCGCCTTATGGCGACGACATTTTTGGCCAGATATGAGCCGGGCACGATGTCTACGCCAGAGCTCTACATGCTCTACGCGATGACACGTCCCAGAGCTCTATCTAGGGATGGTGATGGGCTTGTCCCCGCCGTCGTGATCGATATCGCGGCATGGTTTTTAGACCGCATCATTGTATCGGTGGGCGCTCGCTCACCGATATGCTGCGGCGGCCTGATCACCTTGCTTGCTCTTATGACCGGCGAGGACTTCCCCGACGACTTGCGATGCGTCCCGGGCCCCACTTCTTTGTCGATCGATGTTATGGCCCGGATGAAGATGCTTCGTCCGCATGGTGAGCGTCACTGGGTCTGATTGCACGGCCCGTTCGGTGCCGATTACATGATTCTCCCGAGCCCAGCTCGGACCCAGATTGCACCAGCCCACGTTGACTGGCTCCCTGCGATGGATGTCCTCATCCCCGCTGCGTACGTGCTCGAGGCAGAGGAGGCCGAGCAGGCCCATGTTGCCCCTGTAGACCCTGTAGCCCCTGCCGAGCCTGCCGCTGTGCCTGTTGATCCTGTGGCCCCTCAGCCTACCCCCGACATTTCCGCCGCTCCTGACACTGCTGTCGGTGTCGGGAGCACCTTAGCTGAGCCCACCTCCACCACTTCCGAGGCTGTCGCCACCACTCCCACCGCCACCACCGGCCCTCTGTCCGTCGAGCCTCATTGCTCTGCACTCCCCGAGCGCCCGCCGACCATTGTTGAGTGCGGAGAGCCCTCGTTTGCCTCGGTCGTGGAGACCATGGCTAGCATGATCTCCGCTGGGGTCGCACCTTTTGGACCACACTCTTCCATCCCAGAGGTTGTCCCCTCTGTCTCCACCCCTGTCGTATTTTCCGAGAGTGTCGTGGCGTCTGTCCACACTTCTGTGCCGTCGACCTCTCTGGCCGCCTCGCTGCCACTTTTGCACTCTTCTTTCGTTGCTGCTGCCTCCACTTCTCACCGCCCGCCCTGGCCTCACACTGAGGCCAGGACCACCTTTGCTGGCGCAGCACCTTTTGTACCCTTTCCCGCTGAGCCCGTCACATACGCGACCCGAGTACGCCAGCCCAGACCTGCCCAGCCTCGCCAGGTGCGTCCCTCTACACCACCTCCCCCTGACACTGTACTTCAGAGCATTCGTGCTCTAGAGGGGGCGGTGAGTGGCCTCAGAGGCGACCTCAGGACCCTGTCCTCCACCGTCTCTGCGATGGCTGGCCGCTTCGAGCTGCTACCGCAGATCCACTACTGTCTCACCCAGGTTCTGGAGCGTCTCCCGCACGTACCACCACCCACCCAGCAGGTTCCCACTCACACTTCCACACCCACTCAGCCTGCTGCCACTCCCACACCCACCCCCGCTCAGCAGCCTGTCCAGCCAGCACCACCCTCACGACCTCCGCCTCAGGACGGAGACGGCGCAGCTCCCACTTCTTAGGCACCCTTGATGCCATCGTATATTCTTGCCGTTGTGCTGCCCGTTTCTGCTGGGTCCTGTCGCATTTTTGTCCACCCCCTCCCCTCACCTATTTCGGGATTCGCATTTTGATCATACCTTTATATATCTTTTTTGGGAGAGAGGGAGAGTTTTTGGTGCCATGTATATATCTATATCACTCCTATCTATGCATGCATCATGTCCGCATCATATTTTCATTTCTTTATTTTTCTTTTCATTTTCATTTTTCCATGCATGCATCCTCACTTGCCCCTCACATTTCTTGTCTCTCGGTGTGCCACACTTTGCACATTGAGGACACTGTGCCATTTAGCTTGGGGGAGTGAGTTCTCACGTTCTTTTTGATTTACCACCTTTATTTTTAGTTTTTCACGCCATTTTCCGCTTTTACACTCATTTTCATTATTTTTCTTTCATTTTACCATGCATCACGTTTTTCTTATTTTTCTGTGTGCTGCATTGTAAATAGTTTTATTTTCCCTTTATCTTTATTTCTTTCTTATCTTTTTCATCTCATGCTAGAGATGACTTTTCTGTGATGATGATGACGTTGGATTTAGCTTACTCTATATGCATGCTATATTTGTCGTGTCTTAGATTTTATTTCTGATATCATATGCTATGACTTGTCTTGCATCTAGAGATAGTAACCCACACTTTTGCCACATGAAAATGGATGAAATTTTATTATTAGCTAAGTCTGAATATTCATATGTATGCTATCACAGAAAACACACCAAGATTCACGCATTGAATGCCTATATCTGGAGTACTGATTTCTTTTCCTATATCACTTCTATATGCATGAATTGTACACTTCACTTCATGATGATTGAATGATGTTAGCTATGATAAATCCGGATTAGTTAGCTTTTTTGTGATCGAAACTGAGTAGATTAGATTACCCTGCTGAAGTTGTCGTGCATGTCTTATAGAGTGAACTGAGAGTATATCTATTTCTTTCTCCACAAATCTTGAACATTATTTCTCTACTTTTAAAATCATTGGTGAATCTACCCTTAGTGATTCTATTATATGGCATTTCCCCCACTACTCATGCCTAACTCCAAATCTATCATTCTCTAAAAAAAAATAAATAAATAAAAGAGAGAAAAACATTCTTGTATATCATTATCTCTCTTTGAGTTGGGATCGTTGTGTATATATGCTATATCAAAAAAGAGAAAAAGAAAAAGAAAAAAAAAGAGAAAAAGAGGAAAAATCCTCAATAAAAGATCTCATCTCACTTTCTTTCTTTCTTCTTTCTTCTTATTACATTTGGAGCTATATAAAAATGGGGATGTAAATATTTTTATGCCACCATGCTTATAGATAAGCTTGGGGGAGGGGATCCATTGATGTGTGAGAGAGTGACTACTTGACGTTGCACGACAACCTAGGCTAAGTAATATTCTATACTCAATGAGATTGTTTTTAGCTTTACGAAATCCAGAAATCTAAGCCTAGCGTTCATCTCATGAAATCCATACTTTTCTATTCCCTCTATCCTATAGTGTGATACTCTTATACTCCTGATAGAAAGCGTTCAATTGAAAAGTGTGTGATCTGTGATTTGTATACCGCTTTAAATGTTTCAGACGATGCTAATTCTAAAATTATTCTGTTTTTCATGATTATATCGTTGTTCGTGGGTTTTCTATTTCTATTTGCACTATTATACTATGATATCAAAATAAAATTCTTTGACATGTATTTTTCATTCGGTGCATGCTATATGAGTAAGTGGAACCCACGTCCTGAGAAAATGATCTAACATCCTACCTCTTCGCTTCTTTCTTTCTTCTTTATTTTATTTCGTTTTTCATTCTTCTTCATTTTTCTTTTTTTCGTTTTCGCCGTTTTCGTTTTCCGAATCCACCGGGTTCGCCTTTTACTTATCTTCCTCGAGGACGAGTAAGAGGCAAGCTTGGGGGATTTTGATCACTCCTTATTTTACACCTTTTTCTCGCATGTTTGCATGCCATTTAGATCGCCCAAATCATGTTTTTTCACGATATATCGACGATATTGTGATGCTTTTCACGATTTGTTGTTTTTGTCGCATTTCAGGTGATTTGGCGCGATTTGGAGTGATCTCGAGATGCGCTTACTCTAGACGGTCACCGACGACCTCCCCGAGGGATATTTTGCTGTTGGAGAGGAGCGGAAGAAGAATAGACGTCGCAGGAGCGACGAGGAGGTCAAAACAAGCAGAATGGGCATTTTTTGTGTCCCACTCGGCCGAGTGGAGGAGCCACTCGGCCGACCAGCGAGACACTGCTCAGCCGACCAGAACAGACACGATTTATGCGTGCACTCGGCCGAGCACCGAAGACCACATCGGCCGAGTGACGATATCACGTCCGCCCGAGTGGCGCCCAGACGAGGCCCTTCCAAAACATCCAAGTTACTGTTTTTTGGCCGCCTGAACT
>CM061136.1:36168388-36193389 GCA_030789695.1 Scilla litardierei
ATGTATAGCTCTTTCCACTAGCTCTTTGACCAAGTCACAGAGGAGTGTGTATAACAATTTGTCCAACACATTGATTTACGTTCTCGCCATTCCTGCACGCACTTAACACGCACATCAAAACGTTCACAAATGTTTGTCATCATCAAATAATAAAACCTAGATCATTGTATCCAACAGGGTGTGGCTGATAGAATGTGTGGGAGAGGTGATGGGTGTGCGAAGAATTGGAGAAAGAGATTGAGATCGTGCACGAGTGAGCTCGGTGGAGATGTGAATGATGGGTGGGGTGTCGGTGGTAACGTAGGGTGGTAGGGATACGGCAACTGATGAAGAGGGTGGGGGTAATGATTTCACTCGCACAATGACTTGTTTCTTGCGATGCGAGTAGGTAGTTGTGATTGAGGTTAAAGGTGGTGGAAGATCATCAGTAGGAGATGGAAGTGGTGGGTCAACGGTAGTGGTAGGTAAGGAAGTAGTGGTGGTGGGGGGTTAAGAAGTGGTGGGAAGGGAAACAGTGGTGGTATCAGACACTGTACGAATAGGTGGAGGGGACGATCGTCTAGGAGGCGACGAAGGATGTGATGGGGGTGGTGATGGTGGTGGAGTGCCGTAGATATGGGTCAGAAGACGGAGAATGATGGCTACGTTTCACTCGAGAGCGAGGAAACGGGGATGTGATAGAAAAGAGGTAGATGAATCCGAGGGGGCAGAGGAGGATGCGCCAGCATGCAAAGAAGCAATCTCGGCCTCGAGAGCAAGGCGAACAAAAGTGGCACGACGCACAGCTGAACGGGTGTCGATGGTAGTGGTCGTACCGATACGAGAGGCGAGGCCAAGCAGGGCCGTAGTCAGAGCCTCGGAAGAAATAACAGTAGTAGCCGGGGTGGTGGTACTGGGTCCAGCCCCAGGGTCTCCTTGGAACTCAGGTATTTCATGCTCACCAAATTGGGCGACAGGAGAAGGTGATCGCCGAGCGTCATGAAGATCGAACTGAAGGTGCAGTCCCTCCATAAAATCAAGGTCAGGTGGGAATGACCAATCTGCTGAAAGCACAATAGTGACGCGATCAAGGTTCGACAGAATGGTATAAGGTGTGGGGGGTGGCCATAGTACCAGGCGAATCGACCGTCGTCAAGCGGCTTAATCATGTGAGCGTGCCGCATGACATCAATGTTAATATGGGTAGATCCTGGGGCACGGACCAAATCGGGTGGGATCTCGATGTTGAGAGGTGGATGCTGGGCATGAGTGTGATGAGTCCACCGCAGCAATATTTGCCCTTATTCGAATGTCAACCAATTTTTGAATTAGCCACGAGGCGGCATTGATGCAAACGCGCGGTGCCTCAAAAGAAATCCCGTCAACACCGGGAATAAAGGGAAAAGTCATCGCCCATAAAATGAAATGATCTGGGATGGTCATTGTACCGGACTCATCCCATGGAAAGAAAGTGCTGGAAATAATGCAATGGGTAAGGCAGAAGACTGAGTGAATAAATGATGAGGCCTTGGCCTTGGCCCTAGGATATTGATCGTGCAAGGTGAGACGTTTCCAAAAGAAGTCGACGTCAAAGTCGGCATGAAGTTCGTTGGCAAGGGAGCTGTCTTCAAGATAAGGGAACCTGAAGATATCATTGATAGTGGTCAAAGGAACATGGAAATTTCGGTTTCGAAGGCGAAAAACGATGTTCGACCCCGGCTCGATTTTGATCGTGGAATGGAATTCTAGTGTGAGCATGGGGTAGGAATGAGCATGGGCATGGAGGAAGCTAAGCCATCCCAAGTTTGCAAACAAGGATTCGACTTCGGAGAAAACTCCGAGATCGAATAAGGATTGGTCGTGCGCGAACTTGGTAGGGAGGTGAGGACGTTGGTCGAGGCGAGAGAAAAAATCTTTGTGGGCTTGGCTCAAATAGCGAATACCCAGTGGTCCAAGTAGTGGGTCTCTCGCTGGTACGGTAGGTGGGGGT
The DNA here is from genome assembly GCA_030789695.1 of Scilla litardierei. Classification (NCBI taxonomy): domain Eukaryota; kingdom Viridiplantae; phylum Streptophyta; class Magnoliopsida; order Asparagales; family Asparagaceae; genus Scilla; species Scilla litardierei. Next base: position 36,170,358 of record CM061136.1, read on the forward strand.
GGTGGTTGGGTAGGCAGTGTTTGAGGAGCGCGTACACGTGTAGGACGTGAGGATCGTTGTCTCTTGTAAGACGGCTCCTCATCCCCCATAGGTCGCTTACCCTTATCTTTGTCTTAGCCATGATATTGTGGCGATCAGATATGATATGCAAGATGATAGATGAGTGCACACAACAAATGACAAAGCGACAAAATGAAATTTCTGGGAAATATAATAACCAAGTTACGGAACGAGTTTACCCAGCAATCGATGCGGCTCCTAGCTCCAAAAGCTCCCACAATGCGCGAGGAAGTGATCCGAAGAGCCGTCGCACACTAATCCGAAGAAAATAAAGTTTTTGAAAATTGGGGGAAAGTTGGTTAGGGCTAGGGTTTGATGGGATTTATGGTTTGAATCGGGTTAATGGAGGGGCTCTGATGGTGGGGAATTAGTGGAGGAAGTGGAGGAGGATGATTAGTAACAGTAAGGAGTAATGGAGAAGATCGTGTGGAAAGAAATCCAAACGATAGGGTGAAATAGGTTTTGAGTTCAAGTGAAATGACAGTCGGGTGGGGGGTGGGGTTATACGGGATTTTGGTGATCCGATCAGGTGGAAATCCACCCGATCAGTTGGATCAATTTTCAAAAATTATCTTGGATTAACAGTTACAGGTCCCCCGAACAGGTTAGAACTCACCCGATCGGTTGACCGCTCTCTGAAAAACTTCCGAAGTCTCTATTTTAATTCACCCGATCAGTCACCCGATGGTCTACTGTATCACCTGTTCGGTTGGTTCTTCGACTGAAGTATAGCCACATACTAAAACAATTCACCTGATCGGGTGGTGTATGACCCGATCGGCTGAGGCAATTCCTGCAAACAAAGAATTCAATTTATCTAAGTTTCCCAACAAATGATCCCCACAACAGCATATATACACTAAAATTAATAGACTGATCTTATTAAAAGCCAGTAGAAGTTTAGGACATTGGTTGTAGTCGTTCGCTCGACTCCCGATACGATGCTCAAGGTGGCTTGAATGGGTGACGCTCGACTTTTGGCATTTTCTCAGCAGTTTGGACAAAGGTTTCGGTTGTTGACGGTAGCGATAAGTGGACGGTCTCAATCACTCCCCCATTGGTAATATTCGGGGGCTTCTCCTTAGTGTTGGCAACACACGCCACTCTCTTCAAGATTCGCACTTTTATCGATGGTGAGCACCAAAGGCTCCTTGCCCTTGCTCGTCATCTGAGCATTCTTTTCAAATCCAAGAGGAGTTGATTGGAAGACACATTTTGGCTCAGAAATTTCCTCTTCGTCTAGCCTAAAGTGCTCCTCTACACTATCCAAGTCTTCAAGAGGGTATCTAGAAAGAATTTCCAATGCTCCCGCTTCATAGACTTTCTCTTCTTCAATCTCCAGAAGATTGCAATTAGATTCCTCGGGTGGTAGCTGTTGGATATGGAAGACGTTTGTACACCCTTGTGGGGGATGTACGAGGGAATACGGACCTCGAACGTCGCGTACACGAAGTCGTGTGCAAAGGGAATCTGTTCCCTTGCGGAGAGGATCTCTGGATGAGTGGGAAAGTCGCATTATATATGCATAAGTGCATGCGACATATGGCTAATAAAGGGGGAATATCTTAAGCTTATGTTGTACCATGCATATGGTACAACTTAAGCTTATAATGTGCCATGTATCATGGTACATCTTAATTAAGTTGTTCCAAAGGAACAACTTACCCTAAAATAACTACCTTGGGGGCTATAAATAAGACCCAAGGGTAAGCCATTTCTTACACCTTTTGCATGAAATTCATGCATGCATCTTCATCCTAGCGAAGCTCTGCAGAAATATTTCCTCTCCCTCTATCCAAGTTCTAAATCTAAAGTAGAGATTTAGATTGTGGATTTAGTAGCCTTACTCCGTTCGTGAGAAGACTCGATCCGTCGTGGCGAATCCGAAGGCGAAGTTCGTAGACTACCGTGCAGCATACGCAAGCGTAAGTCTAAACTTCATATTATCGATCCTAACTCTGTTTTGGACAGGATCCTACATTGGTATCAGAGCCATATGGGTTCGCCCCGGTCAAACCGCCGCCCCGTCGAAACTATGAACGAGTCGTTGTCTTTTTCACGAATGGGTCTCCTACTATTACGGATATAGTAGGAACGCTTCGTGACGGAGAGAACGCAGCGGTTGTTCTTTTCACGTTAAGGTCTCCTATCATTATGGATATGGTAGGAACTCTCCGTGACTGGAAGAACCGACCGTTCACGTAGTATGTTATTTTTCATTTTTGGCACACGGCCATTAGGAAATAACTAACTTCATCGACGAACGGGTGCTTCATCGAGGAAGATGATGGTAGTTATTTCCATCGGGTAAGAGGAATTTGGTGCATGTGCACCATGGCCAAATGGGCTATGAAGGCTATGCACCCCCCCTTCACTTGCGGAGGGGGTTGGCTACGGCCAATAACCACCGGCGACCACCCCATCAAGGGGGAGGAGTGTGTGCGGCAACCCCATTCAAAGGGGGTGGCCGGCCATGGCCAAAGGGGCCATGGCCGGCCAATGCCAAATGGCCTTGGCCATGACCGGCCATGGCCAAGCCATGGCCGGCCATGACCAGGCCGGCAGTGGCCGGCCAAGGCCAGGCCGGCAATGGCCGGCCTTGGCCAAGGCCAGGCGGCCTGGCCGGCCCTGGCAGTGGCCAGGGCCGGCCAGGCGGCCCTGGCCTCGGCCAGGGCCTGGCTGGCCCTGGCAGTGGCCAGGGCCAATGCACTGGCCTCGGCTAGGGCCTGGCCGGCCTTGGCCGGCCTCGGCCAGGGCAGAGGCCCTGGCCGAGGGGGCCAAGGCCCCTGGCCGGCCCTTGACCAAGCCCCGGCCAGGGCAGAGGCCCTGGCCGGGAAGAAGTTGCAGTCCGAAAAATTGGTCGACCAATTTTGGGTTTTTGGTCGACCAATCTTGCAGAAGGTCTGGGACGACTGCAAACTTGCCAACTGACCCATACGGGGTGACAAAAGGCCTTGGTCAAACTCGAATGTGTCGATTAGCCCATACGGGGCTAACCACAGTGTCGTCTAGTTCATACGGGACTAACGTTTTAATGAAGTTTTTCATTGGGCTCTACTCCTTGAAGACTAGCCATAGTGCTCTACTTCATGTGAGATTAGCCAAGTCATTGTGCTCTACTCTACGGAGATTAGCCAATGTACTTATGACGTTGTGCTCTACTCTACGGAGATTAGCCAATGTATTTTGAATTTTGAAAAATACGTTTTTCAAAAACGCTTTTCCGCTGCAAAGTACTATAAGAGTACTAACATTTGATAAAGTGAGGGAGAAATATTGAAAGTTACTCTAGATGGTGATTGGAAACATAGTGAACTTTCCGATTCTAGAGTAACATCTTCAATATTTTTCGAAAGTAACTTATCAAATTATGAATATCATTCCAAGTGGGAATTGATTTTAGAACTATCCATATGGGATATCCTATTGTCATTTCAAGTGGGAATTATATTTGAAAAATACGTTTTCAAACTCGTTTTTCCGCTGCTAGTACTATAAGAGTACTATTGTTTGATAAGTGATGGGGGAATATTGAAGGTTGTTCTAGATGGTGATTGGAATCAAAGAGACCTTTTCGATTCTAGAACAACATCTTCAATATTTTTCGAAAGTAACTTATCAAATATAATATAATTTCAAGTGGGAGTTATATTTTTAAGAATTTTTATGCAATGTGTTTTTGATCGAACCTTCGGTTTTTTTTATGTCTTTTGCAGCATTTTAAAAGTAAAATGTCTTCCACTTCAAAGAATATCGTCGCTGAGTTAAACAAAGGTGAAAAACTCAACGGCGATAATTACAAACTTTGGTCCATTAAGATACAATACGTTTTAGAGGAGCAAGAAGTGCTCGAAACTCTAAAGAACGTAATGATTGAACCCGAGTTGGGCACTACGGCCCAACACAGACGAGACAAGGAAGCTTTTGATGCTTGGTCTCGGAAGAATAAGATAGCGCGCATTACGTTATTAAGCAGTATGGCTGATGACATAATGCGCATTTTCCGAGAATATGACCTAGCCATGGACATATGGTCCAAGCTAGAGGAGAAGTTCGGTGGCACATCGGTGTCCAAACTTCGTGCCTTAACCATAAGGTTCGATACATATAAGAAACGTCCAGATCATTCCATGGGGAAACATCTGCGACATATGGCGAACCTTATCTCGGAGTTAAAGGACGCAGGTCATGTGCTCACTGATGAGCAACAAATCCAAGCAGTCATACGTTCCCTACCAAATGGGTGGGATCAAATGAAAATTAATCTCACTCACAATGAGAGCATCAAGACCTTCAACGACGTTTCCAAGCACCTCGAATTAGAGGAAGAGCGGCTTGCGGCTGCCAAGCCAAGTGCAGAAGTGCACATGGTTTCTAGTTCCTCACACGGGGGAAAGAAACGTAAAGATCGTTCGAAGTCTTCTAATGAACATAATAAGCAACCTGAGTCTACCAAGGAACCCAAACATAAGGGTGGGCACAAGAAATGGCACAAGAAGAAAGACTTGAAAAGGATCAAGTGCTTCAAGTGCAACAAACTCGGTCACTATACTCGTTCGTGTATGAGTGGAAGTGACGAGGTAACTTTTAATACTAGTTACATATGTGTTTCTAGTTCAAATATTTCTTGTGGAATCTAAAACCATTATGGGATAATTGATTCAGGTGCCACCGACCACATAGCAAAGGATAGACGGTCCTTCGTGGAGTATCACCGGATACACCATGGAATGAAGTGGATCGATGTAGGAAACAACTCACGTGTTGTAGAGAAAGGCATTGGGAATTACAAGCTAGACTTGGACAACGGCCACACTATCCTACTTTATGATGTTCTCTTCATTCTATATATTCAAAGGAATATTAATACTGTGGTCAATTTAATGGGTCTTGGTTATAGTTGGTTCCTTCATAATTGTAATATGGACCTATTTTGTAATAATTCCTTTATTGGAACTGGGTTTGTATTTCAAAGGATTTATTGTAATAAGTACAATGTATTTCCTCATGTAATGAAAATTTCCTTGTGACAAATTCTTTGACTAATGAGTCTAATATAATTTGTTGGCACGCAAGGCATGGTCATATTGGACCAATGCGTATAGATAGACTTGCCAAACGTGGCCTTCTATCCAATGTTTCAAAGGTTGAAATGTCGACCTGCGAACATTGCCTTGTGAGGAAATTTTGTCGCAAGCCGTTTGGAACCGGCACAAGGGCCGAGGTTCCAATACAGCTTATCCATTCGGACATATGTGGTCTGATGAATGTCAAGACAAGACGCGGGAAGTCCTATTTCATCACTTTTATTGATGATTTCACCCGATTCGGTCATATCTATTTGATATCCCACAAAAGTGAAAGCACTAAACCTGCTTTAAAAACTATATGAGTTTAGTGGAGAATCAATTAGATCGCAAGATTAAGGTCATGCGAACCGACAGGGGCGGTGAATATCAATCAACAAGTTTAAAGGAACTTTGTGATGAAAAAGGCATAGTACATCAGGTAACTATGCCTTATACTCCTCCACAAATTGGTGTTGCAGAAAGGAGGTATAGGACTTTAATGAAAAATGGTCCGTTCAATGATGGAGCAAGCTAACTTGCCAATCACCTTTTGAGGTGATGCATTATTGACGGCCGCTTTTCATTTTGAACCGCGTACCCTCGAAATCAGTTAGCTCCACTCCTTATGAGTTGTGGAACCAAAGGTCTCCTCACTTAAACATTTTGAAACCTTGGGGTTGTGCATCCTACGCACATATTTCCTCCCATAAGTATGGCAAACTTGGGCCAAAGGGAAGGAAATGTTTCTTTATACGATATGCAGAAAACTCCAAAGGTTATGTTTTATGTTAGTCAGGAAGACAATGGTGGGCTAATTGAGTTTGAGTCGAGGGATGTCACTTTCTTGGAAAAACAAGTTTCCAAGACAAGGCGAGATAAGTCAGGACTTATCTCTATTTGAGATTTATGATCAAGAAGGATTACCTCATTCGAGTGGGAGAATTCTTGGTGAAAATGAAAATACGTTTAAAATACGTTTCAACCTTCACCAATGGATTATACGAATGACGATTATCCTATTCCATACGGGAATAATGATCCAAGTGGGAGCAATTCTAACGACATTCCAAGTGGGAGTGATATTAGAATTGATCTAAATTCAAGTCAACAAGGACTTGAAGAATCTCAAATACGACGTAGTAGTCGTACAAGGTTGGCTCCTCTAAGATTTGAGGATGAATTTCCGCAAACCTTTATGACTTTACTACAAGAAGATGACGAGCCTGCTACTTTCAAACAGGCCGCATCATGCCCTGCGAAAGACAAATGGATGGAAGCGATGAAGGAGGAATTGAAATCCATGAAAGTTAACCAAGTCTGGGACTTAGTTAACTTACCCAGAGGACATAGAGCAATTGGGAACAAATGGGTTCTCAAGATCAAGCATAAGGCTGATGGCTCTATTGACAGATATAAAGCTCGCCTTGTCGCGAAAGGTTTTTGGTCGCGCCCCGGCGTACACGTCCCGAGGCGACGGTTGTAGTTTTACCGCAAGCGCACGGTATAGCGGCGAGCGGGTATCGAACACAGGGAGGACGAATGACCGTGCTTGCTCCTAATCAACCTGGCTATTTAGAGGGATAATTGCCTTGGGCGATCCTGTCACAATCGTCAGACAAAAGTGCGAAATATCAAATCAAATAGAGAACGCCTAGGGAATGGGGAATCCCCACTACTCACCATATTTCACAATTGTGGTTCGCCAGTATCGAAATCGCTAGGATGAGAATTTGGATGAACTAGTTGCAACTAAATGTGGAACCAAGCTCACGCTCTCGCGCTGTTGCCGGTCTATAGCTATCCTAGGCTTGGATCCAATCTCTTGCAAACCCTAGCCTAGGGAAGCTAGCATTGGGATCAACATCATCGTCCAATTGCGCACCGAGTCCAATCTCTTGCAAACTCGGTCCACAATCTAGATTAGGATAGTTCCTACCCGGCCAATCTCTTGCAAACGGGTATCGGCGCGGAATTGCAACCGGAGATCCTAGCATCGGTCCAATTTCTTGCAAACCGATACTTCGAAAATCCGACTCCAACCCAATTCGGATTTCTAGGGCTTCCTATCGAATTGGGATCCAATCTCTTGCAAATCCCAATTGATGTGAATACCTAGCTATCCGTAGTAATTCGATCCCAATCTAATCCCTAATAACAATCCTAGCTCAATTTCTACCGATTCAACACAAATACGAAATTGGGCTTGTAGGGTTCATCCCCACGCCCCAAGACGTGGAGACTACTCACTAATCATAGCAATAGCACAATAATTGGCAAAGAGATAGACAATGGAATTCATCACAACAATGATATAAACAATAAAAATAGAGTTTTTGTGGAAGAGAAGTGCAAACCAATGTAGATCTTCAATCAACCCAACAAAAATCCAAGTTTTTCTCTTCACCAATCACAATTAATAAAGCTAAAAAGTAGACTCAAAAAGCTGCAAAAAATCTGAGAGGAGGCTCCCAAAACTAGGGTAAAAACAGAGCTTAAATAGCCCCAAAAATCGTCCAAAAATCCTGACCAAAACGCCCCTGCACAGCCTGTTTTCCGCAAATTTCGCTACAGGCAGCGCATCGCACTCGGCCGAGTGACAAAAGTCGCTCGGCCGAGTGAAAACCCTGTCATTTTCCAGTAAGTCGTGGGCTTCAGGGGTCTTCAGTTCGGGGGCGGCTCGGCCGAGTGAGTTGTCGTCACTCGGCCGATGGCTTCACTTCACTCGGGCGGACGGGATTCGCCACTCGGCCGAGTGGGTCTTCTGAAGCTTAGATGGCCGAAAAACAGTAACTTCGGTCTTTTTGAGGGTCTTCGTCTGGGCACCACTCGGGCGGACGTGGTAGCGTCACTCGGCCGATGTGGTCTCCGTCGCTCGGCCGAGTACACATGGAAGTCGTGTCTGAACGGGTCGGCCGAGCAGTGTCTCGCTGGTCGGCCGAGTGGCTCCTCCACTCGGCCGAGTGGGACACAAAAAATGCCCAAACTGGTCGTTTTGGCCTCCTCGTCGCTCCGGCGACGTCCATTCTTCTTCCGCTCCTCTCTAATAGCAAAATACCCCTCGGGGAGGTCGTCGGTGGCCGTCTAGATTACACGCATCTCGAGATCACTCCTAATCGCGCCAAATCACCTGAAATGCGACAAAAACAACAAATCGTGAAAAGCATCGCAATATCGTCGATATGTCGTGAAAAACATAATTTGGGCGATCAAAATGGCATGCAAACATGCGGGAAAAGGGTGTAAAATAAGGAGTGATCAAAATCCCCCAAGCTTGCCTCTTACTCGTCCTCGAGGAAGATAAGTAAAAAGCGAACCCGGTGGATTCGGAAAACGAAAACGGCGAAAAACGAAAAAAAAAAAAAAATGAAAAACGAAGAAGAATGAAAACCAAACGAAAATAAAGGAAGAGAGAAAGAAGAGGTAGGATGCTAGATCATTTTCTCAGGACGTGGGTTTCACTTACTCTTATGGCATGCACCGAGTGAGAAATACATGTCAAAGAATCTCATTTTGATATCATAGTAGAATAGTGCAAGTAGAAAATAGAAAACCCACGAACAACGGTATAATCATGAGAAACGGAATGATTTTAAAATTAACATCGCCCGAATCATCTAAAGCGGTATACAAGTCTCAGATCACACACTTTTCAATTGAACGCTTTCTATCTGGAGTATAAGAGTATCACATCATAGAATAGAGAGAATAGAAAAGTATGGGTTTCATGAAATGAATGCTAGGCTTAGATTTCTGGATTTCGTAAAGCTAGAAACAATCTCACCGAGTATAGAATATTACTTAGCCTAGGTTGTCGTGCTATGTCAAGTAGTCGCTCTCTCACACATCAATGGATCTCCTCCCCCAAGCTTATCTATAAGCGTGGTGGCACAAAAATATATACATCCCCATTTTTATAAAGCTCCAAAGGTAAAGAAGAGAAAGAAGAAAGAAAGAAAATAAGCGAGATGGGATCTTTTATTGAGGATTTTTTTTTCTCTTTTCTCTTTTTTTTTCTTTTTTTTTTCTCTTTTTTTTCTCTATCATATATACAATGATCCCAATTCAAAGAGAGATAATGATATACGAGAATGTTCTTCTCTCTTTTATTATATATATATTTTTCTTTTTTTTTTGAATAAGAGATTTGGAGCTAGGAATTAATAGCGGGGGAAATGCCATAAAATAGAATCACTAAGGGGAGATTCACCAATGATTTTAAAAGTAGAGAAATGTTGTTCAAGATTTGTGGAGAAAGAAATAAATATAACTCTCGGCTCACTCTATAAGACATGCACGACAACTTCAGCAGGGTAATCTAATCTACTCAGTTTCGATCGCAAAAAAGCTAACTAATCCAGATATATCATAGCTAACAATCATTCAATCATCCGGAAGTGAAGTGTACAATTCATGCATATAGAAGTGATAAAGGAAAAGAAGTCAGTACTCCAGATATAGGCATTCAATGCGTGAATCTTGGTGTGTTTTCTGTGATAGCATACATATGAATATTCAGGCTCAGCTAATAATAAAATTTCATCCATTTTCATGAGGAAAAAGTGTGGGCTCCTATTTCTAAATGCAAGCGAGTCATAGCATATGATATCAGAAATGAAATCTAAGACACGACAAATATAGCATGCATATAGAATAAGCTAACTCCACGTAGACATCATCACAGAAAATTCATCTCTAGCATGAGATGAAAAATAAGGAAGAAGTAAAGATAAAAGGAAAATAGAACTATGCAATGCGGCACACAGGAAAGTAAGGAAAACGTGATGCATGGCGAAACGAAAGGAAAATAACGAAAAATGAGTGCAAAAGTGAAAAGCGGTGTGAAAAACTGAAAATAAAGGTGGCAAATCGAAAAAAAGAACGTGAAAGCTCACTCCCCCAAGCTAAACGGCACAGTGTCCTCAATGTGCAAAGTGTGGCACACAGAGAGACAAGCAATGTGAGGGGCAAGTGAGGATGGATGCATGATGGGAAGAAAAAAAAATATAAAAAAGGAAAAGTAAGAAATGAAAATATGATGCGGAAATGATGCATGCACAGCTAGGAGTGATACAAAAATAAATATGGCACCCAGAACTCTCCCTCTCTCCCAAAAAAGATATATATAGATGTGATCAAAAATGAGAATCCCAAGTAGATATGATATGATATGCACAAATAGATATGATCAGAAATATAATCCCAAAATAAGTGAGGGGAGGGGGGGGGGGTGGACAAAAGTGCATCAGGACCCAGCAGAGACGGGCAGCACAACGACAGGAATGGATCAAGGCATCAAGAGTGCCTAAGAAGGCGGTGCCGCGCCGTCTCCGTCCTGAGGCGGAGGTGGTGGTGGTGGTGGTGTAGGCTGCTGAGCTGGGGTGGGCGTGGGAGTGGAAGCAGGTCGAGCGTGTGTGGGTGTGTGTGTGGGAACCTGCGGGGTGGGTGGGGGTACGCGCGGGAGACGCTCTAAGATCTGTGTCAGGCAGTAGTGGATCTGAGGGATCAGGTCAAAGCGTCCAGACAGCGTAGAGACGGTGGAGGACAGGGTCCGAAGGTCTCCTCTAAGACCACTCACCGCCACCTCAAGAGCACGTATGCTCTGCAGTACAGTGTCGGGCGGGGGTGGTGCAGAGGGACGCACCGGTCTAGGCTGTGCAGGGCGAGGCTGGCGTACGCGTGTGGAGTATGTAACGGGCTCAGCAGGGAATGGGACAAAAGGGGCCGCGCCTGGAAAAGTGGGCCTGGCCTCGGTGTGAGGCCGGGACGCCGGCTGGCGAGAAGTGGAGGCAGCGGCAGCAAAGGAGGCGTGCAAAAGAGGTAACGAGGTGGCCAGAGAGGTCCGTGGCACAGACGTGTGGACAGACGCCACGACGCTCTCGGAGAATAAGGCGGCGGTGGAGACAGAGGAATCTCCCGCTGGGGCAGAAGTGTGCGGTCCAAAAGGTGTAACCCCAGCGGAGATCATGCTAACCATGGTCTCCACGACCGAAGTGAACGAGGGCTCTCCGCACTCGACTATGGTCGGCGGGCGCTCGGGGAGTGCGGAGCAAAGGGGCTCCACGGACAGAGGGCCTGAGGTGGCAGAGGGAGTGGTGGGGACAGCCTCGGAAGTGGTGACAGTGGTGGAAGTGGGCTCAGCAAAAGTACTCGCGACACTGGTAGTGGTGAGGACAGAAGTGTCTGGAGCAGCAGAAACGACATGTGTGGGCTGAGGGGTCACAGAGGCGGCAACGGGCTCGGCAGGGCGTGCGGCAGGGTCTGCGGGAGCAGCCTGGGCAGCGTGTGCGGCGTGGCCCTGCTCGGCCTCCTCGGCCTCGAGCACGTAGGCGGCGGGGATGAGGACATCCATATCTGGGAGCCAGTCTACGTGGGCCGGTGCAATCTGGGTCCGAGCAGGGCTCGGGAGAATCATGTAATCGGCCCCAAAGGGGCCGTGCAACCAGACCCAGTGACGCTCACCATGCGGACGCAACATCTTCATCCGGGCCATAACGTCTATCGACAAGGAAGTGGGGCCCGGAACGCGTCGCAGGTCGTCGGGGAAATCCTCGCCGGTCATAAGAGCCAACAGGGTAATCAGGCCGCCGCAGCATATCGGTGAGCGAGCGCCCACCGATACAATGATGCGGTCTAAGTACCATGCCGCGATATCGATCACGACGGCGGGGACAAGCTCATCTCCATCCCTAGACAGAGCTCTGGGACGTGTCATCGCATAGAGCATGTAAAGCTCTGGCGTAGACATCGTGCCCGGCTCATATCTGGCCAAAAAGGTAGTCGCCATGAGGCGCTGGGCAATGCGTAGGCAGGGATGTACGATGGCCGAGGCCTTGGCCCTACTAGGGTCAAAGGCGGCGTGTAGACCCGTGATACGTGCCCAGAAGGCACCGGCGTCGAAAGAGGGTGGAGGGATATGTGTGGGGCCATAACCGCGATCGGCTCCGGGGACTGCGGGCCAAGAGAAAAATGCTCTCATCATATCGAGAGTGACCTGGCACTCTCGATCCATGAACCGGAATGAGCATCCCTCATCGGTCCGGGCGATAGAACTCAAAACCTCAAGTGTCGGACGGGTAAAAGTATCCGCCGACACCTGGAAAAAATCTCGCCAGCCCACGTTGTCGTACAACGTGAGCATCCCCTCAAGTACCCCCAGGCGTCCTAGGTCAGCGAGGTGAGCGAACCTGGAGGGTACGATCGAGCGCTGGGAGATACGCTCGAAGACGGCGCGGTGCGCGTCGTCTCGGAACGTAATCCCGAGCGGCCCGACCAGTGGAGCCGGTGGTGGTGGCTGTGGATCGGCGGGGAGAGGCTGTGCGGGCTGTGGGTGCGCTGCAGGCTGTGCGGGGTGTGCGGGGCCTGCAGGCGGTGCGGGGTGTGCGGGGGACGGTGGAGGAGAGTCCTCCAACTCGTGGGAGGGGCCGGCATCATCCGACCGCTTCCGCTTGGCGGAAGCTCTCTTCGACCGCGGCCGTGTCCGGGGCGGCATATCTGCCCCGAGCGCGCGCCGAAAAAGTGAAAAGTGCGGCGTGTGCACAAGAGTGGAAAGAGTTTACCCAAACACTCCGCGAGTGCTAAGTAGTGGAAGCGTGCGAAGTCCGCGCCTCCACGAAGTCCTGAGCAGCCCGTAGAAACTCCCCTGAGCTCCCCTAAACTCCAAAAAAGCAACCTGCGCATGGAAAAGCGATATCAGCGAGTAATAATCAAAATGTATGGAGCAATAGGGGTATAACAGATAGATATAGGAATTGATTTGGGTTAGGGGGGCGTTTAGCACATGGATCCTCAAAATATACACGAGGAGAGGAGAAAACGGTGAAAATAAGCGAACCGGAGGTGATCGGAGGCGGGGCGGCCGGCGGCGACTCGGGCGGAGTCCGGCGACGGGCGACCGGCGACGGCAGGCCGAGCGGCGGCGCGCGCGGGCGAGTGGGCGAGCGGCGAGGCGAGATCGGGCGAGGGAGAGCTGAGGGGGCGCGGGCGAAGGGTTTTTTCGTTTTCGAAAACCGTGCCCCCCCTCGGTTTTATATTAAAAAAAGTTACGACTCGGCCGAGTGACTTTACTCACTCGGCCGAGCGAGGCAATTAAAAATTTCTCCCCGATGTCGCTTCGGCTGAGTGGCTTTGCCAGCCTCGGCCGAGTGGAGTAAGTCCATTCGGCCGAGTGACTCAAGCTACTCGGCATGACTCGCCCTAGGAGGGTATCCGTTTTACTCGGCCGAGTGAATAAATGTACTCGGCCGAGTAGCAGTTCTTATGAAATGAGGAAAATAGACAGAGAGTTGGGTACAGCAGACTTCCCTCGTTCGTGAGCGGCTCGGCCGGACGAACTTCTTGACTCGGCCGAGTGACTAGTATACTCGGCCGAGTGAGCCTTAATTTCTGCTGTTTATCTTCGTTTGGACTCTAAACTCCGTCTTTCTTCCTCCAGTCGATTTCATGCTCCTCCTAAGCGTCGAACGCCTTCTTGGGGCGCTCCTCATCGTCTCGTTCATCCTCCTCATGATGATCTACCTATCTTCTCTCCTGTCAAGAAAAATAGGACCCGTTATCACAAAATTTTTGGTCGGGTGACTCAAAATACTAAAAATTTCTAAAACGAAAATAAAGAAAAACGAATGAAAATAAAGCAAAAACCGTCGGGGTTGCCTCCCGACAAGCGCTCGTTTTAGGTCGTGAGCTCGACCCCCTATAATTTTCAATCAATGCGGGATGTTTGGTGCACATGAGATGCACCCGTCAAACTTTCCGGGGAGCGCGCTCGGATTCGGACGTGGCGGCGTAGCGGTCTCCCTCGGAGGTCTCCTATCTCGAATAGTGTTGGTGGGAGGCTCCCCCAAGCTAGCATTTGCCCCGGTCAACGGCTTAACCGGCGATGCCGATTTCCGTACCGGCGGAGCTTTCTTTGGAGACTTTGATTTCGAGAGCTTGCAGAGCTCTCGAATCCTTGCGACATCAGCGTCGCCTTCATCTTCATCAGCGGAGAAGTCTGGGGAATCATCATTATTGTCCTCATGGCCTAAATCCGGGCTTTCATCCAATTCTTCATCAAAAAGGGCACCAATTGAGTGAGGAATCGCCTCCTCTATCACCTCATCAAGGAGGTCCATATAATCGAGCTCCTCATGGTAAGGCATGTGCTTCATTGCCTTGGGAATGTGGAGTTCCACCTCGATGTTTCCGACGTTTAAGGTTAAGGTACCTTCGCGCACGTCGACGATGACTCCGGCGGTGGCGAGGAATGGGCGCCCAAGTATCAATGAGGTGTCTCCCTCCTCCTTAATGTCCATGATGACGAAGTCACATGGCAAGCATATTCCTCCCGGGACTTGAAGTGGGATGTCTTCGGCGATCCCCACCGGCCTTGTTATCCGTCCATCGGCTAATTGAATGCGCATGTCGGTGGGTTTCAACGTTGTCCCGGTGTTAAGCTTTAAGAACATGGAGAGGGGCATGAGACTCACACTAGCCCCAAGATCTACCAACGCCTTTTGAAGAGGCACACCGCCCAAAGTGCAAGGAATCCGAAAACTCCCCGGATCTTTGAATTTTGCCGGCTCCTTTTCTCTCTTGGTGAACCAAGAGCCCTCCTCGGCTAGCATGATCTTCTCCTTCCTCTTTCTCCCCGAAATCAAGTCCTTCAAGAATTTGGCATATGTGGGGATCTCGATGATGGCGTCAAGGAAGGGAATATTTAGGCTAACTCCTCTTAGATACTCGAGGAATTTCGCTAGCCTCTTCTCCATTTTCGCTTTCGCTAGTCTTTGGGGGAATGGGACCGGTGGCATGAAGCGCCTCTCCTCAATTAATAGCTCCGCCCTAGATTTCTCCTTGTCTTGTGGCTCCTTCTCCTTATCGACCTCAACTACCGGCTCAACCGGCTCCGAGCTTTCCTCCACGGCCTCCTCAATAGGAATCATGGCGGGGGTGGTGTCCTTCCCGCCTCTAGTTGTGACGGCAACTACGGCGTTGATGTGGCCCGTGTTGCCCCGTGGGTTTTGCTCCGGTTGCGCCGGCAATCTTTGAGTGTTCCGGTTGAGCACCGCTAATTGTTCCGAAATTTGAGCCACTACGGTATTGAGAGAATCTTGTCCCGCCTTCAAAGTAGCATTCACCTTGTTTTGCTCGACCATGAACGCCTCCACTCTAGTTTCGAAATCGGATCTTTGTGGAGCTTGTGGAGGGTTTTGGTTTTGATTCCTCCACCCTTGGTTGTATCCGGGAGGCCTATAAGGTGGGACTTGTTGCTTTGGTTGGAAGTTTTGTTGTGGAGGCCCCCTCGGCGGATAGTATTGTTGTTGGGGTGGTGGTGGTCGAGCTTGATTAGGCGGTTGTTGTGGCGGGTTCAAAGCTCCTTCATTGTTGGCGTAGGAGAATCCCGGGTGATTTCTTGCGGCCGGATTAGACCAATACCCTTGGTTCCCCGCAACATATTGCACTTGCTCCAAGGATCCTTCTCCTTGCTCTCCTCCCGAATAAATGGCTTGAGATTGGTCTTGCCAATCACTCATTTGGCTTGCCGGCGTGGAGGTGGAAGGGCTTCCTTGAGGCTCCGTGATGAATTTCTCCAATCTCTCCACCACCTTGTGGAGAGAATCGAATTTGCTCGTAAGCTCCGCTACGGCCTTTGCCTCGTAGATGCTAGTCGGCTTTAAGGAGGACGTAGAGTGTCCTCGCTCATCGCCCCATTGTTGGTTATTAGAGGCCATCTCCTCAATTAGGGCCGTAGCTTCCTCGGGAGTCTTCGACAAGATTGCACCATTCGCCGCGGCATCAATAATTTGTTTGGTCCCCGGTTGGAGACCGTTGTAGAAGCTGTGCACTAACTCCCAATCTTCTATACTGTGGTGCGGGCACTGGTGCTGCAAATCCTTAAATCGCTCCCAAGCTTCATAGAGCGTCTCGTGTGGTCCTTGCTTGAAGGACATGAGAGCGCTCCGGATCTTCACCGTCTTGGATGGTGGATAGAATTTATCAATGAATGCATCCGCCAACCCGTCCCAAGAGGTGAAAACTCCGTCAGCTTGCGTCCTCAGCCAATAGAGTGCTTTGTCCTTTAGCGTGAAGGGGAAGATGCGCAGTCTGATGGCATCAATCGGGACCCCCGGCATTTGGAAAGTGGCGCACTTCGACAAGAAAGATTGGATGTGGTAGTGGGGGTTCTCGTGAGCGTTCCCATGAAAGGGGTCTTGTTGCATCAAAACCACCAATCCCGTCTTTAGCTCGAAGTTCTTGTCGGCCGCCAACTCCGGCACGGCGATGGATGACGTAGTAGAAGAGGTTTTAGGCCGAAGCCTATCGCGAATAGATATTATTCTCGCCATTCTCGTCGCCAATTCTTCAGGAGTTTCCCGGTTGGTCATAAACCCCCCTTCCGGATATTGTCTCCTTTCCGCTCTGAGTCTCCGCGCGGTACGTTCGATCTCGGGATCGAATAACAGGGCTTCGGGGTCCGCCGTAGATCTCGTGTACATGCACAGTGAACGCAGAGTTTCAAAGAGATGATTAGTACCGTGGAAGGGTTAGGTAAAAATAGCAAAGGAAATAATAATGGTAAAAGAAATAAAATAAAAAGAAAATAAAAGAAAGAAATAGCTAGGTGAAAAAAAGAATCAAACGCAATCGCCTCCCCGGCAACGGCGCCAAAAACTTGGTCGCGCCCCGGCGTACACGTCCCGAGGCGACGGTTGTAGTTTTACCGCAAGCGCACGGTATAGCGGCGAGCGGGTATCGAACACAGGGAGGACGAATGACCGTGCTTGCTCCTAATCAACCTGGCTATTTAGAGGGATAATTGCCTTGGGCGATCCTGTCACAATCGTCAGACAAAAGTGCGAAATATCAAATCAAATAGAGAACGCCTAGGGAATGGGGAATCCCCACTACTCACCATATTTCACAATTGTGGTTCGCCAGTATCGAAATCGCTAGGATGAGAATTTGGATGAACTAGTTGCAACTAAATGTGGAACCAAGCTCACGCTCTCGCGCTGTTGCCGGTCTATAGCTATCCTAGGCTTGGATCCAATCTCTTGCAAACCCTAGCCTAGGGAAGCTAGCATTGGGATCAACATCATCGTCCAATTGCGCACCGAGTCCAATCTCTTGCAAACTCGGTCCACAATCTAGATTAGGATAGTTCCTACCCGTCCAATCTCTTGCAAACGGGTATCGGCGCGGAATTGCAACCGGAGATCCTAGTATCGGTCCAATTTCTTGCAAACCGATACTTCGAAAATCCGACTCCAACCCAATTCGGATTTCTAGGGCTTCCTATCGAATTGGGATCCAATCTCTTGCAAATCCCAATTGATGTGAATACCTAGCTATCCATAGTAATTCGATCCCAATCTAATCCCTAATAACAATCCTAGCTCAATTTCTACCGATTCAACACAAATACGAAATTGGGCTTGTAGGGTTCATCCCCACGCCCCAAGACGTGGAGACTACTCACTAATCATAGCAATAGCACAATAATTGGCAAAGAGATAGACAATGGAATTCATCACAACAATGATATAAACAATAAAAATAGAGTTTTTGTGGAAGAGAAGTGCAAACCAATGTAGATCTTCAATCAACCCAACAAAAATCCAAGTTTTTCTCTTCACCAATCACAATTAATAAAGCTAAAAAGTAGACTCAAAAAGCTGCAAAAAATCTGAGAGGAGGCTCCCAAAACTAGGGTAAAAACAGAGCTTAAATAGCCCCAAAAATCGTCCAAAAATCCTGACCAAAACGCCCCTGCACAGCCTGTTTTCCGCAAATTTCGCTACAGGCAGCGCATCGCACTCGGCCGAGTGACAAAAGTCGCTCGGCCGAGTGAAAACCCTGTCATTTTCCAGTAAGTCGTGGGCTTCAGGGGTCTTCAGTTCGGGGGCGGCTCGGCCGAGTGAGTTGTCGTCACTCGGCCGATGGCTTCACTTCACTCGGGCGGACGGGATTCGCCACTCGGCCGAGTGGGTCTTCTGAAGCTCAGATGGCCGAAAAACAGTAACTTCGGTCTTTTTGAGGGTCTTCGTCTGGGCGCCACTTGGGCGGACGTGGTAGCGTCACTCGGCCGATGTGGTCTCCGTCGCTCGGCCGAGTACACATGGAAGTCGTGTCTGAACGGGTCGGCCGAGCAGTGTCTCGCTGGTCGGCCGAGTGGCTCCTCCACTCGACCGAGTGGGACACAAAAAATGCCCAAACTGGTCGTTTTGGCCTCCTCGTCGCTCCGGCGACGTCCATTCTTCTTCCGCTCCTCTCTAATAGCAAAATACCCCTCGGGGAGGTCGTCGGTGGCCGTCTAGATTACACGCATCTCGAGATCACTCCTAATCGCGCCAAATCACCTGAAATGCGACAAAAACAACAAATCGTGAAAAGCATCGCAATATCGTCGATATGTCGTGAAAAACATAATTTGGGCGATCAAAATGGCATGCAAACATGCGGGAAAAGGGTGTAAAATAAGGAGTGATCAGTTTTACGCAACAGGAAGGGATAGACTACGAAGAGACCTTCTCACCTGTTGTGCGTTTTACCTTGATTCGCATGATTCTGGCAATGGTAGCTTGCTTATACCTCGAATTACATCAGATGGATGTAAAGACTGCCTTTCTCAATGGAGAATTGGACGAGGAAATCTATATGGAACAACCAACAGGGTTTGTAAAAGAAGGAAACGAACATAAGGTTTGTAAACTTCGTAAATCCATATATGGTCTTAAATAATCCTCGAGGCAATGGTATATACAATTTCAAGAAGTTGTCTTATCAAATGGATTTTCCATGCTTGATGAAGATAACTACGTATATATCAAGAGGATTAAAAGCAAGCATGTTAATATGTCTCTATATGTAGATGACATTTTAATAACCAGAAAATGACAAGGGCTTTGTGATGGATATCAAGGCTTGACTTTCATCAGTTTTGAGATGAAAGACATGGGAAGCCACATATATCCTTGGAATTAAGATTTCAAGGAATTGTTCGAAGAAACTTCTTTCTCTTTCACAAGAGACTTATATAAAGAAGGTTCTAGAACGATTTAATATGCAGGACTGCAAGTCCATTGATATTCATATGAGCATATGCGATAATTTATATCTGGAATCGTGTCCAAAGAACCAAAAGGATAAGGAAATTATGGAAAAAGTTCCATATTCCAGTGCAGTTGATAGTCTTATGTACGCTATGGTGTGTACGAGACCGGACATCTGTTTTGCCGTTGGAAATGGTAAGCTGTTACCAATCCAACCCATGGCAAGAACACTGGAAAGCGGTTAAGAGGATAATGCAGTATCTTAAAGGAACTGCAGATTTGCAAAAGACTATGATAAAACCAAGAAGGTAGACATAAGGTACATATCTACGCATGAGATGATAGAGGATCAACTTACGAAAGCGATCCCCAGAAATGTGTTTTATAAACACTTATCATCCCAAGGATTGTGTATGAGCTGAGTTGTACCAATATATATTCCCATGTCTAAGAAAGATCAAATTTAATAAAAGAATAAGTTCTTTTTCAAACATTGCATATAAATTTCTTAAGAAATGTTTGTATACATTTTTGAAATCTCAGCTGAATTGTGTGTATGTCGGACAGATAAAGGTTGGCTCTCTCACATGAGCAACCGCCTTATCTTATCAGATGGATAAGATAGAGATGAGACTAGTTTAAAGTCAAAATCATTAGACGAATGATTTAGAGTCATGACTTAAACAAGATAGTCGAATGAAAGATCTGCATCATATGGATGCTTACAAAAGATCTGAGATCTGTATCACAAGGATATTTGAAAGAGATCTCGTAGGATTTTTTAAATCCTATCTGTCTTATGCAGGATGAGAGTCCGTGAATATTTCACGAGTAGTAAAGGGACTCAAAAGGATAGGCACTGTGGTGTCTGATCTTTTCATCCGTACAACATCATTAAGACATACTCTCCCTGGGAAAGGAGTGATGTTGTAATACGTGTTCATACCACGTATGCATTTCGACCACTAAGTTAGTAGCAATAGTGTTTGCTATTATGTGAGACTCAAAGGCCATACGGGTCTTAACTCTTACCCTCAAGGACTCCAATTGGTTCCTTTAGATTTGACGAGATGATCGCTATCTTAGCGTGTTACTTATGGGCTATGATAATTCGGCTCGGCGGGGCACGTTAGAAAAGCGAATCAAGTCAAGATCAGAAGGTTCGTAAGAAGATGAAGATTGATTTCATATTCACATTTGGACTTTAATGATTCAAAGCTGGCCAGCCAATTGTGATCCAGATGGGATTCAATTGTTGAATATAAAGTATAAGAAATGTGAAGAAATAATCTAGGGTAAAGCATGCGTTGAACTACTCAACTTTGCACCTTCGAGGTCGTTGTGTATCTCTAACAAGTGCACAACAACAGACTCTACGCGCATGACGGTCGCACGGTCTATTTCTCGGTATGATAGATGAAAGAACTAATGGAAAGACGTTCTCTTACAATCCCCTCAAGTGTGAGTGGGAGATGTTGGATATGGAAGACGTTTGTACACCCTTGTGGGGGATGTACGAGGGAATACGGACCTCGAACGTCGTGTACACGAAGTCGTGTGCAAAGGGAATCTATTCCCTTGCGGAGAGGATCTCTGGATGAGTGGGAAAGTCGTATTATATATGCATAAGTGCATGCGACATATGGCTAATAAAGGGGGAATATCTTAAGCTTATGTTGTACCAAGCATATGGTACAACTTAAGCTTATAATGTGCCATGTATCATGGTACACCTTAATTAAGTTGTTCCAAAGGAACAACTTACCCTAAAATAACTACCTTGGGGGCTATAAATAAGACCCAAGGGTAAGCCATTTCTTACACCTTTTGCATGAAATTCATGCATGCATCTTCATCCTAGCGAAGCTCTGCAGAAATATTTCCTCTCCCTCTATCCAAGTTCTTAATCTAAAGTAGAGATTTAGATTGTGGATTTAGTAGCCTTACTCCGTTCGTGAGAAGACTCGATCCGTCGTGGCGAATCCGAAGGCGAAGTTCGTAGACTACCGTGCAGCGTACGCAAGCGTAAGTCTAAACTTCATATTATCGATCCTAACTCTGTTTTGGACAGGATCCTACAGTAGCTTCATGGATAGTGCTAAGTCGAATTCCACCGTTTGATCACCGACGTTCAAAGACAACTTTCCCTTCTTCACGTTGATAAGAACACCGGCGGTCGCCATAACAGGTCTTCCGATAATAATCAGAGCGTGATTATCCTCAGGCATATCCATCACTACAAAGTCCATTGGCACACGTATGCCACGGACATTAACTGGTAGGTCGTCGTCGACTCCCACGGGATATTTGACGGACCGATCCGTTATCTGCAAAGTCATCCCAGTAGGTTCCAGTTCTCCCATATTGATTCTTCTGTAGAGTGAAAGGGGCATTAGACTCACACTTGCTCCTAATCAACAAGTGCTCTATTGATAGAGACTTCCCCTATAGAGCATGGAATCGAAAAACTTCACGGGTCTTTAAGCTTTGGCAGTTCGGCTTGTTGAATCAAGGCGCTACACTCCGTCGTAAGAACCACCTTTTCTTTCCTTGTTCCCTTCGTCACTAGGTCTTTGAGAAATTTTGCGTACGAATGTATAGTTTCAATTGCTTCAAGGAACGGGATCTGAAGACTTAGATCTTTCACCATTTCAAAGAACCTGCCATATTTTTTGTCGATCTTGGACTCGGCAAGCCTTTTCAGAAATGGGACCGAAGGCCTGAAAACTCTCAAGTCTTCACCTTCATTCTTCTTCCCTTTCTCAGAATCTTCCTCTAGAGTCACGAGACTTGATGTTGAAGCTCCTTTGTCGTTCATCTCCATCTTCGGTTGCACAATGACAATGGGCGCTTCCTTATCTTTCTCGGCCTTCCGTGCCGGAATCTCATTTCCACTCCTCAAAACAATAGCGGAAACATTCGCTTGACTAGATGTCAAGGCTAAGGTTTGGCTCGATGCTCTAGGATTCACCTCCGGTTGACCCGGTAATTGTCCTTGTGCCTTTTGGAGGTTGGCTACTTGTAACCCGAATTGGGTTACATGGTCGGCCAAGGATTTCTGCCCAAGTTGTAATTGTTGAGTGATCTTCTCCTGATTTGAAATTTATTGAGCTAGAAGGTTCTCAATTGGAGAGATCACTCGTTGTTGTTGATTGTACTATTGTGGTTGTTGGGGCGGAGGTTGTTGTTGTTGAGGAGGAAGTTGTTGATACATTTGTTGAGGCGGAGGAGGTTGGTATTGTTGTTGTTGAGGAGGTTGATGAAATTGTTGGTAGGGTGCCTTGTAGCTAAAATTCGGATGATTCCGATTGTTGGGAGAATATCCAGGGTTAAAACGTGTTCTTGGCGGATAAGGCACATTTCCCGTAGGATTATAGAATAAGGCACTTGCTTGATCCACGGGTGCCGAAATTTCTCCAACACTGAAGTCTCCAATCACTTCAGTTTCCACGGCCACTACTTGTTGTGGGCTAGCGGCACCGGCTCCAACCATAAATGCTGAAATTTGAGTGGAAAGCAAATCGAATTTGCTTGATAGCTTGTCCACTTCCTCAATCCGATGCATGCCACTGGCTTTTGGTGTCGTAAGCTCATCACTCCACCTCTCGTTGTTGGATGCCATGTTCTCCAAGATAGTTCTGGCATCCACTTCATTTCTCGACATGAAAGATCCACCCACTACGACATCCTAGAGGACTTCAAATCGTCCCTCGGTCCATTATAGAATAGGTTGATGATCTGCCAACGGGGGAGCTCGTGGTGAGGACACTTCCTTTGCATTTCTTTGTACCTCACCCATGCTTCATATAGCGACTCATGGCAAGCTTGGGAGAAAGAGGAGATATCACTCCTCAGCTTCATCGTCTTCCCCCG
>CM061136.1:36193889-36213893 GCA_030789695.1 Scilla litardierei
GGAAGTGAAGTGTACAATTCATGCATATAGAAGTGATAAAGGAAAAGAAGTCAGTACTCCAGATATAGGCATTCAATGCGTGAATCTTGGTGTGTTTTCTGTGATAGCATACATATGAATATTCAGGCTCAGCTAATAATAAAATTTCATCCATTTTCATGAGGAAAAAGTGTGGGCTCCTATTTCTAAATGCAAGCGAGTCATAGCATATGATATCAGAAATGAAATCTAAGACACGACAAATATAGCATGCATATAGAATAAGCTAACTCCACGTAGACATCATCACAGAAAATTCATCTCTAGCATGAGATGAAAAATAAGGAAGAAGTAAAGATAAAAGGAAAATAGAACTATGCAATGCGGCACACAGGTAAGTAAGGAAAACGTGATGCATGGCGAAACAAAAGGAAAATAACGAAAAATGAGTGCAAAAGTGAAAAGCGGTGTGAAAAACTGAAAATAAAGGTGGCAAATCGAAAAAAGAACGTGAAAGCTCACTCCCCCAAGCTAAACGGCACAGTGTCCTCAATGTGCAAAGTGTGGCACATAGAGAGACAAGCAATGTGAGGGGCAAGTGAGGATGGATGCATGATGGGAAGAAAAAATATAAAAAAGGAAAAGTAAGAAATGAAAATATGATGCGGAAATGATGCATGCACAGCTAGGAGTGATACGAAAATAAATATGGCACCCAGAACTCTCCCTCTCTCCCAAAAAAGATATATATAGATGTGATCAAAAATGAGAATCCCAAGTAGATATGATATGATATGCACAAATAGATATGATCAGAAATATAATCCCAAAATAAGTGAGGGGAGGGGGTGGACAAAAGTGCATCAGGACCCAGCAGAGACGGGCAGCACAACGACAGGAATGGATCAAGGCATCAAGAGTGCCTAAGAAGGCGGTGCCGCGCCGTCTCCGTCCTGAGGCGGAGGAGGTGGTGGTGGTGGTGTAGGCTGCTGAGCTGGGGTGGGCGTGGGAGTGGAAGCAGGTCGAGCGTGTGTGGGTGTGTGTGTGGGAACCTGCGGGGTGGGTGGGGGTACGCGCGGGAGACGCTCTAAGATCTGCGTCAGGCAGTAGTGGATCTGAGGGATCAGGTCAAAGCGTCCAGACAGCGTAGAGACGGTGGAGGACAGGCTCCGAAGGTCTCCTCTAAGACCACTCACCGCCACCTCAAGAGCACGTATGCTCTGCAGTACGGTGTCGGGCGGGGGTGGTGCAGAGGGACGCACCGGTCTAGGCTGTGCAGGGCGAGGCTGGCGTACGCGTGTGGAGTATGTAACGGGCTCAGCAGGGAATGGGACAAAAGGGGCCGCGCCTGGAAAAGTGGGCCTGGCCTCGGTGTGAGGCCGGGACGCCGGCTGGCGAGGAGTGGAGGCAGCGGCAGCAAAGGAGGCGTGCAAAAGAGGTAACGAGGTGGCCAGAGAGGTCCGTGGCACAGACGTGTGGACAGACGCCACGACGCTCTCGGAGAATAAGGCGGCGGTGGAGACAGAGGAATCTCCCGCTGGGGCAGAAGTGTGCGGTCCAAAAGGTGTAACCCCAGCGGAGATCATGCTAACCATGGTCTCCACGACCGAAGTGAACGAGGGCTCTCCGCACTCGACTATGGTCGGCGGGCGCTCGGGGAGTGCGGAGCAAAGGGGCTCCACGGACAGAGGGCCTGAGGTGGCAGAGGGAGTGGTGGGGACAGCCTCGGAAGTGGTGACAGTGGTGGAAGTGGGCTCAGCAAAAGTACTCACGACACAGGCAGAGGTAGGGACAGAGGTGTGAAGAGCAGTGGAAACGTCAGGAACAGGCTGAGAGGCCACAGGGTCGACGGGGGTGGGCAGCAGGCTCGGCAGGGTGCGCAGCAGGGTCTGCGGGAGCAGCCTGGGCAGCGTGGGCAGCGGGGCCCTGCTCGGCCTCCTCGGCCTCGAGCACGTAGGCGGCGGGGATGAGGACATCCATCGCCGGAAGCCAGTCAACGTGGGCTGGTGCAATCAGAGTCCGAGCAGGGCTCGGGAGAATCATGTAATCGGCCCCATAGGGGCCGTGCAACCAGACCCAGTGACGCTCGCCGTGCGGACGCAGCATCTTCATCCGGGCCATAACGTCTATCGACAAGGAAGTGGGGCCCGGAACGCGTCGCAGGTCGTCGGGGAAATCCTCGCCGGTCATAAGAGCCAGCAGGGTAATCAGGCCGCCGCAGCATATCGGTGAGCGAGCGCCCACCGATACAATGATGCGGTCTAAGTACCATGCCGCGATATCGATCACGACGGCGGGGACAAGCTCGTCTCCATCCCTAGATAGAGCTCTGGGACGTGTCATCGCATAGAGCATGTAAAGCTCTGGCGTAGACATCGTGCCCGGCTCATATCTGGCCAAAAAGGTAGTCGCCATGAGGCGCTGGGCAATGCGTAGGCAGGGATGTACGATGGCCGAGGCCTTGGCCCTACTAGGGTCAAAGGCGGCGTGGAGACCCGTGATACGTGCCCAGAAGGCACCGGCGTCGAAAGAGGGTGGAGGGATATGTGTGGGGCCATAACCGCGATCGGCTCCGGGGACTGCGGGCCATGAGAAAAATGCTCTCATCATATCGAGAGTGACCTGGCACTCTCGATCCATGAACCGGAATGAGCATCCCTCATCGGTCCGGGCGATAGAACTCAAAACCTCAAGTGTCGGACGGGTAAAAGTATCCGCCGACACCTGGAAAAAATCTCGCCAGCCCACGTTGTCGTACAACGTGAGCATCCCCTCAAGTACCCCCAGGCGTCCTAGGTCAGCGAGGTGTGCGAACCTGGAGGGTACGATCGAGCGCTGGGAGATGCGCTCGAAGACGGCGCGGTGTGCGTCGTCTCGGAACGTAATCCCGAGCGGCCCGACCAGTGGAGCCGGTGGTGGTGGCTGTGGATCGGCGGGGAGAGGCTGTGCGGGCTGTGGGTGCGCTGCAGGCTGTGCGGGGTGTGCGGGGCCTGCAGGCGGTGCGGGGTGTGCGGGGGACGGTGGAGGAGAGTCCTCCAACTCGTGGGAGGGGCCGGCATCATCCGACCGCTTCCGCTTGGCGGAAGCTCTCTTCGACCGCGGCCGTGTCCGGGGCGGCATATCTGCCCCGAGCGCGCGCCGAAAAAGTGAAAAGTGCGGCGTGTGCACAAGAGTGGAAAGAGTTTACCCAAACACGCCGCGAGTGCTAAGTAGTGGAAGCGTGCGAAGTCCGCGCCTCCACGAAGTCCTGAGCAGCCCGTAGAAACTCCCCTGAGCTCCCCTAAGCTCCAAAAAGCAACCTGCGCATGGAAAAGCGATATCAGCGAGTAATAATCAAAATGTATGGAGCAATAGAGGTATAACAGATAGATATAGGAATTGATTTGGGTTAGGGGGGCGTTTAGCACATGGATCCTCAAAATATACACGAGGAGAGGAGAAAACGGTGAAAATAAGCGAACCGGAGGTGATCGGAGGCGGGGCGGCCGGCGGCGACTCGGGCGGAGTCCGGCGACGGGCGGCCGGCGACGGCAGGCCGAGCGGCGGCGCGCGCGGGCGAGTGGGCGAGCGGCGAGGCGAGATCGGGCGAGGGAGCTGAGGGGGCGCGGGCGAAGGGGTTTTTTTTTTTTTGTTTTCGAAAACCGTGCCCCCCCCTCGGTTTTATATAAAAAAGTTACGACTCGGCCGAGTGACTTTACTCACTCGGCCGAGCGAGGCAATTAAAAATTTCTCCCCGATGTCGCTTCGGCCGAGTGGCTTTGCCAGCCTCGGCCGAGTGGAGTAAGTCCATTCGGCCGAGTGACTCAAGCTACTCGGCATGACTCGCCCTAGGAGGGTATCCGTTTTACTCGGCCGAGTGAATATATGTACTCGGCCGAGTAGCAGTTCTTATGAAATGAGGAAAATAGACAGAGAGTTGGGTACAGCAGACTTCCCTCGTTCGTGAGCGGCTCGGCCGGACGAACTTCTTGACTCGGCCGAGTGACTAGTATACTCGGCCGAGTGAGCCTTAATTTCTGCTGTTTATCTTCGTTTGGACTCTAAACTCCGTCTTTCTTCCTCCAGTCGATTTCATGCTCCTCCTAAGCGTCGAACGCCTTCTTGGGGCGCTCCTCATCGTCTCGTTCATCCTCCTCATGATGATCTACCTATCTTCTCTCCTGTCAAGAAAAATAGGACCCGTTATCACAAAATTTTTGGTCGGGTGACTCAAAATACTAAAAATTTCTAAAACGAAAATAAAGAAAAACGAATGAAAATAAAGCAAAAACCGTCGGGTTGCCTCCCGACAAGCGCTCGTTTTAGGTCGTGAGCTCGACCCCCTATAATTTTCAATCAATGCGGGATGTTTGGTGCACATGAGATGCACCCGTCAAACTTTCCGGGGAGCGCGCTTGGATTCGGACGTGGCGGCGTAGCGGTCTCCCTCGGAGGTCTCCTATCTCGAATAGTGTTGGGGGGAGGCTCCCCCAAGCTAGCATTTGCCCCGGTCAACGGCTTAGCCGGCGATGCCGATTTCCGTACCGGCGGAGCTTTCTTTGGAGACTTTGATTTCGAGAGCTTGCAGAGCTCTCGAATCCTTGCGACATCAGCGTCGCCTTCATCTTCATCAGTGGAGAAGTCTGGGGAATCATCATTATTGTCCTCATGGCCTAAATCCGGGCTTTCATCCAATTCTTCATCAAAAAGGGCACCAATTGAGTGAGGAATCGCCTCCTCTATCACCTCATCAAGGAGGTCCATATAATCGAGCTCCTCATGGTAAGGCATGTGCTTCATTGCCTTGGGAATGTGGAGTTCCACCTCGATGTTTCCGACGTTTAAGGTTAAGGTACCTTCACGCACGTCGACGATGACTCCGGCGGTGGCGAGGAATGGGCGCCCAAGTATCAATGAGGTGTCTCCCTCCTCCTTAATGTCCATGATGACGAAGTCACATGGCAAGCATATTCCTCCCGGGACTTGAAGTGGGATGTCTTCGGCGATCCCCACCGGCCTTGTTATCCGTCCATCGGCTAATTGAATGCGCATGTCGGTGGGTTTCAACGTTGTCCCGGTGTTAAGCTTTAAGAACATGGAGAGGGGCATGAGACTCACACTAGCCCCAAGATCTACCAACGCCTTTTGAAGAGGCACACCGCCCAAAGTGCAAGGAATCCGAAAACTCCCCGGATCTTTGAATTTTGCCGGCTCCTTTTCTCTCTTGGTGAACCAAGAGCCCTCCTCGGCTAGCATGATCTTCTCCTTCCTCTTTCTCCCCGAAATCAAGTCCTTCAAGAATTTGGCATATGTGGGGATCTCGATGATGGCGTCAAGGAAGGGAATATTTAGGCTAACTCCTCTTAGATACTCGAGGAATTTCGCTAGCCTTTTCTCCATTTTCGCTTTCGCTAGTCTTTGGGGGAATGGGACCGGTGGCATGAAGCGCCTCTCCTCAGTTAATAGCTCCGCCCTAGATTTCTCCTTGTCTTGTGGCTCCTTCTCCTTATCGACCTCAACTACCGGCTCAACCGGCTCCAAGCTTTCCTCCACGGCCTCCTCAATAGGAATCATGGCGGGGGTGGTGTCCTTCCCGCCTCTAGTTGTGACGGCAACTACGGCGTTGATGTGGCCCGTGTTGCCCCGTGGGTTTTGCTCCGGTTGCGCCGGCAATCTTTGAGTGTTCCGGTTGAGCACCGCTAATTGTTCCGAAATTTGAGCCACTACGGTATTGAGAGAATCTTGTCCCGCCTTCAAAGTAGCATTCACCTTGTTTTGCTCGACCATGAACGCCTCCACTCTAGTTTCGAAATCGGATCTTTGTGGAGCTTGTGGAGGGTTTTGGTTTTGATTCCTCCACCCTTGGTTGTATCCGGGAGGCCTATAAGGTGGGACTTGTTGCTTTGGTTGGAAGTTTTGTTGTGGAGGCCCCCTCGGCGGATAGTATTGTTGTTGGGGTGGTGGTGGTCGAGCTTGATTAGGCGGTTGTTGTGGCGGGTTCAAAGCTCCTTCATTGTTGGCGTAGGAGAATCCCGGGTGATTTCTTGCGGCCGGATTAGACCAATACCCTTGGTTCCCCGCAACATATTGCACTTGCTCCAAGGATCCTTCTCCTTGCTCTCCTCCCGAATACATGGCTTGAGATTGGTCTTGCCAATCACTCATTTGGCTTGCCGGCGTGGAGGTGGAAGGGCTTCCTTGAGGCTCCGTTATGAATTTCTCCAATCTCTCCACCACCTTGTGGAGAGAATCGAATTTGCTCGTAAGCTCCGCTACGGCCTTTGCCTCGTAGATGCTAGTCGGCTTTAAGGAGGACGTAGAGTGTCCTCGCTCATCGCCCCATTGTTGGTTATTAGAGGCCATCTCCTCAATTAGGGCCGTAGCTTCCTCGGGAGTCTTTGACAAGATTGCACCATTCGCCGCGGCATCAATAATTTGTTTGGTCCCCGGTTGGAGACCGTTGTAGAAGCTGTGCACTAACTCCCAATCTTCTATACTGTGGTGCGGGCACTGGTGCTGCAAATCCTTAAATCGCTCCCAAGCTTCATAGAGCGTCTCGTGTGGTCCTTGCTTGAAGGACATGAGAGCGCTCCGGATCTTCACCGTCTTGGATGGTGGATAGAATTTATCAATGAATGCATCCGCCAACCCGTCCCAAGAGGTGAAAACTCCGTCAGCTTGCGTCCTCAGCCAATAGAGTGCTTTGTCCTTTAGCGTGAAGGGGAAGAGGCGCAGTCTGATGGCATCAATCGGGACCCCCGGCATTTGGAAAGTGGCGCACTTCGACAAGAAAGATTGGATGTGGTAGTGGGGGTTCTCGTGAGCGTTCCCATGAAAGGGGTCTTGTTGCATCAAAACCACCAACCCCGTCTTTAGCTCGAAGTTCTTGTCGGCCGCCAACTCCGGCACGGCGATGGATGACGTAGTAGAAGAGGTTTTAGGCCGAAGCCTATCGCGAATAGATATTATTCTCGCCATTCTCGCCGCCAATTCTTCAGGAGTTTCCCGGTTGGTCATAAACCCCCCTTCCGGATATTGTCTCCTTTCCGCTCTGAGTCTCCGCGCGGTACGTTCGATCTCGGGATCGAATAATAGGGCTTCGGGATCCGCCGTAGATCTCGTGTACATGCACAGTGAAAGCAGAGTTTCAAAGAGATGATTAGTACCGTGGAAGGGTTAGGTAGAAATAGCAAAGGAAATAATAATGGTAAAAGAAATAAAATAAAAAGAAAATAAAAGAAAGAAATAGCTAGGTGAAAAAAGAATCAAACGCAATCGCACTCCCCGGCAGCGGCGCCAAAAACTTGGTCGCGCCCCGGCGTACACGTCCCGGGACGACGGTTGTAGTTTTACCGCAAGCGCACGGTATAGCGGCGAGCGGGTATCGAACACAGGGAGGACGAATGACCGTGCTTGCTCCTAATCAACCTGGCTATTTAGAGGGATAATTGCCTTGGGCGATCCTGTCACAATCGTCAGACAAAAGTGCGAAATATCAAATCAAATAGAGAACGCCTAGGGAATGGGGAATCCCCACTACTCACCGTATTTCACAATTGTGGTTCGCCGGTATCGAAATAGCTAGGATGAGAATTTGGATGAACTAGTTGCAACTAAATGTGAAACCAAGCTCACGCTCTCGCGCTGTTGCCGGTCTATAGCTATCCTAGGTTTGGGTCCAATCTCTTGCAAACCCTAGCCTAGGGAAGCTAGCATTGGGATCAACATCATCGTCCAATTGCGCACCGAGTCCAATCTCTTGCAAACTCGGTCCACAATCTAAATTAGGATAGTTCCTACCCGTCCAATCTCTTGCAAACGGGTATCGGCGCGGAATTGCAACCGGAGATCCTAGCATCGGTCCAATTTCTTGCAAACCGATACTTCGAAAATCCGACTCCAACCCAATTCGGATTTCTAGGGCTTCCTATCGAATTGGGATCCAATCTCTTGCAAATCCCAATTGATGTGAATACCTAGCTATCCGTAGTAATTCGATCCCAATCTAATCCCTAATAACAATCCTAGCTCAATTTCTACCGGTTCAACACAAATACGAAATTGGGCTTGTAGGGTTCATCCCCACGCCCCAAGACGTGGAGACTACTCACTAATCATAGCAATAGCACAATAATTGGCAAAGAAATAGACAATGGAATTCATCACAACAATGATATAAACAATAAAAAATAGAGTTTTTGTGGAAGAGAAGTGCAAACCAATGTAGATCTTCAATCAACCCAACAAAAATCCAAGTTTTTCCCTTCACCAATCACAATTAATAAAGCTAAAAAGTAGACTCAAAAAGCTGCAAAAAATCTGAGAGGAGGCTCCCAAAACTAGGGTAAAAACAGAGCTTAAATAGCCCCAAAAATCGTCTAAAAATCCTGACCAAAACGCCCCTGCACAGCCTGTTTTCCGCAAATTTCGCTTCAGGCAGCGCATCGCACTCGGCCGAGTGACAAAAGTCGCTCGGCCGAGTGAAAACCCTGTCAATTTCCAGTAAGTCGTGGGCTTCAGGGGTCTTCAGTTCGGGGGCGGCTCGGCCGAGTGAGTTGTCGTCACTCGGCCGATGGCTTCACTTCACTCGGGCGGACGGGATTTGCCACTCGGCCGAGTGGGTCTTCTGAAGCTCAGATGGCCGAAAAACAGTAACTTCGGTCTTTTTGAGAGCCTTCGTCTGGGCGCCACTCGGGCGGACGTGGTTTCGTCACTCGGCCGAGTGGGTCTTCTGTGCTCGGCCGAGTGCACAGGTAACTCGTGTCTGAATTGGTCGGCCGAGCAGTGTCTCGCTGGTCGGCCGAGTGGCTCCTCCACTCGGCCGAGTGGGACACAAAAAATGCCCAAACTGGTCGTTTTGGCCTCCTCGTCGCTCCGGCGACGTCCATTCTTCTTCCGCTCCTCTCCAACAGCAAAATACCCCTCGGGGAGGTCGTCGGTGGCCGTCTAGATTACACGCATCTCGAGATCACTCCTAATCGCGCCAAATCACCTGAAATGCGACAAAAACAACAAATCGTGAAAAGCATCGCAATATCGTCGATATATCGTGAAAAACATGATTTGGGCGATCAAAATGGCATGCAAACATGCGGGAAAAGGGTGTAAAATAAGGAGTGATCAAAATCCCCCAAGCTTGCCTCTTACTCGTCCTCGAGGAAGATAAGTAAAAAGCGAACCCGGTGGATTCGGAAAACGAAAACGGCGAAAAACGAAAAAAAATGAAAAACGAAGAAGAATGAAAACCAAACGAAAATAAAGGAAGAAAGAAAGAAGAGGTAGGATGCTAGATCATTTTCTCAGGACGTGGGTTTCACTTACTCTTATGGCATGCACCGAGTGAGAAATACATGTCAAAGAATCTCATTTTGATATCATAGTAGAATAGTGCAAGTAGAAAATAGAAAACCCACGAACAACGGTATAATCATGAGAAACGGAATGATTTTAAAATTAACATCGCCTGAATCATCTAAAGCGGTATACAAGTCTCAGATCACACACTTTTCAATTGAACGCTTTCTATCTGGAGTATAAGAGTATCACATCATAGAATAGAGAGAATAGAAAAGTATGGGTTTCATGAAATGAATGCTAGGCTTAGATTTCTGGATTTCGTAAAGCTAGAAACAATCTCACCGAGTATAGAATATCACTTAGCCTAGGTTGTCGTGCTATGTCAAGTAGTCGCTCTCTCACACATCAATGGATCTCCTCCCCCAAGCTTATCTATAAGCGTGGTGGCACAAAAATATTTACATCCCCATTTTTATAAAGCTCCAAAGGCAAAGAAGAGAAAGAAGAAAGAAAGAAAATAAGCGAGATGGGATCTTTTATTGAGGATTTTTTTTTTTTTCTTTTCTCTTTTTTTTCTTTTTTTTTTTATATCATATATACAATGATCCCAATTCAAAGAGAGATAATGATATACGAGAATGTTCTTCTCTCTTTTATTATATATATTTTTTTTCTTTTTTTTTTTTTGGAATAAGAGATTTGGAGCTAGGAATTAATAACGGGGGAAATGCCATAAAATAGAATCACTAAGGGGAGATTCACCAATGATTTTAAAAGTAGAGAAATGTTGTTCAAGATTTGTGGAGAAAGAAATAAATATAACTCTCGGCTCACTCTATAAGACATGCACGACAACTTCAGCAGGGTGATCTAATCTACTCAGTTTCGATCGCAAAAAAGCTAACTAATCCAGATATATCATAGCTAACAATCATTCAATCATCCGGAAGTGAAGTGTACAATTCATGCATATAGAAGTGATAAAGGAAAAGAAGTCAGTACTCCAGATATAGGCATTCAATGCGTGAATCTTGGTGTGTTTTCTGTGATAGCATACATATGAATATTCAGGCTCAGCTAATAATAAAATTTCATCCATTTTCATGAGGAAAAAGTGTGGGCTCCTATTTCTAAATGCAAGCGAGTCATAGCATATGATATCAGAAATGAAATCTAAGACACGACAAATATAGCATGCATATAGAATAAGCTAACTCCACGTAGACATCATCACAGAAAATTCATCTCTAGCATGAGATGAAAAATAAGGAAGAAGTAAAGATAAAAGGAAAATGGAACTATGCAATGCGGCACACAGGTAAGTAAGGAAAACGTGATGCATGGCGAAACAAAAGGAAAATAACGAAAAATGAGTGCAAAAGTGAAAAGCGGTGTGAAAAACTGAAAATAAAGGTGGCAAATCGAAAAAAGAACGTGAAAGCTCACTCCCCCAAGCTAAACGGCACAGTGTCCTCAATGTGCAAAGTGTGGCACATAGAGAGACAAGCAATGTGAGGGGCAAGTGAGGATGGATGCATGATGGGAAGAAAAAATATAAAAAAGGAAAAGTAAGAAATGAAAATATGATGCGGAAATGATGCATGCACAGCTAGGAGTGATACGAAAATAAATATGGCACCCAGAACTCTCCCTCTCTCCCAAAAAAGATATATATAGATGTGATCAAAAATGAGAATCCCAAGTAGATATGATATGATATGCACAAATAGATATGATCAGAAATATAATCCCAAAATAAGTGAGGGGAGGGGGGTGGACAAAAGTGCATCAGGACCCAGCAGAGACGGGCAGCACAACGACAGGAATGGATCAAGGCATCAAGAGTGCCTAAGAAGGCGGTGCCGCGCCGTCTCCGTCCTGAGGCGGAGGTGGTGGTGGTGGTGGTGTAGGCTGCTGAGCTGGGGTGGGCGTGGGAGTGGAAGCAGGTCGAGCGTGTGTGGGTGTGTGTGTGGGAACCTGCGGGGTGGGTGGGGGTACGCGCGGGAGACGCTCTAAGATCTGCGTCAGGCAGTAGTGGATCTGAGGGATCAGGTCAAAGCGTCCAGACAGCGTAGAGACGGTGGAGGACAGGCTCCGAAGGTCTCCTCTAAGACCACTCACCGCCACCTCAAGAGCACGTATGCTCTGCAGTACGGTGTCGGGCGGGGGTGGTGCAGAGGGACGCACCGGTCTAGGCTGTGCAGGGCGAGGCTGGCGTACGCGTGTGGAGTATGTAACGGGCTCAGCAGGGAATGGGACAAAAGGGGCCGCGCCTGGAAAAGTGGGCCTGGCCTCGGTGTGAGGCCGGGACGCCGGCTGGCGAGGAGTGGAGGCAGCGGCAGCAAAGGAGGCGTGCAAAAGAGGTAACGAGGTGGCCAGAGAGGTCCGTGGCACAGACGTGTGGACAGACGCCACGACGCTCTCGGAGAATAAGGCGGCGGTGGAGACAGAGGAATCTCCCGCTGGGGTAGAAGTGTGCGGTCCAAAAGGTGTAACCCCAGCGGAGATCATGCTAACCATGGTCTCCACGACCGAAGTGAACGAGGGCTCTCCGCACTCGACTATGGTCGGCGGGCGCTCGGGGAGTGCGGAGCAAAGGGGCTCCACGGACAGAGGGCCTGAGGTGGCAGAGGGAGTGGTGGGGACAGCCTCGGAAGTGGTGACAGTGGTGGAAGTGGGCTCAGCAAAAGTACTCTCGACACAGGCAGAGGTAGGGACAGAAGTGTGAAGAGCAGTGGAAACGTCAGGAACAGGCTGAGAGGCCACAGGGTCGACGGGGTGGGCAGCAGGCTCGGCAGGGTGCGCAGCAGGGTCTGCGGGAGCAGCCTGGGCAGCGTGGGCAGCGGGGCCCTGCTCGGCCTCCTCGGCCTCGAGCACGTAGGCGGCGGGGATGAGGACATCCATCGCCGGAAGCCAGTCAACGTGGGCTGGTGCAATCAGAGTCCGAGCAGGGCTCGGGAGAATCATGTAATCGGCCCCATAGGGGCCGTGCAACCAGACCCAGTGACGCTCGCCGTGCGGACGCAGCATCTTCATCCGGGCCATAACGTCTATCGACAAGGAAGTGGGGCCCGGAACGCGTCGCAGGTCGTCGGGGAAATCCTCGCCGGTCATAAGAGCCAGCAGGGTAATCAGGCCGCCGCAGCATATCGGTGAGCGAGCGCCCACCGATACAATGATGCGGTCTAAGTACCATGCCGCGATATCGATCACGACGGCGGGGACAAGCTCGTCTCCATCCCTAGATAGAGCTCTGGGACGTGTCATCGCATAGAGCATGTAAAGCTCTGGCGTAGACATCGTGCCCGGCTCATATCTGGCCAAAAAGGTAGTCGCCATGAGGCGCTGGGCAATGCGTAGGCAGGGATGTACGATGGCCGAGGCCTTGGCCCTACTAGGGTCAAAGGCGGCGTGGAGACCCGTGATACGTGCCCAGAAGGCACCGGCGTCGAAAGAGGGTGGAGGGATATGTGTGGGGCCATAACCGCGATCGGCTCCGGGGACTGCGGGCCATGAGAAAAATG
The DNA here is from genome assembly GCA_030789695.1 of Scilla litardierei. Lineage (NCBI taxonomy): Eukaryota > Viridiplantae > Streptophyta > Magnoliopsida > Asparagales > Asparagaceae > Scilla > Scilla litardierei. The sequence continues at coordinate 36,206,669 of CM061136.1, forward strand.
CTCTCATCATATCGAGAGTGACCTGGCACTCTCGATCCATGAACCGGAATGAGCATCCCTCATCGGTCCGGGCGATAGAACTCAAAACCTCAAGTGTCGGACGGGTAAAAGTATCCGCCGACACCTGGAAAAAATCTCGCCAGCCCACGTTGTCGTACAACGTGAGCATCCCCTCAAGTACCCCCAGGCGTCCTAGGTCAGCGAGGTGTGCGAACCTGGAGGGTACGATCGAGCGCTGGGAGATTCGCTCGAAGACGGCGCGGTGTGCGTCGTCTCGGAACGTAATCCCGAGCGGCCCGACCAGTGGAGCCGGTGGTGGTGGCTGTGGATCGGCGGGGAGAGGCTGTGCGGGCTGTGGGTGCGCTGCAGGCTGTGCGGGGTGTGCGGGGCCTGCAGGCGGTGCGGGGTGTGCGGGGGACGGTGGAGGAGAGTCCTCCAACTCGTGGGAGGGGCCGGCATCATCCGACCGCTTCCGCTTGGCGGAAGCTCTCTTCGACCGCGGCCGTGTCCGGGGCGGCATATCTGCCCCGAGCGCGCGCCGAAAAAGTGAAAAGTGCGGCGTGTGCACAAGAGTGGAAAGAGTTTACCCAAACACGCCGCGAGTGCTAAGTAGTGGAAGCGTGCGAAGTCCGCGCCTCCACGAAGTCCTGAGCAGCCCGTAGAAACTCCCCTGAGCTCCCCTAAGCTCCAAAAAGCAACCTGCGCATGGAAAAGCGATATCAGCGAGTAATAATCAAAATGTATGGAGCAATAGAGGTATAACAGATAGATATAGGAATTGATTTGGGTTAGGGGGGCGTTTAGCACATGGATCCTCAAAATATACACGAGGAGAGGAGAAAACGGTGAAAATAAGCGAACCGGAGGTGATCGGAGGCGGGGCGGCCGGCGGCGACTCGGGCGGAGTCCGGCGACGGGCGGCCGGCGACGGCAGGCCGAGCGGCGGCGCGCGCGGGCGAGTGGGCGAGCGGCGAGGCGAGATCGGGCGAGGGAGCTGAGGGGGCGCGGGCGAAGGGGTTTTTTTTTTTTGTTTTCGAAAACCGTGCCCCCCCCTCGGTTTTATATAAAAAAGTTATGACTCGGCCGAGTGACTTTACTCACTCGGCCGAGCGAGGCAATTAAAAATTTCTCCCCGATGTCGCTTCGGCCGAGTGGCTTTGCCAGCCTCGGCCGAGTGGAGTAAGTCCATTCGGCCGAGTGACTCAAGCTACTCGGCATGACTCGCCCTAGGAGGGTATCCGTTTTACTCGGCCGAGTGAATATATGTACTCGGCCGAGTAGCAGTTCTTATGAAATGAGGAAAATAGACAGAGAGTTGGGTACAGCAGACTTCCCTCGTTCGTGAGCGGCTCGGCCGGACGAACTTCTTGACTCGGCCGAGTGACTAGTATACTCGGCCGAGTGAGCCTTAATTTCTGCTGTTTATCTTCGTTTGGACTCTAAACTCCGTCTTTCTTCCTCCAGTCGATTTCATGCTCCTCCTAAGCGTCGAACGCCTTCTTGGGGCGCTCCTCATCGTCTCGTTCATCCTCCTCATGATGATCTACCTATCTTCTCTCCTGTCAAGAAAAATAGGACCCGTTATCACAAAATTTTTGGTCGGGTGACTCAAAATACTAAAAATTTCTAAAACGAAAATAAAGAAAAACGAATGAAAATAAAGCAAAAACCGTCGGGTTGCCTCCCGACAAGCGCTCGTTTTAGGTCGTGAGCTCGACCCCCTATAATTTTCAATCAATGCGGGATGTTTGGTGCACATGAGATGCACCCGTCAAACTTTCCGGGGAGCGCGCTTGGATTCGGACGTGGCGGCGTAGCGGTCTCCCTCGGAGGTCTCCTATCTCGAATAGTGTTGGGGGGAGGCTCCCCCAAGCTAGCATTTGCCCCGGTCAACGGCTTAGCCGGCGATGCCGATTTCCGTACCGGCGGAGCTTTCTTTGGAGACTTTGATTTCGAGAGCTTGCAGAGCTCTCGAATCCTTGCGACATCAGCGTCGCCTTCATCTTCATCAGTGGAGAAGTCTGGGGAATCATCATTATTGTCCTCATGGCCTAAATCCGGGCTTTCATCCAATTCTTCATCAAAAAGGGCACCAATTGAGTGAGGAATCGCCTCCTCTATCACCTCATCAAGGAGGTCCATATAATCGAGCTCCTCATGGTAAGGCATGTGCTTCATTGCCTTGGGAATGTGGAGTTCCACCTCGATGTTTCCGACGTTTAAGGTTAAGGTACCTTCACGCACGTCGACGATGACTCCGGCGGTGGCGAGGAATGGGCGCCCAAGTATCAATGAGGTGTCTCCCTCCTCCTTAATGTCCATGATGACGAAGTCACATGGCAAGCATATTCCTCCCGGGACTTGAAGTGGGATGTCTTCGGCGATCCCCACCGGCCTTGTTATCCGTCCATCGGCTAATTGAATGCGCATGTCGGTGGGTTTCAACGTTGTCCCGGTGTTAAGCTTTAAGAACATGGAGAGGGGCATGAGACTCACACTAGCCCCAAGATCTACCAACGCCTTTTGAAGAGGCACACCGCCCAAAGTGCAAGGAATCCGAAAACTCCCCGGATCTTTGAATTTTGCCGGCTCCTTTTCTCTCTTGGTGAACCAAGAGCCCTCCTCGGCTAGCATGATCTTCTCCTTCCTCTTTCTCCCCGAAATCAAGTCCTTCAAGAATTTGGCATATGTGGGGATCTCGATGATGGCGTCAAGGAAGGGAATATTTAGGCTAACTCCTCTTAGATACTCGAGGAATTTCGCTAGCCTTTTCTCCATTTTCGCTTTCGCTAGTCTTTGGGGGAATGGGACCGGTGGCATGAAGCGCCTCTCCTCAGTTAATAGCTCCGCCCTAGATTTCTCCTTGTCTTGTGGCTCCTTCTCCTTATCGACCTCAACTACCGGCTCAACCGGCTCCAAGCTTTCCTCCACGGCCTCCTCAATAGGAATCATGGCGGGGGTGGTGTCCTTCCCGCCTCTAGTTGTGACGGCAACTACGGCGTTGATGTGGCCCGTGTTGCCCCGTGGGTTTTGCTCCGGTTGCGCCGGCAATCTTTGAGTGTTCCGGTTGAGCACCGCTAATTGTTCCGAAATTTGAGCCACTACGGTATTGAGAGAATCTTGTCCCGCCTTCAAAGTAGCATTCACCTTGTTTTGCTCGACCATGAACGCCTCCACTCTAGTTTCGAAATCGGATCTTTGTGGAGCTTGTGGAGGGTTTTGGTTTTGATTCCTCCACCCTTGGTTGTATCCGGGAGGCCTATAAGGTGGGACTTGTTGCTTTGGTTGGAAGTTTTGTTGTGGAGGCCCCCTCGGCGGATAGTATTGTTGTTGGGGTGGTGGTGGTCGAGCTTGATTAGGCGGTTGTTGTGGCGGGTTCAAAGCTCCTTCATTGTTGGCGTAGGAGAATCCCGGGTGATTTCTTGCGGCCGGATTAGACCAATACCCTTGGTTCCCCGCAACATATTGCACTTGCTCCAAGGATCCTTCTCCTTGCTCTCCTCCCGAATACATGGCTTGAGATTGGTCTTGCCAATCACTCATTTGGCTTGCCGGCGTGGAGGTGGAAGGGCTTCCTTGAGGCTCCGTTATGAATTTCTCCAATCTCTCCACCACCTTGTGGAGAGAATCGAATTTGCTCGTAAGCTCCGCTACGGCCTTTGCCTCGTAGATGCTAGTCGGCTTTAAGGAGGACGTAGAGTGTCCTCGCTCATCGCCCCATTGTTGGTTATTAGAGGCCATCTCCTCAATTAGGGCCGTAGCTTCCTCGGGAGTCTTTGACAAGATTGCACCATTCGCCGCGGCATCAATAATTTGTTTGGTCCCCGGTTGGAGACCGTTGTAGAAGCTGTGCACTAACTCCCAATCTTCTATACTGTGGTGCGGGCACTGGTGCTGCAAATCCTTAAATCGCTCCCAAGCTTCATAGAGCGTCTCGTGTGGTCCTTGCTTGAAGGACATGAGAGCGCTCCGGATCTTCACCGTCTTGGATGGTGGATAGAATTTATCAATGAATGCATCCGCCAACCCGTCCCAAGAGGTGAAAACTCCGTCAGCTTGCGTCCTCAGCCAATAGAGTGCTTTGTCCTTTAGCGTGAAGGGGAAGAGGCGCAGTCTGATGGCATCAATCGGGACCCCCGGCATTTGGAAAGTGGCGCACTTCGACAAGAAAGATTGGATGTGGTAGTGGGGGTTCTCGTGAGCGTTCCCATGAAAGGGGTCTTGTTGCATCAAAACCACCAACCCCGTCTTTAGCTCGAAGTTCTTGTCGGCCGCCAACTCCGGCACGGCGATGGATGACGTAGTAGAAGAGGTTTTAGGCCGAAGCCTATCGCGAATAGATATTATTCTCGCCATTCTCGCCGCCAATTCTTCAGGAGTTTCCCGGTTGGTCATAAACCCCCCTTCCGGATATTGTCTCCTTTCCGCTCTGAGTCTCCGCGCGGTACGTTCGATCTCGGGATCGAATAATAGGGCTTCGGGATCCGCCGTAGATCTCGTGTACATGCACAGTGAAAGCAGAGTTTCAAAGAGATGATTAGTACCGTGGAAGGGTTAGGTAGAAATAGCAAAGGAAATAATAATGGTAAAAGAAATAAAATAAAAAGAAAATAAAAGAAAGAAATAGCTAGGTGAAAAAAGAATCAAACGCAATCGCACTCCCCGGCAGCGGCGCCAAAAACTTGGTCGCGCCCCGGCGTACACGTCCCGGGACGACGGTTGTAGTTTTACCGCAAGCGCACGGTATAGCGGCGAGCGGGTATCGAACACAGGGAGGACGAATGACCGTGCTTGCTCCTAATCAACCTGGCTATTTAGAGGGATAATTGCCTTGGGCGATCCTGTCACAATCGTCAGACAAAAGTGCGAAATATCAAATCAAATAGAGAACGCCTAGGGAATGGGGAATCCCCACTACTCACCGTATTTCACAATTGTGGTTCGCCGGTATCGAAATAGCTAGGATGAGAATTTGGATGAACTAGTTGCAACTAAATGTGAAACCAAGCTCACGCTCTCGCGCTGTTGCCGGTCTATAGCTATCCTAGGTTTGGGTCCAATCTCTTGCAAACCCTAGCCTAGGGAAGCTAGCATTGGGATCAACATCATCGTCCAATTGCGCACCGAGTCCAATCTCTTGCAAACTCGGTCCACAATCTAAATTAGGATAGTTCCTACCCGTCCAATCTCTTGCAAACGGGTATCGGCGCGGAATTGCAACCGGAGATCCTAGCATCGGTCCAATTTCTTGCAAACCGATACTTCGAAAATCCGACTCCAACCCAATTCGGATTTCTAGGGCTTCCTATCGAATTGGGATCCAATCTCTTGCAAATCCCAATTGATGTGAATACCTAGCTATCCGTAGTAATTCGATCCCAATCTAATCCCTAATAACAATCCTAGCTCAATTTCTACCGGTTCAACACAAATACGAAATTGGGCTTGTAGGGTTCATCCCCACGCCCCAAGACGTGGAGACTACTCACTAATCATAGCAATAGCACAATAATTGGCAAAGAAATAGACAATGGAATTCATCACAACAATGATATAAACAATAAAAAATAGAGTTTTTGTGGAAGAGAAGTGCAAACCAATGTAGATCTTCAATCAACCCAACAAAAATCCAAGTTTTTCCCTTCACCAATCACAATTAATAAAGCTAAAAAGTAGACTCAAAAAGCTGCAAAAAATCTGAGAGGAGGCTCCCAAAACTAGGGTAAAAACAGAGCTTAAATAGCCCCAAAAATCGTCTAAAAATCCTGACCAAAACGCCCCTGCACAGCCTGTTTTCCGCAAATTTCGCTTCAGGCAGCGCATCGCACTCGGCCGAGTGACAAAAGTCGCTCGGCCGAGTGAAAACCCTGTCAATTTCCAGTAAGTCGTGGGCTTCAGGGGTCTTCAGTTCGGGGGCGGCTCGGCCGAGTGAGTTGTCGTCACTCGGCCGATGGCTTCACTTCACTCGGGCGGACGGGATTTGCCACTCGGCCGAGTGGGTCTTCTGAAGCTCAGATGGCCGAAAAACAGTAACTTCGGTCTTTTTGAGAGCCTTCGTCTGGGCGCCACTCGGGCGGACGTGGTTTCGTCACTCGGCCGAGTGGGTCTTCTGTGCTCGGCCGAGTGCACAGGTAACTCGTGTCTGAATTGGTCGGCCGAGCAGTGTCTCGCTGGTCGGCCGAGTGGCTCCTCCACTCGGCCGAGTGGGACACAAAAAATGCCCAAACTGGTCGTTTTGGCCTCCTCGTCGCTCCGGCGACGTCCATTCTTCTTCCGCTCCTCTCCAACAGCAAAATACCCCTCGGGGAGGTCGTCGGTGGCCGTCTAGATTACACGCATCTCGAGATCACTCCTAATCGCGCCAAATCACCTGAAATGCGACAAAAACAACAAATCGTGAAAAGCATCGCAATATCGTCGATATATCGTGAAAAACATGATTTGGGCGATCAAAATGGCATGCAAACATGCGGGAAAAGGGTGTAAAATAAGGAGTGATCAAAATCCCCCAAGCTTGCCTCTTACTCGTCCTCGAGGAAGATAAGTAAAAAGCGAACCCGGTGGATTCGGAAAACGAAAACGGCGAAAAACGAAAAAAAATGAAAAACGAAGAAGAATGAAAACCAAACGAAAATAAAGGAAGAAAGAAAGAAGAGGTAGGATGCTAGATCATTTTCTCAGGACGTGGGTTTCACTTACTCTTATGGCATGCACCGAGTGAGAAATACATGTCAAAGAATCTCATTTTGATATCATAGTAGAATAGTGCAAGTAGAAAATAGAAAACCCACGAACAACGGTATAATCATGAGAAACGGAATGATTTTAAAATTAACATCGCCTGAATCATCTAAAGCGGTATACAAGTCTCAGATCACACACTTTTCAATTGAACGCTTTCTATCTGGAGTATAAGAGTATCACATCATAGAATAGAGAGAATAGAAAAGTATGGGTTTCATGAAATGAATGCTAGGCTTAGATTTCTGGATTTCGTAAAGCTAGAAACAATCTCACCGAGTATAGAATATCACTTAGCCTAGGTTGTCGTGCTATGTCAAGTAGTCGCTCTCTCACACATCAATGGATCTCCTCCCCCAAGCTTATCTATAAGCGTGGTGGCACAAAAATATTTACATCCCCATTTTTATAAAGCTCCAAAGGCAAAGAAGAGAAAGAAGAAAGAAAGAAAATAAGCGAGATGGGATCTTTTATTGAGGATTTT